>CM060957.1:23613645-24043645 GCA_030765055.1 Mantis religiosa
AGGGAAGTATATGTGTGTACCAAAGAAGTGGAAAGGATCTTATTCATGGCTTAATCCAGTAAAAAACCATAATTATAAAAGGCATTCTTTACTTTGTAAGCGTGTCTTCAGCATTAAACATGGCGGCAGTTCAGATTGTGTGCAGCAGAAAATATTGATGGCCATGAGCCTCAAACTCGGGGAGTTATCCAGTCTTTTACAGTCTTTGGTAAAGGCGGTGAATCTGACAAAACTGCAGTGCCAGTGGGCAAGTTAGTAATGGACTATTACACAGTGAAACATAACCTAACTTATAGCTTAGAATGGACAAACAAACCAGCAAAAGCATATACTGTGATTCAGATGTAGCAACAGGGAAGTTTGTTTACTTTGAGGCTGATATAAATGAAGATAACCTATATGATGAATTGTTCTTCAAAATCTGTAATAAGTACAGTAATATCTATTGAGTTTAGTTACGTGAGAAGGTGGGTAACTGTGATGACTGAGGCACAATCCGAACGTACTAAAATTCATAAGATAAATAAAAGTATTTGCTTTGTTCTCAGTATATCAATACTGAACGAATATCTTCGTTGATGAACAACAAATGGTCTGATGATAGGAGCTGTTGTTTTGTAAACGTAATAAAGGTTGAGTTACAAATTACTGTCCACTTTGATTACATTTGTCAAGCATGTGTAGAGTATGGAAAATGTAATTTTAAACTTCAGGCTGATGCCAAAAGTGTACAAAAATACATTTTCAAGTACGATATTTGTAATAATCAATGTTTTTTTTTTTTTTTTTTTTTTTTTTATTTGATGTGCAGCTAGGTTAGGATATATTAATAATTAAATATTTATAAATTTAACCAGCCTCCCTTATTTTGAAGAAAAGAAGTTGGTAACCCTAGTGGACGTGTGTGAATAGTGAAAACCAAAATCAAAAGTGTGTTTTTCATCCATAACATTTACCTTTTAAATGAAGAGAACTTCAGAGGTTATCCCGGAAATTTCTATATATAGTGAAAAAAGACGAAAAAAAAAAATTCTCCTCAACACTTCTTTATTTCAATGCTTACGTACACTCACCACTTCTTTTACGCAAATACAACACTTCAACTGTCTCTACAATCTTCTGTATCCTTTGTACAGTCAACGACAAACCTAATCTCACCGCACCTCACTTCCACGTCATATTATTTATCGTTATACGTGGCCTTGAAAAGCCATGGGCATTTCATTGCTTACTTTAGCTGGGATTCGCCCTCCTTCTGCTAAATAATTGCACCAATAAGCACAATATGGGTTACAAAATGACGTAGAAACGATATTTATCTATTGAGGTGGAGTATGTGCATTCAGCTTGTCATACCGTCTTCCAATCAAGGTGGTAGCCATACCTTATCGGCTACTGCAGGGCACGCCGTTTGAAGGGGTTATATGCTAAGAGGAACATGTAATGAACGCTCCAGAGAATTAAAATTAAAGCTTGAATAGTATTCATTAAATATATAGTAAGGCAGCACTACATAAACAGTACGTAGACTTTCTTCCTCACTTTAATGACAACCTTTATCGGTATTTTACTATAAAAACTCTTTTATACAAAGCCATTGCAAATAGTATAACAAAACGACCAGCCTCCTGTATACCCACAATACATCCACGAGTAATTTCGATAGTATTTGGGGAAGATGTCGGGGAGGAGTGCAATATCTTTGAAGATTTTGGCAAGGAGTGGAATATCTTTCTACTTCGTAATGCTTTTGTTTGTTGAAAATAAAAGAAGGTGCGCGTATTCCGTAAAAGTTTGCATGTGTACTTCTATATTTAGTTGGTAACCCGCTCCATTATCACTTCAGGACTTAATCCCCTCACATTTATTCAAGGCTTATTCAAAGACATGTTTTGGTTTCAATTAACATCAGAAAAAACAAAGTGACCAACCTCACCTCTTTTTCTCCTTATTGCTTTGTTATCAAGCCACCACGCTCCGTGATAGGAACATAAAAGACACGCCTCAAAATACCCCGCAAAATGATACAATATACATCGAAACGTTTCAAAAATATTCCACGTAAAGGGCAGTTTGTGCTGGAGGAATTCTTTTAAAAACCTTCGTGGTACTTACTTGGAAGATGCTGAACTTATAGTACTTTTCCTTTTTGAGTTGTGCTGTTCAAATGCAGACAAACCTGTTTCCCAAAAATACGTTTTTCTGGTTTCATGCATTTCTGAGTATCGAAGTTTTGGATCGATTAGGCCATCTCTTACTGCAAGTACGTCGCAGAAAAACAAAAAAGGAAAGTAAAAATGAATATAAAGGTTTTAAAATGGATAGATACAATCATAATAAACAATAAATGGCAGTTTAAATACAAAGTTTTAATTGACTAACAGTTTCACAGAGTAGTAAAATAATTTGAGTTCATAAACGACATATGTAACAATGTGTGTACAGGAACTGCCAAGCTCCGATATGTCTTCACAAGGGACTCAGGATATTATGCTCCAATATCAAAATTACTGTGTTGTTGCATAGGATATTTTAGTTTTCTAGGGATATTTTGTAATAGTTAACTCCAAACAATGATCCATGGATGTCCCATATACATATCTTTGTGCTTAAATATCAAGTCTTAGAATTACAGAATTAGGTTAGGTGGAATGCTTTACTTCAAATAATCATAAATTGAGATGTAGCAACAATCGTATACGTTTTATGTGCATAGATTCACTTTTATAACCAGTTTTTAAAAGAAATTTGTTGAATTTCATTTTGAGAGAAAAAAGCTGAAATCAAATTGACGATGTGGCGTATTTATGGCAGGTACAAACAAATCTCTCTAATGTTTGGTTACCTTGAAAATTCCCTCGTGATGAGCCGTCATTGTCCTAGAGAGTTTAAGTACAAAACGAAGAAGGTGGGGTAAAGCGACAATGGAACGTCATTGGATGAAATCGTTTTACATTATGGATGGTTACATTTTAAGCGTTTGTCTATGTACAGAGGCCGACAGAAGTATTCGAATAATATAACATGTAACATTGCACGTGCTATCAATACTGTAATATTTATTTGACAGCGTTGAATTGTTAAACATGTAAACATTAACCTTTTGTGCCTCGGAAACAACATTTATAATATCACTTTGCATGTATTTATTACACAACTTGTACTGTGTTTATATTATTGTTGCTCTTATTGGAGGACATAAGTATTCGAACGTACCCAGTCGAACAGAGAGAAAGGTACCCTACACGCCCCTACCACATAGCAGTTGTGTTTATGCTATGCCTCGAGACGGCGTGCTCAGTTATTCAGCCGATTGTGAACTCACAGGTAATGTGGGACGTAAAGATATCGTTATATCGTGATAAATATGTTCAAATAAAACAAAAGTCTATCTGAAATTGCCAAAACCATTAACAGAAGCAAAACTACAGTGTTCTGCATAATTCAACGCTTCAAACAGACAAATATTGTTGTAAATAAACCTAGAAATGGCGCTCCTTCTAAACTCACCACCAGAGACAGGAGGAAAATAATAAAATAGTGAAGCAGAATCCGTGAGTCACTGTATCTGAGATTAGAGGATGCCTTGAGCAATATTGTGGCACTGTGGTTCATACCAGAACAGTTGAACGGGTTTTAAATAGTACTGGGTACAATGCCCGCGTTCCTAGGATAAAACCATATGTTGATAAGGTGAATAAGAAAGTGTATAGAATTTGCTTAACACTATGTGGTGAAACCACATGTGTTTGGACGAGAACAAATTCTGCTTATACAAGAGTGATGGACGTCTTAAAATGTGGAGACTGCCTAATACAGAATGGGAACCTAAGAACATGTTAGCTACAGTGAAACATGGTGACAGTAGTGTGATGGTATAGGGCTGTATAGCTTCATCTGGCTTTGAGGAACTGGTGTTCATAGATGGGATCATGGACAAATTTGAATACAAGAGGATTCTTGAAAACAATCTTAAAAAGAGTGCAGAGAAGCTGGGATTAGGGCATAATTATTACTTCCAGCAGGACAATGATCCGAAGCATACTGCTGAAATTGTAAGGCTTTGGATCGTGTACAACACTCCTCACACTTTGAAGACACCGCCCCAATCTCCAGGTTTAAATCCTATAGAGAACATCTGGAAGAACTTCTTCAAACAGAGTGGAGAAATATGGACTCTGTAGTCACATACAGACAATGCCCAAACGATTATCAGCAGTAATTCAAAGAAAGGGGATGATAACTAAATACTAGCTGTTCTGTGTTCGAATACTTATGTCCAGATGTAAAGTAACCGTTTTATTTCTCCTTGTAGTGCAAATTAGTTTCAGTTGCTATTTATGAATTTATATGTTTAATGGAAGACTCAAGTTTATTTTGTACCAGCTGTGTTTACGTATGCTTACTCTGCGTAGCCTTAAAATAATAAATATGTTTACGTTCGAATACTTATGTCGGCATCTGTACGTATTTTAAAATGACCATGTTAATACTCACTTAAAATGATGCTATAGTGATGCAAGTGATATTCTGCTACTTAACACAAAATGCTGCAATTCACACTTCTGGTACACTTTCCTCATTTCCCACCATAAATCACATAAAACATAATATAATCCTGTCAACAAATAACCTGTAAAGTTTGTATAACATAAAAAGACCAACATTACTTTCATAACATGTCTTTTATTCTCACATTTATTTAAAACCCTAATTAAAATATCTAAACATGAAAAGTTGGTGCTTAGAAATATTTATTAAAACTTTGGTGTACATATTTTAACACTTTTTTGAGAAAAATACAATTGAAGTATAAAAAACAAAGGTTATGAAACATTGAGTGTGGTTAAACGCCGTCGATAGCCCATGTCGATCAAGTGTCTTTGGACACTTACAGTTGTAAATGTAATACAGAGGCAATACTTATTGTTTCGCCCACATATCACAAGTAATGTCAGTATTTTAATTGACTTTATATCTCATGTACTACATGCTCGTTCGGGTCCCAAGTCCTCATTCGGTAGGTTTCGCCTATTTCCGTAAACACAGATGACAACTTTGAAACAGGAAATGTGCTACACACTGCGACATCTAGTAGCTAATATGCTAAGCTTTCACACATAAGCCATTTCATTTTGAGCAATTTTGAGGTTAATTAGCTAACCAGTTTACAACAAATCTAAAAGTAAGACTATGTTGTGGATGTTATGGCTCTCGAAAGGGGACACACTAACACACACCGTATAACTGTGATCTGAATGCAATTGAGCTGGCGTGGGCAAAAATAAAGAATGTTTTCAAAATAAGCAACCATGAAATAAATCCAGAAGTTAAATTATAAAAACAATTAAATGGTCCGATACATTCAGTAGTTTGGGAAAATATATTTATTTTAAAAAATAAACATCGCGTGATGAATTTTGAAATACCGGTAGTTGATTTTGTTTTTAGGTTTGTTTTGTATTCAGATCTTGGTAATACTGGCAAAAGCATAGTCACATCTAGTGATCGAAACGTTGGCAACGAGGCTGTTTGATGGTTCAAGATGTAAACAATTCATCAATTGATAAAAATTTACATCATTCTTTAAAGATAAGTAAAGTTTTTGTTGCAAATAGTTATACTGTCACAATATTAATAGTAATAATAGTTGATGTGACTTCAGTAGTACGTGTGACGTCACTCCCCCACTCCTCCAGCTCTGGTATAACTGAATGTGCAGGTGTTCGACCTGACAGGGCGAAATGCCCTGACTGTTCAAGGTAATGGTCCAAAGGACCATTTTTGTAATTAATTAGCTTAGTAAATATTCTTGTAATGTTTTTGTAGCTCTTTTGTAACCTAATAGAAAATCCCAACCTCTCACCAAGCCAGTATTTCCTACCGTGTCCGATCTGGCCATGTGCTCCTTAGCTTTTACAATCCACAGTTAGGTCGACACAATATTTGTGTAATGACTAATATATTATTGAGTTACCTATACATAACCATCTCTGAGTAGTCAGCCACATGTTTCTAAATTTATTTAGGTGGTATGGGACTTGTAACCAACCGTCAATACCAAATTAACTGGTTTATTCCCATTACTTTTTGTCTGCAAATGCAGGAAGGCATATCATGACGTCATTTGCTGCTCTCCACCTTTCGTTTTGAATAAATTGATACTGAAGCTCTTCTTGCATATATATCCATAGTTTTCTAGGCTCAACACTTTAGGGAATGGTATTACTGGGGTGAGACCTCGATACCTTGATACTCGATGCTATAAAAGTATGTCTAATAGTACGATATAAGCGTCCGATACTCTTATTCGAGATATACTCGGGAAGCAAGCCAGGTGAAAAGACCATTAGAAATTGACGTTTTGGGAGTGTGCATCTCTCCCATCATCAGGATTTTTATAAAATGTTATAACCACAAATGAAACACTGGATATAACACAAATATAAACAAAGACAAAACACTATCACAATTCGCATTACTGAACAAAAGACTGTTTTCAGTAAATGAAATGCCAGGTCAGGAGATGGCCTGAGTATAGAAAATTAATTGGGTCAAAGAAACGTAACTACTTAACTTGATTATCAAGCTGTATAGATCTGTGCTTCTTAAGCAGACGGATTTCCATTTTAAGGCCGATTACCAAGAAGAGCTGAACTGATCTCCAGCATCACGATTAAGCGTGCTCCTTCCAGAGGTAATAGCCAAAGCCTCCTTAATTCTCTGCTCCCAGTAACTGTTGCATTTTGCCAAGATGTTCGTCTCCCGAAAATTGGCTCTATGGTCGTTATCAAAACAATGCTCTGCCAGCCCAGACATCTCAGGTTGCATTAAACGAATGCTCCGTTCATGTTCGATTATTCTTGTAGCGATGGTCCTTCCGGTTTGTCCTATATACGGTGTCAGACATTCACAGGGAATGCGGTACACTCCCAGCTCAATGGTCGTTATCAAAACAATGCTCTGCCAGACCAGACTTCTCAGGTTGCAATAAACGAATGCTCCGTTCATGTTCGTTTATTCTAGTAGCGATGGTCCTTCCGGTTTGTCCTATATACGATGTCCCACATTCACAAGGAATGCAATACACTCCCAGCTCTATGGTCGTTAACAAAACAATGCTCTGCCAGCCCAGACTTCTCAGGTTGCATTAAACGAATGCTCCGTTCATGTTCGTTTGTTCTGGTAGCGATGGTCCTTCCGGTTTGTCCTATATACGATGTCCCACATTCACAAGGAATGCAATACACTCCCAGCTCTATGGTCGTTATCAAAACAATGCTCTGTCAGCCCAGACTTCTCAGGTTGCATTAAACGAATGCTCCGTTCATGTTCGTTTATTCTAGTAGCGATGGTCCTTCCGGTTTGTCCTATATACGATGTCCCACATTCACAAGGAATGCAATACACTCCCAGCTCTATGGTCGTTATCAAAACAATGCTCTGCCAGACCAGACTTCTCAGGTTGCATTAAACGAATGCTCCGTTCATGTTCGTTTATTCTGGTAGCGATGGTCCTTCCGGTTTGTCCTATATACGATGTCCCACATTCACAAGGAATGCAATACACTCCCAGCTCTATGGTCGTTATCAAAACAATGCTCTGTCAGCCCAGACTTCTCAGGTTGCATTAAACGAATGCTCCGTTCATGTTCGTTTATTCTAGTAGCGATGGTCCTTCCGGTTTGTCCTATATACGATGTCCCACATTCACAAGGAATGCAATACACTCCCAGCTCTATGGTCGTTATCAAAACAATGCTCTGCCAGACCAGACTTCTCAGGTTGCATTAAACGAATGCTCCGTTCATGTTCGTTTATTCTAGTAGCGATGGTCCTTCCGGTTTGTCCTATATACGATGTCCCACATTCACAAGGAATGCAATACACTCCCAGCTCTATGGTCGTTATCAAAACAATGCTCTGTCAGCCGAGACTTCTCAGGTTGCATTAAACGAATGCTCCGTTCATGTTCGTTTATTCTAGTAGCGATGGTCCTTCCGGTTTGTCCTATATACGATGTCCCACATTCACAAGGAATGCAATACACTACCAGCTCTATGGTCGTTATCAAAACAATGCTCTGCCAGCCCAGACTTCTCAGGTTGCATTAAACGAATGCTCCGTTCATGTTCGTTTATTCTAGTAGCGATGGTCCTTCCGGTTTGTCCTATATACGGTGTCCCACATTCACAGGGAATGCAGTACACTCCCAGCTCTATGGTCGTTATCAAAACAATGCTCTGCCAGCCCAGATTTCTCAGGTTGTATTAAACGAATGCCCCGTTCATGTTCGTTTATTCTAGTAGCGATGGTCCTTCCGGTTTGTCCTATATACGGTGTCCAAAATTCACAGGGAATGCGGTACACTCCCAGCTCTATGGTCGTTATCAAAACAATGCTCTGCCAGTCCAGACTTCTCAGGTTGCATTAAACGAATGCTCCGTTCATGTTCCATTATTCTAGTAGCGATGGTCCTTCCGGTTTGTCCTATATACGATGTCCCACATTCACAGAGAATGCAATACACTCCCAGCTCTATGGCGTTATCAAAACAATGCTCTGTCAGCCCAGACTTCTCAGGTTGCATTAAACGAATGCTTCGTTCATGTTCGTCTATTCTAGTAGCGATGGTCCTTCCGGTTTGTCCTATATACGATGTCCCACATTCACAGAGAATGCGGTACACTCCCAGCTCTATGGTCGTTATCAAAACAATGTTCTGCCAGCCCAGACTTCTCAGGTTGCATTAAACGAATGCTTCGTTCATGTTCGTCTATTCTAGTAGCGATGGTCCTTCCGGTTTGTCCTATATACGATGTCCCACATTCACAGAGAATGCGGTACACTCCCAGCTCTATGGTCGTTATCAAAACAATGTTCTGCCAGCCCAGACTTCTCAGGTTGCATTAAACGAATGCTCCGTTCATGTTCCATTATTCTAGTAGCGATTGTCCTTCCGGTTTGTCCTATATACGATGTCCCACATTCACAGGGAATGCGGTACACTCCCAGCTCTATGGTCGTTATCAAAACAATGCTCTGTCAGTCCAGACTTCTCAGGTTGCATTAAACGAATGCTTCGTTCATGTTCGTCTATTCTAGTAGCGATGGTCCTTCCGGTTTGTCCTATATACGATGTCCCACATTCACAAGGAATGCAATACACTCCCAGCTCTATGGCGTTATCAAAACAATGCTCTGCCAGTCCAGACTTCTCAGGTTGCATTAAACGAATGCTCCGTTCATGTTCGTTTATTCTGGTAGCGATGGTCCTTCCGGTTTGTCCTATATACGGTGTCCCACATTCACAGGGAATGCGGTACACTCCCAGCTCAATGGTCGTTATCAAAACAATGCTCTGCCAGCCCAGACTTCTCAGGTTGCATTAAACGAATGCTCCGTTCATGTTCGTCTATTCTAGTAGCGATGGTCCTTCCGGTTTGTCCTATATACGGTGTCCCACATTCACAGGGAATGCAATACACTCCCAGCTCTATGGTCGTTATCAAAACAATGCTCTGTCAGTCCAGACTTCTCAGGTTGCATTAAACGAATGCTCCGTTCATGTTCGTTTGTTCTGGTAGCGATGGTCCTTCCGGTTTGTCCTATACACGGTGTCCCACATTCACAGGGAATGCGATATACTCCCGGAACCTGGAAGTACAGTTTGTCTTTCACTGGTCTCAACAGATGTTAAATCTTCGCAGGTGGCTTGTGGATGGTCCTGATGTATTTGGCCAGAATTCTGCTGATTCTCTCAGATGGATTGCCGAAATTTAATTTACTGCAAACAGTATTTTGTTCAGTGATGCTAGTATTGATAATGTTTTGTCTTTGTTTATATTTGTGTTATATTTGTTTTGTGGTTATAACAAGACAAAATGCAACAGTTACGGTAGCGGAGAGTTAAGGAGGCTTTGGCGATTTCCTCTGAGAGTAGCTCGCTTAATCGTGATGCTGGATTTCAGTTCAACTCCTCTTGGAAACCGGCCTTAAAAATTGAAATCCGTCGGCTTAAGAAGCACAGATCTATACAGCTTGATAATCAAGTTAAGTAGTTACATTTCTTTGACCCAATAATTTTCTCTACTCACGCCATCTCCTGACCTGGCATTTAATTTACTGAAAACAGTCTTTTGTTCAGTGTTACGAGTATTGATAGTGTTTTATCTTTGTTTATATTGTCGCGGCGGCGCGCACAAAAGGTTCAATGCAGAGAGATAAGCGCGGCTTGTGTACACAAAGGAACTGATAGGCAACACGGAGATAAAGGACTTGCCGGCACAGATAAAGTTACGCTTCTGGAAGTTTCGGGTTTCGTCTGGTGATGGAACATTCGATTTCTTGATTGTTACAGAACAGTCTCGAATTATCAATGAGGTATTTAAGGAAGCAACGGCTCGCCAAGAGTTAGTCGTAAACAGTTAGTAAACAGTTGAAGTTGAGTATGCTGCTTGTTGTGGTCATCGACCTTGGTAGAGTATGATTGTGTATGTGATGTAATTCTGTTACGTAAGGATTGAACAGAGTGAAATAAAGAACATTTTGAATTTCTGCAACTTGGACCTTTCATTCTACGAACCCACAAAGTCACAATATTGTGTTATATCGAGTAATAAATTTTTGTTTATAACATTTATTAATATATCCTGACGTCTTTTCACCTGGCTTGCTTCCCGACAAGGTCTCGAAAATATTCGTCGCCAGGAAAGCTTCAGGCCTTATTCTGCGATACTCTTCGATAGTTTTAAATGTTTGTTTTACATTACTGAGAGATTTTGTCTTTAATTTTATAATAGATTAGGGGTAGAGACTTCAGATCATTGCCTTTATTGATAAAACAAAGTCACAACATGACAAACAAAAACAATTGGCTTTTCCATAGAATAACGTAATCTAGTGAACAAACTATCGATTTTACAGTATCGAGAGTGGAGTATCGGAGCTTAAATATCGATTACTAGATCGAGTATCGATAGATCGAGGTATCTCTCAACACTAAGTGCTATCTTTTCACATTTATTTTACTGTTGAAAGTTTTTAAACTATTAAGTAAGTTGTAATGTATTATAAGAATATAATATAATATTTGGAGTTGATGATCGCACCACGAAAGTGAACCAACATAACAAGATAATGCTCATGGTTGTGTTTGTAACAGAAATGTATTAAAAAGTTAGTTGTTATAACGCAACAAAACATCAAGAATTACGTTATCTTCTGTCGAGATAACTTTGTAGTAGATGGGCACAGGATTACAGCAACACCCTGTAGTCATTCAGCTTAAACATCGCCTTATAGAGACAATACATGCTTTCAGCTTACACTGTCACGTCTTTTTTACTTTCCGAGTTATTACATTTTTAAACTGACTTCTTTATTACGTACCAAATGATCCAAACAATGTAATTTTTAAAGTAATTCCTTGTTTTAAATTTCTATGTCATCTGTCTGATTAAAATGTGCAAAATTTATATATAGTTTTATAAGCGTTTAAAATTTATTTTTACCTTTGATAAGGTTTGAAAATTAATAACTGAAAACGTCTTAATAATACGACATATTTAATTGCTTGTGTTTCGGGCAGGTTCTTAACTTTCAGAACTGGATGAGAACTGCTTGAACTGAAAAAATATTTCGTAAAATCTCTAATGAAAACGACTTTGGTTATTGATATTATATAAACAAAAGCTTCGGTTCAGCAAACTATAACACCGTCACGTGTTTCTAAAGTCAAAGCCTCCGATATGAACAAATAGTTTGAAGATGGCCATACAAATCAAACAATTCAAACAGAAAACGTATTTTAAATTAATGGAATAGAAATGTGGTATTATTCTGAGATTGATATATCATTTTAGTGTAATATGAAACGATAAGTTACCCGAAATCTGTATAAAGAGGCTTTAAACTGCAATATCAAAACAAACCAACACGCTGGAGATACACTCGTAAGCACGTCACCAAGGCCCACAGAACTGACAAACAGCTGAATCACTATTTTATTTCTGAAATGTTTTAGGTTACTTTGCTTTAAGAATTCGTGCTCATAGCTAATCATTTTAACATTTCCCTCCCGTCTACATTGAACGTCTATATATTTTAGGAAAAGTGACGTGGATGTTGCTGTAACCCCGCGTGGATATGTGAGAGATAGTCTGTCCATCACGCACTACTATGACGTCACGGCACTTCACACACAAAGAACGTCTCGAAAGAGCACGGCGTATCGTTCCATTTGAGACCTTTGCCATCTCTGTTCCACAGTTCGAGACAGTGTTCCTCCTCGCCGTTCTCGTAGCGGAAGTTGTTCGGCTCCCCCGTGTTCCAGTTGGTGAAGGTGACTGGTCGGCCCGTCGACATCCAGAAGAACACGCCTTCCTCTGCCTGGTCCGTGCCCGACGTCCAGAAGTGTTCGTGTCCCAGACCTGCTCACAAATAAACCACACTCAGTTTGGCCATACAATGTTGAATGCTTACACTGTGTTAGTTACCACAAATTTACTTGTTAACACAATGTTAAATTTTAATACAATGTTAGTTAATACAAAGTTAAATGGTAACACCTTGTTAAATTTTAATGAAAGTTAGTTAGGACAATGTTAAATTTTAACACCATGTTAAATTTTAACACAATGTTAAATGTTAACACAATGTTATACACATTTAACACTACGTTAGCGCAAACTCCGTTTTATTGAAAAATGCTAGCTTTAAAAAAGTGTTTAACTCGGTGTTAACATTATCATATACCTGTATTAAGGCATTTGTCAAATGTTATAACTTAAAAAAGTGACTGTCGCAACCAATCTCTAATGGAAATCCGTTACATTTAGCATTTCTAACAGAATACATCTGCACAAGGCTCCTGTATCTTGTTAAAGCACGGAATTTATGCCAATATGTTTGCTTTAACTCCTTTATTGACCGATCAGCAGCATTGCTTTACAGCCCATGAATAATATAATAGGTATTAATAGAAAAGAGCCTGAGGTTGACTTACCGAAGTCCCTTATGTGTTTCTCTAGCTTATCGTTCTCCTCTTGACTGTTGATGCTGGCGAGATGCATGCCGTGGTACCGACAGTACTGCGCCGCTCTGTACCAGTTCGCCTGCAACATAGACCTCACATTAGACACGTGTGTAGTGAGCTTACCCTGGCTCTCAAGGGGACATAGCTGTATATTTGTTTCTCTTTACTGCCAAGGATGGTCAAACACATCTACACTCCTGGAAATTGAAATAAGAACACCGTGAATTCAATGTCCCAGGAAGGGGAAACTTTATTGACACATTCCTGGGGTTAGATACATCACATGATCACACTGACAGAACCATAGGCACATAGACACAGGCAACAGAGCATGCACAATGTCGGCACTAGCACCGTGTATATCCACCTTTCGCAGCAATGCAGGCTGCTATTCTCCCAAGGAGACGATCGTAGAGATGCTGGATGTAGTCCTGTGGAACGGCTTGCCATACCATTTCCAGCTGGCGCCTCAGTTGGACCAGCGTTCGTGCTGGACGTGCAGACCGCGTGAGACGACGTTTCATCCAGTCCCAAACATGCTCAATGGGGGACAGATCCGGAGATCTTGCTGGCCAGGGTAGTTGACTTACACCTTCTAGAGCACGTTGGGTGGCACGGGATACATGCGGATGTGCACTGTCCTGTTGGAACAGCAAGTTCCCTTGCCGGTCTAGGAATGGTAGAACGATGGGTTCTATGATAATTTGGATGTACTGTGCACTATTCAGTGTCCCCTCGACGATCACCAAAGGTGTACAGCCAGTGTGGATATCGCTCCCCACACCATGATGGCGGGTGTTGGCCCTGTGTGCCTCGGTCGTATGCAGTCCTGATTGTGGCGCTCACCTGCACGGCGCCAAACGCGCGTACGGCCATCATTGGCACCAAGGCACAAGCGACTGTCATCGCTGAAGACGACACGTCTCCATTCGTCCCTCCATTCACGCCTGTCGCGACACCACTGGAGGCGGGCTGCACGATGTTGGGGCGTGAGCGAAAGATGGCCTAACGGTGCGCGGGACCGTAGCCCAGCTTCATGGAGACGGTTGCGAATGGTCCTCGCCGATACCCCAGGAGCAACAGTGTCCCTAATTTTGCTGGGAAGTGGCAGTGGGGTCCCCTACGGCACTGCGTAGGATCCGACTTTCTTGGCGTGCATCCGTGCGTCGCTGCGGTCCGGTCCCAGGTCGACGGGCACGTGCACCTTCCGCCGACCACTGGCGACAACATCGATGTACTGTGGAGACCTTACGCCCCACGTGTTGAGCAATTCGGCGGTACGTCCACCCGGCCTCCCGCATGCCCACTATACGCCCTCGCTCAAAGTCCGTCAACTGCACATACGGTTCACGTCCACGCTGTCGCGCCTTGCTACCAGTGTTAAAGACTGCGATGGAGCTCCGTATGCCACGGCAAACTGACTGACACTGACGGTGGCGGTGCCCAAAGGCTGCGCAGCTAGCGCCATTCGACGGCCAACACCGCGGATCCTGGTGTGTCCGTTGTGCCGTGCGTGTGATCATTGCTTTTACAGCCCTCTCGCAGTGTCTGGAGCAAGTATGGTGGCTCTGACACACCGGCGTCAATGTGTTCTTATTTCCATTTCCAGGAGTGTATTTTATTCCAGAGGGCCATGAATCCAAAGTGTCCCTAGTTTTCGATATACGACGATCGGTGATAGGTCACAGGTCTCACACAGACATGGCGTCACCGGGCCAGTTTGATGGATAGCATCATATTAGGTTGTATCCATATTTACAGATCAGTATTTATTTAGTTTTTGAATGAGAGCATTTTAAACAAGAAAAATGTAGAGGTTTCATGAAAATGGAGGATTTGAAAAAACGAGCAGTGATTAAATACTTGCATTTGAAAGGCTTAACGCCTAAAGAAATCAAGGAGAAAATAGACAGTACATAGAAACACTCTGTCACTTCATATACAATGATTAAAAGGTGGGTTGTAGAGTTTAAAATGTGACATACGAGTACTAGTGATGAGCCTCGCTCTGTCCCTTCATATACAATGATTAAAAGGTTGGTTGTAGAGTTTAAAATGGAACGTACGAGTACTAGTGATGAGCCTCGCTCTGTCCCTTCATATACAATAATTAAAAGGTTGGTTGTAGAGTTTAAAATGGGACTTACGAGTACTAGTGATGAGCCTCGCTCTGTCCCTTCATATACAATGATTAATAGGTTGGTTGTAGAGTTTAAAATGGGACGTACGAGTACTAGTGATGAGCCTCGCTCTGTCCCTTCATATACAATAATTAAAAGGTTGGTTGTAGAGTTTAAAATGGGACGTACGAGCACTAGTGATGAGCCTCACTCTGCCCCTTCATATACAATGATTAAAAGGTTGGTTGTAGAGTTTAAAATGGGACGTACGAGTACTAGTGATGAGCCTCGCTCTGTCCCTTCATATACAATGATTAAAAGGTTGGTTGTAGAGTTTAAAATGGGACATACGAGCACAAGTGATGGGCCTCGCTCTGTCCCTTGATATACAATAATTAAAAGGTTGGTTGTAGAGTTTAAAATGGAACGTACGAGTACTAGTGATGAGGCTCGCTCTGTCCCTTGATATACAATAATTAAAAGGTTGGTTGTAGAGTTTAAAATGGGACATACGAGTACTAGTGATGAGCCTCGCTCTGTCCCTTCATATACAATGATTAAAAGGTTGGTTGTAGAGTTTAAAATGTGACGTACGAGCACTAGTGATGAGCCTCGCTCTGGACGTCCTGTGGATGTTACAACTCCAGAGATCATTGAAAAATTTCATCGTTTAGTACTGGAAGACCACAGATTAAAGTTGTTAGAGATAGCAGAGGCTGTAAACATAACAAAAGAACGTGTAGGTAATATTTTAAGTAAAGTTTTTGGCTTTCACAAGGTCTGTGCCGCGTTTCTTGACAACTAATCAAAAGTTGCAAAGAAAAACAGTTTATGTGAAGAATTTGGAGCTCTACCGTAAAGATACTGGTTAATTTTTGGGACATCACTACACTACAGAAAGTAAATCACAGTCTAAACAGTTGACTGCGCCAGGTAAACCAACTCCGAAAAGGGCAACGTCAATTTTGACAGCTATCAAGGTTATGGCGAGTGTTTTCTGGGATGTACAGGGAACAATTTATATTAATTACTTGGAAAAGGGTACAAGTATCACTGTTGACTACTAAGCAAGCTTACTCCAACGTTTAAGTGACGAGGTGAAAAGAAAAGACGCCATTTCGCAAAGAAAGAAATCTTGTTTCTTCACGACAATGCTCCAACACATCATTTAGTCATTACAATGGGAAAAATGTGCGAACATTTGACTATTACTTAAAGTCTACTGTATTCCCTTGTAACTACAATAAGATAATGTTTATCTTGAAGTAGATAGAGCAATAAGTGTTTGTACAAGAGTAGAGAAAGTCATGTATATAAAACATTTGACTATCACTTAAAGTCTACTGTATTCCCTTGTAACTACAATAAGATAATGTTTATCTTGAAGTAGATAGAGCAATAAGTGTTTGTACAAGAGTAGAGAAAGCCATGTATATAAAACATTTGACTATCACTTAAAGTCTACTGTATTTCCTTGTAACTACAATAAGATAATGTTTATCTTGAAGTGGATAGAGCAATAAGTGTTTGTACAAGAGTAGAGAAAGTCATGTATATAAATCATTTGACTATCACTTAAAGTCTACTGTAATCCCTTGTAACTACAATAAGATAATGTTTATCTTGAAGTAGATAGAGCAAAAAGTGTTTGTACAAGAGTAGAGAAAGTCATGTATATAAATCATTTGACTATCACTTAACGTCTACTGTATTCCCTTGTAACTACAATAAGATAATGTTTATCTTGAAGTATATAGAGCAATAAGAGTTTGTACAAGAGTAGAAAAAGTCATGTATATAAAACATTTGACTATCACTTAAAGTCTACTGTATTCCCTTGTAACTACAATAAGATAATGTTTATCTTGAAGGAGATAGAGCACTAAGAGTTTGTACAAGAGTAGAAAAAGTCATGTATATAAAACATTTGACTATCAATTAAAGTCTACTGTATTCCCTTGTAACTACAATAAGATAATGTTTATCTTGAAGTAGATAGAGCAATAAGAGTTTGTACAAGAGTAGAGAAAATAATTTATATAAAACATTTGACTATCACTTAAAGTCTACTGTATTCTCTTGTAACTACAATAGGATAATGTTTATCTTGAAGTAGATAGAGCAATAAGTGTTTGTACAAGAGTAGAGAAAGTCATGTATATAAAACATTTGACTATGCTACTGTATTCCCTTGTAACTACAATAAGATAATGTTTAGCTTGAAGTAGACAGAGCAATAAGTGTTTGTACAAGAGTAGAGAAAGTCATGTATATAAAACATTCGACTATCACTTAAAGTCTACTGTATTCCCTTGTAACTACAATAAGATAATGTTTAGCTTGAAGTAGACAGAGCAATGAGTGTTTGTACAAGAGTAGAGAAAATCATGTATATAAAACATTTGACTATCACTTAAAGTCTACTGTATTCCCTTGTAACTACAATAAGATAATGTTTATCTTGAAGTAGATAGAGCAATAAGTGTTTGTACAAGAGTAGAGAAAGTCATGTATATAAAACATTCGACTATCACTTAAAGTCTACTGTATTCCCTTGTAACTACAATAAGATAATGTTTAGCTTGAAGTAGACAGAGCAATGAGTGTTTGTACAAGAGTAGAGAAAATCATGTATATAAAACATTTGACTATCACTTAAAGTCTACTGGATTCCTTTGTAAGATAATGTTTACCTTCAAGTAAGTAGAGCAATACATACTTGTAAAGTTTGTATAAGCGTAAGGAAAGTCATGTTCGATGTTTAGCATAATTCATTTTGGCAACACCGTTAGTAAATTTGTGATGTACGTATTTGCAATTAGTCTATAAATACCAAAGCTGGAACTTTCACTGCCCGAGGACGAGAAGGTGGCTGGAGACATATGTCCGGAAACGCTACGATGGACAACTTATCATTACGTCATACCCTTTAAAGGTAAAAGTAACATATGTCTCTCTTAACATTCCAGTCTATGACTGAGTAATGGAGCATGAGACGGCAAAAAAAATTAGGTGATCTCTAAAGAAAATGATCTTCTGGTCATTCTACATGAACATTTAAACAGCATTCTTACATGACAAATGAAGTGTATATCTTGAATTTTCTGGGAAGGTACTCAGAACTTCTGTTCATTCTGAATGACTTTTGTATAACTGATAAACTGTAAGAGATAGACAAAATATTGCTACACAACAAATGTAGATGTTGAGTCTTTTTTAAATGAAAACTGGGTTCCTCAAATTCCGGAAATTAAGCAACAATAAAAACTATGGGTATTCCGATGAATCTTTCCCAAAGAGGGCTAACAGGATGTTTATGGTCGGAAAAACGATGATGACTTTCTGGGATATATAAGGAGAGATAGCCCGCCTTGGTAGCGAAGATGGTAGCGTGTCTGCCTCATGTTCAAGAGGTCCCGAGTTCGAATCTCGGTCAGGGTGAGTTACCTGGATAAGGTTTTCCGGGGTTTTCCCTTATCCTGATAGGGTAATTCTAAGCTCCATGGACCCCGGACTCATTTGAGCATCATTTCACCCATCATTTCACGTTGGAGGACGTAAATTGAAGGAAAAAAATAAGATGACATAATCGCTGACTAATGAAACAGCTGTTCTAAGTCAAAATACTAAAACGTTCTTCATATTTCAGTTTTATTATTTTAAATTTATTAAGAAAGGAATTCGTCAGAAATTGGTAAAAGCTTTAGTAGAAAGTGAAGATTAAGAAACAATTGAAGGTAAACGGCCATAGCAACGGCCAAATAATAAACTTAAGCTTAGCTAGAAGTACTATATGCGCGCGATATGAAGAGCGAGCGGGTCCCAAGTTCTCATTCGGCAAGTTTCGTTTAACTCCGTAAACATAGATGACAACTTTGAAATTTGAAATGCACTATACACTGACATCTAGTGGCTAAGATTTATCATGTCCGTCATATTTTATTTTGATCAATTTCGAGGTTAATTAGCTAATCAGTTTACAACAATCGTATGTTAGAATTAGAATTTTAGTTCGTCCTTGGCAACATACACAGAGACAAAGCAGAGTATTAAGTTTTGAAAGTGAAAATCAACATTTGATGTGCTATTTTATTGAAATTAATCATAATCGATAGCTATATGGTTCGTTCTTGTAAGAAAATAAATGTTATTTAACATAAAAGTTATATAATGGGTGCTGTTTTAAGAATTAAAAGGAAATATGGCAATTTTTGGCCCTCAAAAGTAATCGGACATAACAACTTGAGTGTGATACAAAATATGGCTTAGTACTTTGTGACTTCCCTCTTCTTTTCACCACTTCTCGCAACCTATTTGGCATGCTGTGAACCAGGTTTTTCAGGTAGGCTGTAGAAAGTTTGCTCCATTCCTCTTGCAACCTCTCCTTCAAGTGCTGCTTGGAGGTGATGGGGTCTTCCACACGGCCTTCTCCAGTTTATCCCATACTGTTTCTATAGGATTAAGATCCGGGGACTGAGAGGGTGGATGCAGTTACATGAGGACAGTTGTAAAGTAATCATAGCTACACAATGTGGGACGTATGCTTCGGATCATTATCCTGATAAAATGAGAAGCTGTCCAAAATAACCACCATTTCTGCACTTTGGTTTAAATTTTGCTGGAATAGTCTAAGATAGACTTCCTTGTTCATGGTTGTGTCTATGAACACCAGCTTTCCCACTCCCGTAGAGGAAATACAGCCCCATACCATTACGCTCCCTCCGCCATGTTTGACTGTGCCTTGTAAATTACACTCTTCCAGCTCCGTGTTTGGTTTCCTCCACACAACCATCCTGCCATCGCAACAGCAAGGTAGTATTTGCTTTTGTCACCAAAAATAATTTGGTCCCACCAATCGGTTGTCTTGTTAACAAAGTCTTTGGAAAACTGAGTCCCAGTTCTTCCTGAATCACAGCACAAATCACGTGGATTCCGTTTTACCTTCCGCATAATATAAGACTCCTGCCTATCGGTAAGAAGTTTTGGTCGCCCTGGCTTTACTTGAGATTCAATTGTCTTCATACTTATACCGGTGAATTATATCACTAACTGTACTTTTGCTAAGATTCACAATCTCTGCTATTTGCCGGTATGTTTTGTTCTTTTCACAGTGATAGATCATTAACTGTCTCTGTTCAAAGGTACTCTGGTTATCTCTGGCCCCCATACTATGCTCTTGCCTTCTTCTTGGTACACAGTTGACGTAATTCTACGATGTTGTTTTGTCTACTGACAGACTTCACCTACTCGTTTGTATTGCATTTCATTTTTTCTGTCCGATT
The DNA here is from genome assembly GCA_030765055.1 of Mantis religiosa. Classification (NCBI taxonomy): domain Eukaryota; kingdom Metazoa; phylum Arthropoda; class Insecta; order Mantodea; family Mantidae; genus Mantis; species Mantis religiosa. The sequence goes on from CM060957.1 coordinate 23,634,084, forward strand.
CTTTATGTGCCGTAAACTCATGATATAAACAAGGTTGAATGGGGAAGCTCGTAGTTTAGCCACATTTTCAATCTCTAAAATGGATAGCAAATAATTTTTGCTTAACACAAGGAGTCCCTTGAGATTGATACACATAATCTATCCTGCTTTACAGAGCACTCCATAGTGAAATGAAAAGTCTGTCCGAGTATTTATTGGAGTCAGTGTACATGTTATGAGACAGTTCAAAATGTATAAATACAGTATATACATAAAGTCAAATTGATTACACACAATATACACAGTAAGCAGCTTTTCTATGGTTTTATGTGGTATTTGCATAGACTAATTTACTACAAGATTTGTCGTAATATAAATATTACAGGTTTGTGAATGTACAATGCTCCCAGCGCTCATTTACATGGTTATAGTTCTAAAAATTCATTAACCGTATAAAAACAGTGTGCATGCAGAAATGTCTTAACCTTATTCTTAAAGTGTTTTAATGATGCAGCTTGTTTAAATGAATTTGGAAGTTTATTATATAACATTATCACTTTGTAGTTAAAGCTTCCTTCATAAAGGCTCGTTTGGTACGCTCGAATTGCCAGTTTATCCTTGTTACGAGTGTGGTACATCAGCATTTACTTGAAAATGATTTATATTTGTATGAACATTTGTGGATGTTATGGCTCTCGAAAGGGGACACATTATTATTCGTCTACCTCCGTATAACTGTGATCTGAATGACATTGAGCTGGCGTAGGCAAAACTAAGGAATGTTTTCAGAGGATGCAACGTTACTTGTGATATCTTCGCTTATCTTACACGCTATTTTGCTGAACTGTGTTTTTCAAGGTTGACCACACCGCAGAAACAAAAGAGCGTTAGCTCTCACTTCTTCCCTTCTGCACGCACCATACCGTAAATCCAGCGCTCTTCTTATCTTGCGCGTACTGTGGCTTCACTTAGTGTCTGAACGAATGGGAGTCACAGAGTTTACCTTGGAGCGGTAGTAAATAACATCAGTTTATATATTGAACTAACCTTGAAGAAGATTCCTAGATAGTAGCGCTTCTCCCCAAGTTTGAGAAGTGGCATGGTCCATCTGTTACCAGCAAGACCAACTCCCTCGTCCACGCAGTTGGTGCATTCACCTGCAACAACACAAATGTATCAATTAAAACACAAACTTACAATACACGACGTGGTAAACCTAGCGAAACGAAACGAGGCGTGAACCAAGAGTCTTTAATTGAAAGTTATCGCTCGCTCAAGCATGACTGGATCGTTTGCAACAGATGTTTTCCTGGTGAGGTTTGTTGAAATTGAAACCGCTGTTTAAAGCAAGATCTGTTTGTTAACTTTAAAACTTTAAGAAATGTTAGTTATTGATAAAAACAAAAGACGCACGCAGTTAGATGTGAAGTAGATTATATACGTGTTTGGAAAAGTGATCATGAAAGGTTCGGAAACTATGCAGACAGAAAAAAGGTTACGCATAGATCTTAGAAGATGTTGGTAAACCAATGAAGAAGTATTATGTCTGTAATTGTGTCTTCAATTTATTAATTGTGTTTTAGAACAATTACTGTCAATAATTGGAAGACAAGATGAAGACGAGTGCCAAAATAGGTGGTGTAGTGATTGATAGTTGACGCAGCCCCTGTCACCTAGGAACACTGAGACGACATACAACCTGATATCAAAAAGATTAACACAAACAAACGAATAAATATAAATAAGTGACATATATCAGAATAGACATATGCCATAATGCTAGCATATACTCCGGAGACCGCCACAGTGACAAGGCCACTCTGCGAAGATCAGTAAGCTCCCTTTGTAATCCCTGTAAACAAACAACCTTACTCTATTATTTGTTTTGCCCTCAAGACAAATTTGGCGCCTCCCAGTCGGAAACCAACCCAGTGTTAAAATCCCATGCGTGCTACTGACAACAGGCTATAAGATTTTGACCGACGCGCAGAACGCATGCTTTCGTATAATTTTTTGCAACGGACCGTTAGAGAAAGCGTCTCTGATGTTAGGTCCGAAACTGGAAATTCTGAACACTGATCTCAAGTGGGGATAGTTACCAGCCAATAGTAAATTGATATTTGGTCATGTGATTTAGCAAACTCTGAGAAATACCTAGAGTGGGGGTAATTCAAAGTGTTGGCGGAAAGTATATTTTGCTTGTAAGAACACTTCGGTCCTGAGTTCTACGTGAGACGTACGCGTACTCGGTGCCACCTAAGAAGTATACTTCCGCACCATACACAGAGACAAAATGCAATATTTAAGAATATCTCCAGTGAGAGTTAGCACAAAGAGTAATATATAGGTAAGACGATAAATATATCCAATTCGACTACGCAGTGCTACTGCCTCCGTGCTTCACATCACAATATAGACAGTGACGCTAAACACAGCAACCACACCGATGAGGACTTTACGGTGGCGAGCATAGGAGCCTAAGGACAACAATAAACTTCTGTCTACCAGATTTGGGGTGTCATCATTCAACCCACAACCAGTCAGGACGCACCCTCTCCTGAAGTACAGATGAGAGTTCTCACGCGGGAGCTACAACTCACCTCGAACCGGTTACAAACTCCCTCTCCTTAAACCTCCTCACGCCACCAATTCTTAATTGTGAGGCGTTGAGCACAAGGGAGAGCTCGACGTGGTTCGCTACGGGCCGGACCACCTCATAGTGTAGGAGGTTCAGATGAGGAATAATTCAGTGGGTAAACATTAATCCTAAAGCAGCAGAATTGAATGTATTTAATACAGGACATTCAAAATTTCCCCTTACTGAAAACAATTCCAAATATTGTAGTCATCTAATTGTAGATTTCTATCAGGACATTGTTTACCTTTAGTTTCATTACCGAAGACTTTACTAAGCCCCATGAAACTTATTGCTGCGTCAACAATAGCGTAACACACCCTCGCATTGTTACCAACAAGAAAAATGAGTAAATAATATCGAACTTTCTAGAGATTTTGTTGTTAGAAAGGAAATAGTAAAACGACTTAAGCAGTTATTGTAAAAAAAAAAAAAATCAATAATATTAGTTCTATCGTATTCTTTCAACTATTATAAGAATGAATGCAAAAAATAAGACCTGAATCTTACCTGGCGACAAATACGTTCAAGTTCTTCTCGGTAAACAAGTCAGGCGAAAAGACGATTAGAAATCGATGTTTCGGGAGTGTGCATCTCTCCCATCATCAGGATATTTATTAAATGTTATAACCACAAATGATACACTGGATATAACACAAATACAAACGAAGACAAAACACTATCAATATTGGCATTTCTGAACAAAAGACTGTTTTCAGTAAATTAAATGTCAGGTCAGGAGATGGCGTGAGTATAGAAAATTAATTTCTAATCGTTTTTACACCTGGCTTGCTTTCCGAGAAATACGTGAAGTATCAGTGTGTTTAACATGACAAGAAATAAGTTGCATTTTAAGAGATTTTAACAATCACTGTTGGTAACAACAATATACAATTATGTTATTTGAGTTCTTATTCAAGTAGTAAATGGTAAACATACCAAAAACACAATTTGATGTGACTATTGCAATATAAAGCACAGATTCCTGTACAACTGGCTACAATATGATAGTGCTTGTCTGCAAACTGTACTAGCTTACTACACAAATTGTAGATCTTGAAATTTGTGTGAATCTCCTCAGAAGTTCTCTTCATTCTGAATGACCTTTGTGACAGCTAAACGACAAGAGATAAAAATATCTTACTGCACAGAAAATGTTGTTTTATGATAATTATTTCGATATATTCCTTGCTATTAAATAAATATTTAAGTATTTTATGGTCGGTGTTAATTGTCAGCATATCAGCACCGCCGGTGTACCGGAGTTTCGTCCCGCAGTTGTTTCGTATGTCGATAAATGTACTGACAAGGGGAATGTTGCTTTTAAGTACTTACTATTGGTCCGAGTTTGTGACCTTGGAATCAATATCCAACTAAGCCACCCCGACTGACTTCCTTGTTGTTGTTACAGTTTGATTTTTAAATAGTTACACTTCTGTCAGGAGGAAAGTCGCTGTTCGCTTTTTCTCTTGTGATCATGAAAACAGAATGAGATTTCAAAGCTGTCAAGGTACAAAGAAATATGCAGCAAAATCATTTGTAGTTTATATTTAAAGGCTTGATTTTCTTCTAATTTATCTATATCTGTAGCATAGAAGTGAGAGCTCAGCTTGCGTCATTTGTGGTAAAGTTGAAGGGCAAAGGGTAGATCGTTCCCATTGAAATTGGAGCATTTTATGTCCCGTAAATATATCACACGCGACTGAACTGAATGCCCGCCTCGGTAGCGTGGTGGTAGCATGTCTGCCTCACGTTCAAGAGATCCCGAGCTCAAATCTGGGTCAGAGTGAGTTACCTGGATAAGGTTTTTCCGGGGTTTTCCCTTATCCTAAAAGACGAATGTCGGGTAACTAAGCTCTATGGACCCCGGGCTCATTTGAGCATCATTTCACCCATTTCATTCAACGTCCGATATGACTTAACGTTGGACGACGTAAATTACAAAAAAAAAAAAAAAAAAAAAAAAAAAAAAAAAAAAAAAAAAAAAAAAAAAAAAAAAAAACTGAACTACGCTACGGAAGTGATTCGGCACAGAGTCCCAAAAGAATCTATTGTACCTATGTCCCAGGTTGGGTAACCGCGGGAGGAAGATGCGAGAGGAGACAGGGCAACCGACCCTCCGCCGGATTGAACCCGCAACCAGGGACTCTCTAGACCACGAGGAATGACTGTAAGAGGCAAACAGCATGATAGCAACCAAATGTATCCCTCTAGAATGCTTTGACAAAGACCAACGTGCTATAGAATCTCCCACAATAAACATTTAATACATTTTCCTTTAGCACAATTAGTTATTTAACAGATGAATGGTTTATTACAAGAGTAGAGAAGGGCACACATCGATGTTTACGTCCACCAAATTGCTTATTTAGTGCTGTCAACAGACAAGCTAATGGAAGTATTTGTTTACCGCAATTTTGAAAACTCTGTCAGAAAACTAGTGAAAGGTGCACAGAAATCAATTAAACTTTCATAATAGGGCACCGGGAGCAGCAAACACAGACTCGTTTTGGAAATTAAATTTCACTCACTTACTGTAGGTACGTCTCAGTCTAGGTTCCTGCAAGTCTTTAAACATTTTATGCCACAGCAATTCTGAAATGGAATAAAGGAAAATGAACATCTTCGGAAATGTGTAAGCCAATTCGCTTTACTGTAAATAACTTTCCGCATTGTGTTTACTTTACACATGCAAGTTCTACCAACAAAACAACACACAATAAGCAAGTTATTTAATGGATCTGAATACAAATATGGACGCTCTACAATAATTCTGACACCAGAGCACTCTGTTGCCATATTATTGTATCCCAGAAATTAGTTTCGTTCGATTTAATAACATTTTCTGACACATTAAGTCAAACATTGACATTTCATAGCTCATTATTGAATGCTATCGATTCTTCACAATATATAACATAAAGGTTTTGAATAGCGAAGCATCGTAACTATGGTGATGCACAAATAACAAATGCCTAACTGTATGTCAAAATGAGTGATTCCGGCGACCAAAGTTTTATACCTGAAGAAATTCGAGAAGAAGCTCCAATTGCTAATTTCAGTTTGCTGTTACAAAAGTCATCTGCAATTTATGACAAAGAATATTTATGTTTTAAGAAATCGTGCAGATCAAAAAGTATTACGAATATTTGCGGGAAAGTGATTCTAGCATATAACTAAAGAAAAATTGAACATCGGACTAATCGATAGTCAAAGAGATTATAATACATTATCTCTTACACTATATTAGAGTAGGCACTCCTCTTTGGTCTCGCAAATTTTAACTTTATTCTTCTTTTGACCTGTTATATTGCCTCTGGTAGAGATAATTCGACTCTTTACAGAGATTATTCATGTCTAACAGTAAAAGGTCTACTTTTCAGTAACAAAAGTATCGCGTAATGATGTGGTTTTGTCTCATATTGACTCTGGTAGAGATAATTCGACTCTTTGCAGAGATTATTCATGTCTAACAGTAAAAGGTCTACTTTTCAGTAACAAAAGTATCGCGTAATGATGTGGTTTTGTCTCATATTGACTCTGGTAGAGATAATTCGACCCTTTGCAGAGATTATTCATGTCTAACAGTAAAAGGTCTACTTTTCAGTAACAAAAGTATCGCGTAATGATGTGTTTTTGTCTCACATTGACTCTGGTAGAGATAATTCGACTCTTTGCAGAGATTATTCATGTCTAACAGTAAAAGGTCTACTTTTCAGTAACAAAAGTATCGCGTAATGATGTGGTTTTGTCTCATATTGACTCTGGTAGAGATAATTCGACTCTTTGCAGAGATTATTCATGTCTAACAGTAAAAGGTCTACTTTTCAGTAACAAAAGTATCGCGTAATGATGTGGTTTTGTCTCATATTGACTCTGGTAGAGATAATTCGACTCTTTGCAGAGATTATTCATGTCTAACAGTAAAAGGCCTACTTTTCAGTAACAAAAGTATCGCGTAATGATGTGGTTTTGTCTCATATTGACTCTGGTAGAGATAATTCGACTCTTTGCAGAGATTATTCATGTCTAACAGTAAAAGGTCTACTTTTCAGTAACAAAAGTATCGCGTAACGATGTGGTTTTGTCTCATATTGACTCTGGTAGAGATAATTCGACTCTTTGCAGAGATTATTCATGTCTAACAGTAAAAGGCCTACTTTACAGTAACAAAAGTATCGCGTAATGATGTGCTTTTGTCTCACATTGACTCTGGTAGAGATAATTCAACTCTTTACAGAGATTATTCATGTCTAACAGTAAAAGGCCTACTTTTCAGTAACAAAAGTATCACGCAATGATGTGTTTTTGTCTCATATTGACTCTGGGAGAGATAATTAGACTCTTTACAGAGATTATTCATGTCTAACAGTAAAAGGTCTACTTTTCAGTAACAAAAGTATCGCGTATTGATGTGTTTTTGTCTCATATTGACTCTGGGAGAGATAATTAGACTCTTTACAGAGATTATTCATGTCTAACAGTAAAAGGCCTACTTTTCAGTAACAAAAGTATCACGTAATGATGTGTTTTTGTCTCATATTGACTCTGGGAGAGATAATTAGACTCTTTACAGAGATTATTCATGTCTAACAGTAAAAGGCCTACTTTTCAGTAACAAAAGTATCGCGTAATGATGTGTTTTTGTCTCATATTGACTCTGGTAGAGATAATTCGACTCTTTACAGAGATTATTCATGTCTAACAGTAAAAGGTCTACTTTTCAGTAACAAAAGTATCACGTAATGATGTGTTTTTGTCTCATATTGACTCTGGTAGAGATAATTCAACTCTTTACAGAGATTATTCATGTCTAACAGTAAAAGGTCTACTTTTCAGTAACAAAAGTATCGTGTAATGATGTGTTTTTGTCTCATATTGACTCTGGTAGAGATAATTCGACTCTTTACAGAGATTATTCATGTCTAACAGTAAAAGGCCTACTTTTGAGTAACAAAAGTATCGCGTAATGATGTGTTTTTGTCTCATATTGACTCTGGTAGACATAATTCGACTCTTTGCAGAGATTATTCTTGTCTAACAGTAAAAGGTCTACAAAAGTATTGCGTAATCATGTGTTTTTCCTTATGGTGGCCGATGAAAGGTGATCAAGCATAATATTACCAACGCTTGTAATAGTCATCATAATATTATTACAATATAATAAACAAAAAAATCTTCAATAGAATGAAATGAATATTATACGATATAAAAAGAAAGCGTAAACTTTTCAACTATTACGTAGAATATCATTTCCCCTACTATATCGTGTCTGTTACAGGTTAGATTTCCAGCAACAATTTGGAAAAATTATTTCTTTCTTTGGCAAAATTTCAGTTGCAAATCTTTACCGTGGTATCCTGAAATAATGCACATTCCAAACATTTCTGTCCGCCTAAGAGGCTGCTGTAGTGAAATTAATTATAAAGCTCGCAAATTTTGATATTTATATTCCACCTTTAAAATCTTGGCGGCCATAATTTTAAAATGTATCTTCCTTTTTGCACTACAAAAACCTGTATACCTACACAATGCAGATTAAAAATTCAAGCGCTGGAGACCCGGGTTTAATTTCCGGTACGCTGATGAGCCGCGGGGTTAGAGTTACGTTAAAACTCCAGTAAAGCAATTACAATTTGATTTTAAAATTTGATGTTTCCGGAAAATTTTAATAATCTTTAGCATATTAACTTTTTCAAAATGTTTCATAAGTTGCAAATTTTATAAAACTGTTAAGCAATTGGTCATTTAAGTTCACAATGAAACAGTTATAGGAAACGAATCTAAAAAGAACAGTTGAAAGTGAGATAGTTATCAGAGTAATAAAAGAAAAGTGAACCAAATGTTCGTAAAGATTTTAATAATGATAATACTATTATAAATTCCAAAGAAAATTTACTTTAATGTTAAATGTAAAAATTATTGAAGAGAGAAGTTGTAAAATATTGTTAAATATGGCAGCGAACACTGCTTAAATGAAATGTGACGTGGACTAATGAAACAAAGTTGAATTGCCGTAGCAACGGCCTTCTTTTGCAACTAGACGCGCAGTATGCGGACGCAAAATATGTTTCTGTGAAAAGATGCTGTCAACAAGACACTAAATAATGCTTCTGCCACTAGATGCCGTAGAGGTGTGATTCTGTCCGTAATTTGGCATTGCAAAGGTAACCCAATTGTTTTAAAAATAAGTAGCAACGTTTTAGTTCAGTGATTCAACGAATAATTGTTAATTCTTTAAATAAATCAAGATATTATTTCAAGTAAGAACGTAATAAGAAATTATTTATCTCTCTAACAAATCCATCATCACTTCTAATCCACGACCAAAACCCAAAGTAAGAATTCATCAGCTTCGAGGACAGCAGCCGGAAATATTTCTAGAACCGGTTACATTTATCTTATATTTCTCATCCCGCTTCGTTAAACGAGGTTCTACTGTAGTTACTTTAATCTTACATTATCATAAGACATAGGTTCACGCCATTCACGAATGTTAACGCACGCAGCTCGTGAGAGCTTAAGAAAGTTCAGGAAGCGAGAGGTCGATCAATTTGACAGAAAATTGCGCAGCCTTGGATCCAAACAAGGTTTCCAAGATATCGAGTTTCATTGCTCGATCTAACATTTCCATCATGTCGGAAATTCTTTTACTTCAAATTGTGTTTCCCCCACCATTTGGCCCTGGTCGTAAACCCTACGTGAGAAAACATCTGAAACACGTCTTCGCCAAGTTAACGTCCTAGTGGCTCATGACCAGAGATCGGACGCTTAGGCATTATACATTATAAAACAGGCAGGTCATTACAAGAGAGTAGGCTGATAAGTTCCAAGCCTCTCAAAGATTTTTTCTTTATTTCTCAACATAATCTCCAGAAAGGATAACACATTTGTCATATCGGTTTTCCAATTTAATTAAATCATCTCTGTAGCATGATTTATCATGGTCCTCAAAATAGCTGTTTACCGCATCAATGATCTCCTCGTTGCTGTCAAATCTTCGTCCTACAAAGGCCGCGCCATGGATCAGTGGTTAGACCGCTTGGCTCTCACCAAGGCGGCCTGGGTTCGATCCCAGACGACCGCTAAGTGAGATTTGTAGTGGACAACACGGCGCTGGGGCGGGTTTTCTCCGGTACCTCCGGTTTCCCCCGCCATCTCATTCCACCGGTGCTACATCTTCAGCTCATGTATCATCAGTGTCACCGCCTGCGCTCGTGGGGGGAGGGGATCCGTCCCCTTCAGCTGACGAGGTGCGGGCACTGCGGACCCTTAGCACTCGTGGTACCTCTGACGTTACTACAGGAACCTAGGGCCGAACATTGAAGCCCCTCCCTCTGGGAGCTGTTGGGATTGGGTTGGACTCGAGGGGGCAGCGATTTCCCGCTACCCAAGGGAAATTGGGTACCTCCGGCGAGGCTTTGGCCGCCCGGAGGGGGTAGAGGGTTGCCTCATAAGTTCCGGGTGCTAGCCTGCAGAGCTAGTAGCTGGTGTGCTAGATCACCGACGGCCCTACCAAGGTTTTTTGGTAGCTGGTTCATTAAGGACCGGCGCGTAAGTGGCGTGTCCACTTCCGTCCCGTCTGCCCTGAGCAGCGGGGGGGGGGGGGAGTTTATAAAATGGGTACTGTCCTACGGTAAATATACCCGAGAGGCCCGGGTTCTGGAATCCTACGAGTCCAGGTCTAATGGGAGTACATCCTCACATTTATGTCACCGCCTGCGGTGCCGTATGTAGTAGAAGCGGGCTTTAAAACTATACATTTACATTTCGTCCTCCAAGCAATTTTTTGAGGTTCGGGAACGCGTGGTAGTCACTGGATGCCAGATCTGGCGAATATGGTGGGTGTTCAAGCAATTCCAACTTTAATTCGTACATTATTCACATTTTAATGACTGAACGAGAGGCCGGAGTATTGTAAAGAAACAAGATATATTTTCTTTGTCCAATGATGTCTTTTTTCTTTTCACCTCGTCATTCAAACGTAAGTTGGCGTTTCCACTTCCATCCCGTCTTGAGTCCATAGGACCAGATGAGGGGGACTTGTTAGTCTCTAGGTCTTGCCCTATGGACAGCCCCACGGAGGCGCCAGGCGCCCTTTCGGGAGAGCTCGGTAGCTCCCTGGTCGTCAGACGGGTGAGGATCACTCAAACGTTGCAGTACCCTTACGTAGTTGTCACCAGTGATAATTTTACCCTTTTCCAAGTAATCAATAAAAATAATTCTGTGTGCATCCAAGAAAATACTTGTTCTAACCTTGTTACCTCACAAAATTGACTACCTTGTTTGGAGTTGGTTCACCTGACACAATTCACTGTTTAGACTGTAATTTACCTTCTGGGTGTAGTGATGTATCCAATTTTTATCCATGGTAATAAGCCATCCCAAAAGTTCACTGGGATTTTTATGGTAGAGCTCCAATTCTTAACAGAAACAGTTTTTCTTTAAAACTTTAGATCAGGTGTCAACAAACGCGGCACAGACCTTGTCAAAGTCAAAAAATATTACTTAAAATATTACCCGCACATTCGTGTGATACGTCTACAACCTCTGTTATCTCAAACAACTTTAATATGTGGTCTTCCAGTACTAAACGATGAATTATGATCTCTGGAGTTGTGACTTCCACACAACGTCCAGAGCGAGGCTCATCACTAGTGCTCGTACGTCCCATTTTAAACTCTACAACCCACCTTTTAATTATTGTATATGAAGGGACAGAGCGAGGCTCATCACTAGTACTCGTACGTCCCATTTTAAACTCTACAACCCACCTTTTAATTATTGTATATGAAGGGACAGAGCGAGGCTCATCACTAGTGCTCGTACGTCCCATTTTAAACTCTACATCCAACCTTTTAATCATTGTATATGAAGGGACAGAGCGAGGCTCATCACTAGTGCTCGTACGTCCCATTTTAAACTCTACAACCAACCTTTTAATCATTGTATATGAAGGGACAGAGCGAGGCTCATCACTAGTGCTCGTACGTCCCATTTTAAACTCTACAACCAACCTTTTAATTATTGTATATGAAGGGACAGGGCGAGGCTCATCACTAGTGCTCGTACGTCCCATTTTAAACTCTACAATCAACCTTTTAATTATTGTATATGAAGGGACAGGGCGAGGCTCATCACTAGTGCTCGTACGTCCCATTTTAAACTCTACAATCAACCTTTTAATCATTGTATATGAAGGGACAGAGCGAGGCTCATCACTAGTGCTCGTACGTCCCATTTTAAACTCTACAATCAACCTTTTAATTATTGTATATGAAGGGACAGGGCGAGGCTCATCACTAGTGCTCGTACGTCCCATTTTAAACTCTACAATCAACCTTTTAATTATTGTATATGAAGGGACAGGGCGAGGCTCATCACTAGTGCTCGTACGTCCCATTTTAAACTCTACAATCAACCTTTTAATTATTGTATATGAAGGGACAGAGCGAGGCTCATCACTAGTGCTCGTACGTCCCATTTTAAACTCTACAATCAACCTTTTAATTATTGTATATGAAGGGACAGAGCGAGACTCATCACTAGTGCTCGTACGTCCCATTTTAAACTCTACAATCAACCTTTTAATTATTGTATATGAAGGGACAGAGCGAGGCTCATCACTAGTGCTCGTACGTCCCATTTTAAACTCTACAATCAACCTTTTAATTATTGTATATGAAGGGACAGAGTCTTTCAATGATCTCTGGAGTTGTGACTTCCACAGGACGTCCAGAGCGAGTCTCATCTCTAGTGCTCGTACGTCCCACTTTAAACTCTATAACCAACCTTTTAATCATTGTATATGAAGGGACAGAGTCTTTCAATGATCTCTGGAGTTGTGACTTCCACAGGATGTCGAGAGCGAGGCTCATCACTAGTACTCCTACGTCCCATTTTAAACTCTACAACCAACCTTTTAATCATTGTATATGAAGGGACAGAGCGAGGCTCATCACTAGTGCTCGTACGTCCCATTTTAAACTCTACAACCAACCTTTTAATCATTGTATATGAAGGGACAGAGCGAGACTCATCACTAGTGCTCGTACGTCCCATTTTAAACTCTACAACCAACCTTTTAATCATTGTATATGAAGGGACAGAGCGAGACTCATCACTAGTGCTCGTACGTCCCATTTTAAACTCTACAACCAACCTTTTAGTCATTGTATATGAAGGGACAGAGCGAGGCTCATCACTAGTGCTCGTACATCCCATTTTAAACTCTACAAGCCACCTTTTAATCATTGTATATGAAGGGACAGAGCGAGGCGCATCACTAGTGCTCGTACGTCCCATTTTGAACTCTACAACCAACCTTTTAATCATTGTATATGAAGGGACAGAGCGAGACTCATCACTAGTACTCGTACGTCCCATTTTAAACTCTACAACGAACCTTTTAATCATTGTATATGAAGGGACAGAGCGAGGCTCATCACTAGTGCTCGTACGTCCCATTTTAAACTCTACAACCAACCTTTTAATCATTGTATATGAAGGGACAGAGCGAGACTCATCACTAGTACTCGTACGTCCCATTTTAAACTCTACAACCAACCTTTTAATCATTGTATATGAAGGGACAGAGCGAGGCTCATCACTAGTACTCGTACGTCACATTTTAAACTCTACAACCAACCTTTTAATTATTGTATATGAAGGGACAGAGCGAGGCTCATCACTAGTACTCGTACGTCCCATTTTAAACTCTACAACCAACCTTTTAATTATTGTATATGAAGGGACAGAGCGAGGCTCATCACTAGTGCCCGTACGTCCCATTTTATACTCTACAACCAACCTTTTAATTATTGTATATGAAGGGACAGAGCGAGGCTCATCACTAGTGCTCGTACGTCCCATTTTATACTCTACAACCAACCTTTTAATTATTGTATATGAAGGGACAGAGCGAGGCTCATCACTAGTGCTCGTACGTCACATTTTAAACTCTACAACCAACCTTTTAATCATTGTATATGAAGGGACAGAGCGAGACTCATCACTAGTACTCGTACGTCCCATTTTAAACTCTACAACCAACCTTTTAATCATTGTATATGAAGGGACAGAGCGAGGCTCATCACTAGTACTCGTACGTCACATTTTAAACTCTACAACCAACCTTTTAATTATTGTATATGAAGGGACAGAGCGAGGCTCATCACTAGTACTCGTACGTCCCATTTTAAACTCTACAACCAACCTTTTAATTATTGTATATGAAGGGACAGAGCGAGGCTCATCACTAGTACTCGTACGTCACATTTTAAACTCTACAACCAACCTTTTAATTATTGTATATGAAGGGACAGAGTCTTTCAATGTACTGTCCATTTCCTCCTTGTTTTCTTTTGAGCTTAAGTATTTCAAATGGAAGTATTTATTCACTGCTCGTTTTTGCAAATCCTCCATTTTCGTGAAAGCTCAACACTTGTCTTGTTTAAAATGCTGTCATTCAAACACTAAATAAGGTATTGACCTGCAAATATGGAAACAAGCTAGCCTAGAGTTAATCTATATGATGCTATCTATCAAACGGACTCAGTTGCGCCATCTCTATGTGAGGTCCAGGACTCATCAGCCGATCCTCGTATCGACCTCTCAACATGTTTCAGGATAAGAGAAAACCTGCAACGTTAAGTCATATCGGACGATGAATGAAATGATGTACAAATGAGTACAGGGTACATAGAGCTTAGAGTTACCAGACATTCATATTTCAGGATAAGAGAAAACCTGCAACGTTAAGTCATATCGGACGATGAATGAAATGATGTACAAATGAGTACAGGGTACATAGAGCTTAGAGTTACCAGACATTCATATTTCAGGATAAGAGAAAACCTGCAACGTTAAGTCATATCGGACGATGAATGAAATGATGTTCAAATGAGTACAGGGTACATAGAGCTTAGAGTTACCAGACATTCATCTTTCAGGATAAGGGAAAACCTCCAACGTTAAGTCATATCAGACGATGAATGAAATGATGTTCAAATGAGTACAGGGTACAAAGAGCTTAGAGTTACCAGACATTCATCTTTCAGGATAAGAGAAAACCACCAACGTTAAGTCATATCGGACGATGAATGAAATGATGTACAAATGAGTACAGGGTACATAGAGCTTAGAGTTACCAGAGATTCATCCTTCAGGATAAGAGAAAACCTCCAACGTTAAGTCATATCGGACGATGAATGAAATGATGTTTAAATGAGTACAGGGTACATAGAGCTTAGAGTTACCAGAAATTCATCTTTATGGATAAGAGAAAACCTCCAACGTTAAGTCATATCGGACGATGAATGAAATGATGTTCAAATGAGTACAGGGTACAAAGAGCTTAAAGTTACCAGACATTCATCTTTATGGATAAGAGAAAACCTCCAACGTTAAGTCATATCGGACGATGAATGAAATGATGTTCAAATGAGTACAGGGTACATAGAGCTTAGAGTTACCAGAAATTCATCTTTATGGATAAGAGAAAACCTCCAACGTTAAGTCATATCGGACGATGAATGAAATGATGTTCAAATGAGTACAGGGTACATAGAGCTTAGAGTTACCAGAAATTCATCTTTATGGATAAGAGAAAACCTCCAACGTTAAGTCATATCGGACGAAGAATGAAATGATGTTCAAATGAGTACAGGGTACATAGAGCTTAGAGTTACCAGACATTCGACTTTCAGGATAAGAGAAAACCTCCAACGTTAAGTCATATCGGACGATGAATGAAATGATGTTCAAATGAGTACAGGGTACATAGAGCTTAGAGTTACCAGAAATTCATCTTTCAGGATAAGGGAAAACCTCCAACGTTAAGTCATATCGGACGATGAATGAAATGATGTACAAATGAGTACAGGGTACATAGAGCTTAGAGTTACCAGAGATTCATCCTTCAGGATAAGATAAAACCTCCAACGTTAAGTCATATCGGACGATGAATGAAATGATGTTCAAATGAGTACAGGGTACAAAGAGCTTAGAGTTACCAGACATTCATCTTTATGGATAAGAGAAAACCTCCAACGTTAAGTCATATCGGACGATGAATGAAATGATGTTCAAATGAGTACAGGGTACATAGAGCTTAGAGTTACCAGAAATTCATCTTTATGGATAAGAGAAAACCTCCAACGTTAAGTCATATCGGACGAAGAATGAAATGATGTTCAAATGAGTACAGGGTACATAGAGCTTAGAGTTACCAGACATTCGACTTTCAGGATAAGAGAAAACCTCCAACGTTAAGTCATATCGGACGATGAATGAAATGATGTTCAAATGAGTACAGGGTACATAGAGCTTAGAGTTACCAGAGATTCATCCTTCAGGATAAGAGAAAACTTCCAACGTTAAGTCATATCGCACGATGAATGAAATGATGTTCAAATGAGTACAGGGTACATAGAGCTTAGAGTTACCAGAGATTCATCCTTCAGGATAAGAGAAAACCTCCAACGTTAAGTCATATCGGTCGATGAATGAAATGATGTTCAAATGAGTACAGGGTACATAGAGCTTAGAGTTACCAGACATTCGACTTTCAGGATAAGAGAAAACCTCCAACGTTAAGGCATATCGGACGATGAATGAAATGATGTTCAAATGAGTACAGAGTACATAGAGCTTAGAGTTACCAGAGATTCATCCTTCAGGATAAGATAAAACCTCCAACGTTAAGTCATATTGGACGATGAATGAAATGATGTTCAAATGAGTACAGGGTACATAGAGCTTAGAGTTACCAGACATTCGACTTTCAGGATAAGAGAAAACCTCCAACGTTAAGTCATATCGGACGATGAATGAAATGATGTTCAAATGAGTACAGGGTACATAGAGCTTAGAGTTACCAGAGATTCATCCTTCAGGATAAGAGAAAACCTCCAACGTTAAGTCATATCGGTCGATGAATGAAATGATGTTCAAATGAGTACAGGGTACATAGAGCTTAGAGTTACCAGACATTCGACTTTCAGGATAAGAGAAAACCTCCAACGTTAAGTCATATCGGACGATGAATGAAATGATGTTCAAATGAGTACAGAGTACATAGAGCTTAGAGTTACCAGAGATTCATCCTTCAGGATAAGATAAAACCTCCAACGTTAAGTCATATCGGACGATGAATGAAATGATGTTCAAATGAGTACAGGGTACAAAGAGCTTAGAGTTACCAGAGATTCATCCTTCAGGATAAGAGAAAACCTGCAACGTTAAGTCATATCGGACGATGAATGAAATGATGTTCAAATGAGTACAGGGTACAAAGAGCTTAGAGTTACCAGAGATTCATCCTTCAGGATAAGAGAAAACCTCCAACGTTAAGTCATATCGGTCGATGAATGAAATGATGTTCAAATGAGTACAGGGTACATAGAGCTTAGAGTTACCAGACATTCATCTTTTAGGATAAGAGAAAACCTCCAAAGTTAAGTCATATCGGACGATGAATGAAATGATGTTCAAATGAGTACAGGGTACATAGAGCTTAGAGTTACCAGACATTCATCTTTCAGGATAAGAGAAAACCTCCAACGTTAAGTCGTATCGGACGATGAATGAAATGATGTACAAATGAGTACAGGGTACATAGAGCTTAGAGTTACCAGACATTCATCTTTCAGGATAAGAGAAAACCTCCAACGTTAAGTCGTATCGGACGATGAATGAAATGATGTACAAATGAGTACAGGGTACATAGAGCTTAGAGTTACCAGACATTCATCTTTCAGGATAAGAGAAAACCTCCAACGTTAAGTCGTATCGGACGATGAATGAAATGATGTTCAAATGAGTACAGGGTACATAGAGCTTAGAGTTACCAGACATTCATCTTTCAGGATAAGAGAAAACCTCCAACGTTAAGTCGTATCGGACGATGAATGAAATGATGTACAAATGAGTACAGGTACTATTTCGTAATGTTTTGTATTCAAACGCAACCCTCTGTAACACGGAAATCTGTGTAAAGAAGGATAAATCCCGGAACGATCATATGTGGATTCATAATCCTTTTAATTGACTCTAAGTTACCACCGTTACCGATATGTCGTCCACAATTTGAAGACATGGAGGTATTGGTCCAGCAGGGTAGGGCCATAAGTTTCCTGATTGTCGCCTGTTGCGGTGTCATATCTTATCAGTTAAGTCAATAACTTCGCTTCACTTGTTCAGATATAGTTGCATAAAGAAGTCTATGTATGTTCAAAGATGTGAGAAGTGTAGTGCAATAAAGGATGACTACAGTGCTCGGCTTTATCACACCGACAAAATGGTTAGACCGGAAACTCCAACCTCGTAACATCTGGGAGCTGCTAGGTTCCATCCTGACGTTGCGCTGTTTCTAGTTTTCCTTGGTCGATAGATAGTTTCTCCACCGTTGTGATTCATGTTTCCACAGACAGAGAAACTAGGCAATAAACTACAATTATTGTATGTAATTTAAACATATAGTGCATAATATATATACATATTATTTACACTTCATTCTATATTATTAATTCACTGTAAACCTGTGCGAGTATTTCGTAATTTGTTTGCATTCAAGCACAACTCTCTGTAACACGGAAACCTGTATAAAAGGAAAATAAATGCCGGAACGATCGTGTTTTGTTTTAGAGAGGAAAGATCGTGTTCTGTTTTACTGAATTTCATTTGTCATGATGATGATGATGATGATGATGATGATGATGATGATGATGATGATGATGATGATGATGATGATGATGATGATGATGATGATGATGATGATGTGTATAGGGGCGCTCAACTACGGCGGTCATCCGCGCCCTTTAAAAAACAAGTCATGGCAAAAGCCAGATATAAAAATTTCAAAAAAATATATAATTATATATAAACCTATTAAAAACTGCACATATATAAAAAAGCAAGAATCTTGAGGTTAAATTCTAAAATCCACAGCTGAAACAAACGCTAAAACTTTGCCCACCGCCGTTTCGTCATCCGCGAGGATCTCCGCCAAGCTGGCCGGCAGCTGGAGAGACCTGCGGAGACGTACCAAGCTAAAACAATCTAAAAGCAAGTGACGGACAGTCAGGTCAGCACTGCACAGTGGGCAAACGGGAACCGGGGTCCTATTCAATAAAAAGCTGTGGCTAAAATAACAATGCCCAATGCGCAACCGAGCCAAAATCACCTCCTCGCGACGAGATGACCGACAGGAGGTAACCCAGGGAATCGGAAGTTCCTTGACTGATTTAAGTTTATTATTGCGGAGAGCGGACCACTCTTCCTGCCAGCAGGTTTGCACAGCTCTCCGCAATACGGCCCTAAAATCTTCCGATGTCACCCATGGTACTCGAACCCTGGGCTTCATGGTAGCCGTCTTGGCTGCCGAATCCGCCATTTCATTCCCCCGCAAGCCTACGTGACTAGGGATCCATGCACACACCACGTTAGCGCCAGAAGCGTGTAAAACGTGGAGGGCATCCTGTATACGCTGCACAATAGGGTGGTAGTTGTACAGCTGCCGTAGGCTTTGAAGTGCACTGAGGGAATCACTCAGGATTAAGCAGTCCCCCAACTTTCGTCGACGTACGTGTAAAATGGCCCGGTATATTGCATAGAGATCTGCGGTAAAAATGGAAGTGCTAGTGTGGAATCCGAATGTACAGGGTTCGGTTCCACACACGTAAGCACAACCAACACCATCTGAATTCTTGGACCCGTCGGTGTAAATTTTAACATGGTCCTGATATCGCGATAAAAATCCTAAAAAGCATGTGCGGATACTAGACATAGACATGGTAGATTTATCGTGTGTGGTCATGCCCAGATCAACGTGGGACGCCCTGCACAACCAAGGAGGGTATGTCCTCTCCCCCCTAGGATTTCATTTGTCATGAAAGCATTTCAAACATATGGTATTTTAATCAGGAGCTATTTTTAACAAATTTAGACCTCTGATCTTCAGGCTGTTGGTAGTGATGTATAAAAGGAAATCACTTTGTTTAACAAGCTCTGCAGTTCATGAAGAACTTGTACCTCGTGATGTTCGTGAAGTAACGGTTTAGACAAGATATTTCCTTGTATGCTGCAATTAGTAAGACGGACGTAGTAGCAGCAATAGTTGACTGTTTGTCCTTAAGACTGCGTGTTGATCAAATTAAATTACAGAGTCTAATATCCCCTGACTAATTTAACGCTTCCACATGCAACAATACCATTACACGCTTGCAAGCGTCACGAACTGAGATTCCCTGCTTGGTTACACACACTGACTTAATGCATACAACATCCTGCTTTTTACGAGGTACGTCCACGAAGTAATCTCTGTTTGGTAATAAAATTAAATTGTGTACAGATATAGAAAAATTATTTATTGCACAAGATTCTACAACTCTTAAACTACTTTTCCACATAACTTTCGAAATTTTGCAGACATTTGTCATAGAGAGAAACAAGTTTTTGTATACCTCCTTCATTGAAGTTTGTCGCCTGTGTCTTCAACCAGTTGGAAACGTTTCCTTTCAGCTCTTCGTCATTGTTGAAGTGTTGACCGCCAAGGAAAGATTTGAGATGCAAAAACAGATCAAAGTCGCTAGGAGCGAGGTCAGGGCTGTACGGGGGGTGGTTAAACACGTCCCAGCCAAATCCCTGTAGGATGTTTATCGTCGCATTTGCAGTGTGTGTTCGTGCGTTGTCATGAAGAAACACAACCCTTCTGACATCTTAAATTTGCCGATAAATTTCAATTGGTTTCACTTTCCTAGCATTCAGACAACGAATCGCAGATCTGATTTCACAAGCGGCGGGATTGTCAATCAACACCGACATTGTAAACAAGCACAACAAAGCGTACGTGACTCACAGCGATCTCACAATGGCACACGTTACTTCTCCTTGATACAGAGCGTCTACAACGCATGTGTGGAACTGCGATCGCAGCGCTGCAGCGGAGATAATTGAAATAGAACTTACTTTCTGGACGCCCCTTGTATTAATTTCTCAAGTCGCTAAAATCTTTCTATATTTTAGACTGGATTCCTCTACGGAGGGGATTCGGCACGAAGATCTAAATTTGGTCTATTGCACCTAGGGCACACGTTGGGCACACCCGGGAGGAAGGTTGAGACGAGAAGACACAGAGGACTCACGACAGTGAAGAGGTAATTCGGGGATGTAACTAAACGACCCAGAACACGCCTTGCGACCTGGAAAACCCCCGAAGAAACCCATGGGTCGGGTAGGTCAGCCAAGGAATGAAACCGATTACGGGCCAGAGAAGAAACCATCCAGAACACTCAGTTTCTATCACTTAAAGTCTACTGTATTCCCTTGTAACTACAATAAGATAATGTTTATCTTGAAGTAGATAGAGCAATAAGTGTTTGTACAAGAGTAGAGAAAGTCATGTATATAAAACATTTGACTATCACTTAAAGTCTACTGTATTCCCTTGTAACTACAATAAGATAATGTTTATCTTGAAGTAGATAGAGCAATAAGTGTTTGTACAAGAGTAGAGAAAGTCATGTATATAAAACATTTGACTATCACTTAAAGTCTACTGTATTCCCTTGTAACTACAATAAGATAATGTTTATCTTGAAGTAGATAGAGCAATAAGTGTTTGTACAAGAGTAGAGAAAGTCATGTATATAAAACATTTGACTATCACTTAAAGTCTACTGTATTCCCTTGTAACTACAATAAGATAATGTTTATCTTGAAGTAGATAGAGCAATAAGTGTTTGTACAAGAGTAGAGAAAGTCATGTATATAAAACATTTGACTATCACTTAAAGTCTACTGTATTCCCTTGTAACTACAATAAGATAATGTTTATCTTGAAGTAGATAGAGCAATAAGTGTTTGTACAAGAGTAGAGAAAGTCATGTATATAAAACATTTGACTATCACTTAAAGTCTACTGTATTCCCTTGTAACTACAATAAGATAATGTTTATCTTGAAGTAGATAGAGCAATAAGTGTTTGTACAAGAGTAGAGGAAGTCATGTATATAAAACATTTGACTATCACTTAAAGTCTACTGTATTCCCTTGTAACTACAATAAGATAATGTTTATCTTGAAGTAGATAGAGCAATAAGTGTTTGTACAAGAGTAGAGAAAGTCATGTATATAAAACATTTGACTATCACTTAAAGTCTACTGTATTCCCTTGTAACTACAATAAGATAATGTTTATCTTGAAGTAGATAGAGCAATAAGTGTTTGTACAAGAGTAGAGAAAGTCATGTATATAAAACATTTGACTATCACTTAAAGTCTACTGTATTCCCTTGTAACTACAATAAGATAATGTTTATCTTGAAGTAGATAGAGCAATAAGTGTTTGTACAAGAGTAGAGAAAGTCATGTATATAAAACATTTGACTATCACTTAAAGTCTACTCTATTCCCTTGTAACTACAATAAGATAATGTTTATCTTGAAGTAGACAGAACAATAAGTGTTTGTACAAGAGTAGAGAAAGTCGTGTGTATAAAACACTTGACTATCACTTAAAGTCTACTGTATTCCCTTGTAACTACAATAAGATAATGTTTATCTTGAAGTAGATAGAGCAATAAGTGTTTGTACAAGAGTAGAGAAAGCCATGTATATAAAACATTTGACTATCACTTAAAGTCTACTGTATTCCCTTGTAACTACAATAAGATAATGTTTATCTTGAAGTAGATAGAGCAATAAGTGTTTGTACAAGAGTAGAGAAAGTCGTGTGTATAAAACACTTGACTATCACTTAAAGTCTACTGTATTCCCTTGTAACTACAATAAGATAATGTTTATCTTGAAGTACATAGAGCAATAAGTGTTTGTACAAGAGTAGAGAAAGTCATGTATATAAAACATTTGACTATCACTTAAAGTCTACTGTATTCCCTTGTAACTACAATAAGATAATGTTTATCTTGAAGTAGATAGAGCAATAAGTGTTTGTACAAGAGTAGAAAAGTAGTGTATATAAAACATTTGACTATCACTTAAAGTCTACTGTATTCCCTTGTAACTACAATAAGATAATGTTTATCTTGAAGTACATAGAGCAATAAGTGTTTGTACAAGAAAAGAGAAAGTAGTGTATATAAAACATTTGACTATCACTTAAAGTCTACTGTATTCCCTTGTAACTACAATAAGATAATGTTTATCTTGAAGTAGATAGAGCAGTAAGTGTTTGTACAAGAGTAGAGAAAGTCATGTATATAAAACATTTGACTATCACTTAAAGTCTACTGTATTCCCTTGTAACTACAATAAGATAATGTTTATCTTGAAGTAGATAGAGCAATAAGTGTTTGTACAAGAGTTGAGAAAGTCATGTATATAAAACATTTGACTATCACTTAAAGTCTACTGTATTCCCTTGTAACTACAATAAGATAATGTTTATCTTGAAGTAGATAGAGCAATAAGTGTTTGTACAAGAGTAGAGAAAGTCGTGTGTATAAAACACTTGACTATCACTTAAAGTCTACTGTATTCCCTTGTAACTACAATAAGATAATGTTTATCTTGAAGTAGATAGAGCAATAAGTGTTTGTACAAGAGTTGAGAAAGTCATGTATATAAAACATTTGACTATCACTTAAAGTCTACTGTATTCCCTTGTAACTACAATAAGATAATGTTTATCTTGAAGTAGATAGAGCAATAAGTGTTTGTACAAGAGTAGAGAAAGTCGTGTGTATAAAACACCTGACTATCACTTAAAGTCTACTGTATTCCCTTGTAACTACAATAAGATAATGTTTATCTTGAAGTAGATAGAGCAATAAGTGTTTGTACAAGAGTAGAGAAAGCCATGTATATAAAACATTTGACTGTCACTTAAAGTCTACTGTATTCCCTTGTAACTACAATAAGAGAATGTTTATCTTGAACTAGATAGAGCAATAAGTGTTTGTACAAGAGTAGAGAAAGTCATGTATATAAAACATTTGACTATCACTTAAAGTCTACTGTATTCCCTTGTAACTACAATAAGATAATGTTTATCTTGAAGTAGATAGAGCAATAAGTGTTTGTACAAGAGTAGAGAAAGTCATGTATATAAAACATTTGACTATCACTTAAAGTCTACTGTATTCCCTTGTAACTACAATAAGATAATGTTTATCTTGAAGTAGATAGAGCAATAAGTGTTTGTACAAGAGTAGAGAAAGTCATGTATATAAAACATTTGACTATCACTTAAAGTCTACTCTATTCCCTTGTAACTACAATAAGATAATGTTTATCTTGAAGTAGACAGAACAATAAGTGTTTGTACAAGAGTAGAGAAAGTCGTGTGTATAAAACACTTGACTATCACTTAAAGTCTACTGTATTCCCTTGTAACTACAATAAGATAATGTTTATCTTGAAGTAGATAGAGCAATAAGTGTTTGTACAAGAGTAGAGAAAGCCATGTATATAAAACATTTGACTATCACTTAAAGTCTACTGTATTCCCTTGTTACTACAATAAGATAATGTTTATCTTGAAGTAGATAGAGCAATAAGTGTTTGTACAAGAGTAGAGAAAGTCGTGTGTATAAAACACTTGACTATCACTTAAAGTCTACCGTATTCCCTTGTAACTACAATAAGATAATGTTTATCTTGAAGTACATAGAGCAATAAGTGTTTGTACAAGAGTAGAGAAAGTCATGTATATAAAACATTTGACTATCACTTAAAGTCTACTGTATTCCCTTGTAACTACAATAAGATAATGTTTATCTTGAAGTAGATAGAGCAATAAGTGTTTGTACAAGAGTAGAGAAAGTAGTGTATATAAAACATTTGACTATCACTTAAAGTCTACTGTATTCCCTTGTAACTACAATAAGATAATGTTTATCTTGAAGTACATAGAGCAATAAGTGTTTGTACAAGAGTAGAGAAAGTAGTGTATATAAAACATTTGACTATCACTTAAAGTCTACTGTATTCCCTTGTAACTACAATAAGATAATGTTTATCTTGAAGTAGATAGAGCAGTAAGTGTTTGTACAAGAGTAGAGAAAGTCATGTATATAAAACATTTGACTATCACTTAAAGTCTACTGTATTCCCTTGTAACTACAATAAGATAATGTTTATCTTGAAGTAGATAGAGCAATAAGTGTTTGTACAAGAGTTGAGAAAGTCATGTATATAAAACATTTGACTATCACTTAAAGTCTACTGTATTCCCTTGTAACTACAATAAGATAATGTTTATCTTGAAGTAGATAGAGCAATAAGTGTTTGTACAAGAGTAGAGAAAGTCGTGTGTATAAAACACTTGACTATCACTTAAAGTCTACTGTATTCCCTTGTAACTACAATAAGATAATGTTTATCTTGAAGTAGATAGAGCAATAAGTGTTTGTACAAGAGTTGAGAAAGTCATGTATATAAAACATTTGACTATCACTTAAAGTCTACTGTATTCCCTTGTAACTACAATAAGATAATGTTTATCTTGAAGTAGATAGAGCAATAAGTGTTTGTACAAGAGTAGAGAAAGTCATGTGTATAAAACATTTGACTATCACTTAAAGTCTACTGTATTCCCTTGTAACTACAATAAGATAATGTTTATCTTGAAGTAGATAGAGCAATAAGTGTTTGTACAAGAGTAGAGAAAGTCATGTATATAAAACATTTGACTGTCACTTAAAGTCTACTGTATTCCCTTGTAACTACAATAAGATAATGTTTATCTTGAAGTACATAGAGCAATAAGTGTTTGTACAAGAGTAGAGAAAGTCATGTATATAAAACATTTGACTATCACTTAAAGTCTACTGTATTCCCTTGTAACTACAATAAGATAATGTTTATCTTGAAGTAGATAGAGCAATAAGTGTTTGTACAAGAGTAGAGAAAGTAGTGTATATAAAACATTTGACTATCACTTAAAGTCTACTGTATTCCCTTGTAACTACAATAAGATAATGTTTATCTTGAAGTACATAGAGCAATAAGTGTTTGTACAAGAAAAGAGAAAGTAGTGTATATAAAACATTTGACTATCACTTAAAGTCTACTGTATTCCCTTGTAACTACAATAAGATAATGTTTATCTTGAAGTAGATAGAGCAGTAAGTGTTTGTACAAGAGTAGAGAAAGTCATGTATATAAAACATTTGACTATCACTTAAAGTCTACTGTATTCCCTTGTAACTACAATAAGATAATGTTTATCTTGAAGTAGATAGAGCAATAAGTGTTTGTACAAGAGTTGAGAAAGTCATGTATATAAAACATTTGACTATCACTTAAAGTCTACTGTATTCCCTTGTAACTACAATAAGATAATGTTTATCTTGAAGTAGATAGAGCAATAAGTGTTTGTACAAGAGTAGAGAAAGTCGTGTGTATAAAACACTTGACTATCACTTAAAGTCTACTGTATTCCCTTGTAACTACAATAAGATAATGTTTATCTTGAAGTAGATAGAGCAATAAGTGTTTGTACAAGAGTTGAGAAAGTCATGTATATAAAACATTTGACTATCACTTAAAGTCTACTGTATTCCCTTGTAACTACAATAAGATAATGTTTATCTTGAAGTAGATAGAGCAATAAGTGTTTGTACAAGAGTAGAGAAAGTCGTGTGTATAAAACACCTGACTATCACTTAAAGTCTACTGTATTCCCTTGTAACTACAATAAGATAATGTTTATCTTGAAGTAGATAGAGCAATAAGTGTTTGTACAAGAGTAGAGAAAGCCATGTATATAAAACATTTGACTGTCACTTAAAGTCTACTGTATTCCCTTGTAACTACAATAAGAGAATGTTTATCTTGAACTAGATAGAGCAATAAGTGTTTGTACAAGAGTAGAGAAAGTCATGTATATAAAACATTTGACTATCACTTAAAGTCTACTGTATTCCCTTGTAACTACAATAAGATAATGTTTATCTTGAAGTAGATAGAGCAATAAGTGTTTGTACAAGAGTAGAGAAAGTCATGTATATAAAACATTTGACTATCACTTAAAGTCTACTGTATTCCCTTGTAACTACAATAAGATAATGTTTATCTTGAAGTAGATAGAGCAATAAGTGTTTGTACAAGAGTAGAGAAAGTCATGTATATAAAACATTTGACTATCACTTAAAGTCTACTCTATTCCCTTGTAACTACAATAAGATAATGTTTATCTTGAAGTAGACAGAACAATAAGTGTTTGTACAAGAGTAGAGAAAGTCGTGTGTATAAAACACTTGACTATCACTTAAAGTCTACTGTATTCCCTTGTAACTACAATAAGATAATGTTTATCTTGAAGTAGATAGAGCAATAAGTGTTTGTACAAGAGTAGAGAAAGCCATGTATATAAAACATTTGACTATCACTTAAAGTCTACTGTATTCCCTTGTTACTACAATAAGATAATGTTTATCTTGAAGTAGATAGAGCAATAAGTGTTTGTACAAGAGTAGAGAAAGTCGTGTGTATAAAACACTTGACTATCACTTAAAGTCTACCGTATTCCCTTGTAACTACAATAAGATAATGTTTATCTTGAAGTACATAGAGCAATAAGTGTTTGTACAAGAGTAGAGAAAGTCATGTATATAAAACATTTGACTATCACTTAAAGTCTACTGTATTCCCTTGTAACTACAATAAGATAATGTTTATCTTGAAGTAGATAGAGCAATAAGTGTTTGTACAAGAGTAGAGAAAGTAGTGTATATAAAACATTTGACTATCACTTAAAGTCTACTGTATTCCCTTGTAACTACAATAAGATAATGTTTATCTTGAAGTACATAGAGCAATAAGTGTTTGTACAAGAGTAGAGAAAGTAGTGTATATAAAACATTTGACTATCACTTAAAGTCTACTGTATTCCCTTGTAACTACAATAAGATAATGTTTATCTTGAAGTAGATAGAGCAGTAAGTGTTTGTACAAGAGTAGAGAAAGTCATGTATATAAAACATTTGACTATCACTTAAAGTCTACTGTATTCCCTTGTAACTACAATAAGATAATGTTTATCTTGAAGTAGATAGAGCAATAAGTGTTTGTACAAGAGTTGAGAAAGTCATGTATATAAAACATTTGACTATCACTTAAAGTCTACTGTATTCCCTTGTAACTACAATAAGATAATGTTTATCTTGAAGTAGATAGAGCAATAAGTGTTTGTACAAGAGTAGAGAAAGTCGTGTGTATAAAACACTTGACTATCACTTAAAGTCTACTGTATTCCCTTGTAACTACAATAAGATAATGTTTATCTTGAAGTAGATAGAGCAATAAGTGTTTGTACAAGAGTTGAGAAAGTCATGTATATAAAACATTTGACTATCACTTAAAGTCTACTGTATTCCCTTGTAACTACAATAAGATAATGTTTATCTTGAAGTAGATAGAGCAATAAGTGTTTGTACAAGAGTAGAGAAAGTCATGTGTATAAAACATTTGACTATCACTTAAAGTCTACTGTATTCCCTTGTAACTACAATAAGATAATGTTTATCTTGAAGTAGATAGAGCAATAAGTGTTTGTACAAGAGTAGAGAAAGTCATGTATATAAAACATTTGACTGTCACTTAAAGTCTACTGTATTCCCTTGTAACTACAATAAGATAATGTTTATCTTGAAGTACATAGAGCAATAAGTGTTTGTACAAGAGTAGAGAAAGTCATGTATATAAAACATTTGACTATCACTTAAAGTC
Organism: Mantis religiosa; assembly: GCA_030765055.1. Taxonomy (NCBI): domain Eukaryota; kingdom Metazoa; phylum Arthropoda; class Insecta; order Mantodea; family Mantidae; genus Mantis; species Mantis religiosa. Next base: position 23,662,390 of record CM060957.1, read on the forward strand.
TACTGTATTCCCTTGTAACTACAATAAGATAATGTTTATCTTGAAGTAGATAGAGCAATAAGTGTTTGTACAAGAGTAGAGAAAGTAGTGTATATAAAACATTTGACTATCACTTAAAGTCTACTGTATTCCCTTGTAACTACAATAAGATAATGTTTATCTTGAAGTAGATAGAGCAATAAGCGTTTGTACAAGAATAGAGAAAGTCATGTATATAAAACATTTGACTATCACTTAAAGTCTACTGTATTCCCTTGTAACTACAATAAGATAATGTTTATCTTGAAGTAGATAGAGCAGTAAGTGTTTGTACAAGAGTAGAGAAAGTCATGTATATAAAACATTTGACTATCATTTAAAGTCTACTGTATTCCCTTGTAACTACAATAAGATAATGTTTATCTTGAAGTAGATAGAGCAATAAGTGTTTATACAAGAGTAGAGAAAGTAATGTATATAAAACATTTGACTATCACTTAAAGTCTACTATAGTCCCTTGTAACTACAATAATATAATGTTTATCTTGAAGTAGATAGTGCAATAAGTGTTTATACAAGAGTAGAGAAAGTAATGTATATAAAACATTTGACTATCACTTAAAGTCTACTATAGTCCCTTGTAACTACAATAATATAATGTTTATCTTGAAGTAGATAGTGCAATAAGTGTTTATACAAGAGTAGAGAAAGTCATGCATATAAAACATTTGACTATTACTTAAAGTCTACTGTATTACCTTGTAACTACAATAAGGTAATGTTTATCTTGAAGTAGATAGAGCTGAAGGTTGGTGTTTCTTAGATCGAATCCTGATGATTGAACATTTCCAGGGAAGGCACGAAATTGCCGAAAGATAAGGAATGGTTCGACAAGTGCTAAAGGAGAAATTGAGCTTCAGAAAGTTTGCCAGGCAGAAGAGGTGTGTCCGGTTTGTTGCGAGTGAAAGTTGTTGCAGCTTCTTTATTAACGCATCACAAGATCGTCCTTCAGATTTCTTGAGCAACTAATTCGATGTGTTAGGTCCGTGGGAGAATATCCTGTAGTCGACACCTAAGGCTAAATTCAACTGACCTTATACAGTTTGTTATTTTGGTGCTCGTTCGAAAGGAAAAACTGCTTAAGTGGTTAAAAATAATTACTTGCATTTTGTTTTAAATTTACTTCACGTACCTTGTATGTGTTGTACGCAATGGCTAAGTCTCGAAGAGGGGATTTAGTACCTCGATGTATTGGGCAGCGTCTAGTGCTCCGCCTCCTAGAGGGTCGCCGGTTCGTGCCCCGCCTTTGGTATGAGTGTTTTTGTGCATAGTGAATACGTGTGAAGAGTACGAAAAGCAAACATTAACCAAAAGGAAACAATAAAAATGGTAAAACGGTATACAGAGTTTTTTATGTATAACTGACACCTTCTTTCTTTAAATATTCCGTTGCAAATTCGTTCAATGACCTTATGTTAGCACCAAATTAAGCAAAATGTTCTGGAGTTTTGATTCCTTGTCACTAGATGCGCAGATGTTTTATTCCTAATTGCTAGTGCTGGCAGCTGTTTTCGACATTTTGTTCTAGTCAATGTGATAATGCATTGCACATTAAATGAACAACTCTTCCTTGCGAAGCAATACGTGATTACGAATTCAATTACAGCTACTCAAAGGTCATACTAGAGAGAATTTGCTGTTTGCACTCCTCCCAAAAGAAACACAATACTGGGATTGGTAAACAAATTGGAAACAATTGAATCTCTACAAAGCATCGTTCATCTAGGCTTCCCACAGTTGTTGACGTAAGAGCATGACTGGAGCAATCACCCAGAAAATCATTAAGGCGTTTGTCGCAGGAGATAATGTGTCAGAGAGCTGCGAAAAGTGCAGGCCTCAAGTCATATAGGGTTACGGTTCATCAGCTACAGGAGCCAGATAAGGATAAAAGGTTGAATTATTGTCGTTTGCTTCAGACGTTCACTGGGCAAATGCTGCCATATTGTCCATCGCATGGTTCACAGATGAACCATGTTTTCATTTATCCCGTTATGTGAACTCACAGAACTCACGCCATCGAAAATTCACCTGTCACCTGTCAGCCATGAAGCATCTATGCACCCAGATAAAATCGGATTTTGGTGCGCAATATCCGCACAGGGAAAAGTGAGGTCAATCTTTTTTAACCAGACTGTGAACACTGCAGAGCACCGACTGATTTTCATGGAGTTTGTTATTAACTGGACGATATACAGCTGAGTTAAGGATATTTTCAGCAAGATGGCGCTACATGCCACAAAGCAAATGAATCCATGGAACTAATTACAAGTTTCTTTGACGAACGGATAATTTACATGAACCTGTGGCCAACGAAATCTCCGGTTTTGACATCGCTGGACTTCTTTCTATGGGGTTACTTAAAAGACAGAGTTTACGCTACACGTCCCCAGACATTGGACGATCTAAAGCATAACATCACACAGGACTGTTAAGCTATTGACAACAGTCCTCCAACGAGTGGCCAGTAACATGGAACGACGTGTTGAGTTGTGCCTTATGCAGGATGAAGGACATTTTCAACATTTGCTATAGAGATAAATAATCTCCCAAAATTCCTCTGCATTTTAGGTAAAGTAAGTTGTCGCTAGCACAATTCATTTTGAAACAATTAATGAAACAAGTGTGTTATTTCTATATAAATCACCCTGTACTAATAACACTGTGCAACAACAATTTTTTTTTAATGTTTCGAGCACTTCATGAGGCAATTCCTACTAATTTTGGGTTGAGAAATACAGAAATAACAATGAATAATGTTTATTAGCTTTAGTTTCTATGATATACACAAGGTAGAAGTATTACATATTACCAGTTTGAGAGAAAAGGATACATTTTAATTACATACATGCTAACAACAATCAAAGTGCATTTCATTTTTTAACTGGTAATTACATGCTAAGAGTTCTAAATTGCTGGAGAAATACTTCGCAGATAGTCGTGTCTGAAGAGAATGATGACTTCGTCGTCTTTTAGCTTGCCTCTTGTGATGGAGTTCCGCAGAATCCCTATACAAAGACCAATCATTACTTCATTCCAACGGTCCTGATATCTTTGTTCCATAACAGAAATGTCCTGATGGAATCTCTCCCCATGTTCATCACTAACAGCTCCACAACTAGGAGGGAAAAGGTCTAGGTGGGAGTGGAAAAATGGATCTTAAGGGACATGTTGCAGGAGCACTGTCACCAAATACTTGTAGTTCTCATCTCTTTTGTTGCCTAAATATCCATGAACAACATCCTTGAAGGCTTCCCAAGCTTCCTTTTCTTTCCCCGCCAGAACTTGGTCAATTGCAGGATCCTTTACAGGTTCTCTTATTTGTGGTCCAACAAAAATGCCTTCCTTAACTTTTGCATCACTTAATTTCCAAAAATTTCTCTCTCATGTTTTGTTATTTGACAGGTGTGCCAACTCCCCCAAAAATTCCCCCAAATTTAAACTCTTTACTCTAAAAAATGAAATGTCACTTTATCTTCAAAACAAGAGTTAATATATCATGTTATGGTGATCTTTAAATTCAGAAGATGGAAATACATGTAAATTCAGTATTTTAAGCTCGAAACATTTTCATTGTTGCGCAGTGTAATTCGTATAACTCACATGAAAATCCTCGGTTTACCTCAAGATGCATTGAAGAAATAAAAGGAATTACATCGCCTTCTAGTGTTAAGATATCTAATTCCAAATTGAATATTTCAGTAATAAATAATGCATACGTTTATGTATTTTGCTGAGGATTCTTCAATAACTGTATATATACGGTAAAACCCCGGAAAAAAAACTTGTGCAGATAACTCAGCCTCACCGAGATTCGAACTCGGGACCTCTTGAACGTGAGGCAGACATGCTACCATTTACGCTACCAATGCGGGTATTTAGATTGCCATTCTGTTGGGTATCACGTTATTTCCTATTAATTACTTGTTTCATCCTTGTTGCCATGACAACTGACAAATGATGTGTAAATTTAGCTTACATAACCAAATATGTGTTAACAGTGATTAACCTACAAATCGAGTATTGCAAAAAACCCATGTTTCCGTTTCAAATCCGTGTATGTAATTGTTGGATGGAATGCAACACGTGTTAGTAAAAGTAAACATTCTCGCAGCTTATGTAGGTTTATGGTTGAATGGTTTGAAGCGAAAGCGTTACTTTGTGATGATGAACCAAACAATTCCGTGACCTGTAATTACGAGGTGATACATCTATAAAATTGCGATTTGGCATGTTAATAGCGCCCAAAATAAGGTGCTGCTTCTTACTAAATCATCCTTGACATTCTGAGTCCTTTCATCGTCAGTAATTACGGCAACCAATAATAAAGCTCCACTTCTTGCGTTCATTAAAATTCGCAAGGATCTTAGCTATGTAAAGGTTGTTTAACACACTGTCTACCCGCAATTAATTAAAATAATATTGTGCTCGTCTCTTTTTAATAACTCCCGGGAAAATAGCTAACGATCTCTCTCGTAATAATAGCTGGAGCCAAACCTTTATTTTAAGGAAGCCATTTCTCTGCCTCTCCCAATATACGCGCCGAGATAACCTTCGAAACACGACAAAAATCACTGTACTAGCTTACAATTAGAAATTCCACGCCACTTAACACAATTACTTAATGTTATGAAAGACGAGGGTGGCTCAAAATGTAATGCGTCCTATTTTTTTCTCTTTTAATTGCCAAGAAAATTGAATCCAATTTACATAGTTTGAAAAGTACAACATTGACGATTAATTTGTCACTATTCAATATAATCTCCATCCTTTTCCACAGTTTTGGTCCACCTTTTAACTAGGACATGTATTCCAGTGTGGTAAAACACACGGTCTTGCTTCCTAAGCCATTGACGCATGGACGTTTTCACAGCCTCCTCATCTTCAAAATGAATCCCACGATGAGCTTCCTGTAGTGGCCCGAACAGACGGAAGTCTGATGGTGCCAGGTCAGGGCTGTATGGGGGGTGAGGTAAGACTTGTCATCCTAATTTCTCAATTTCTGCAGTGGTGTAACGGCTGGTGTGTGGTCTTGCATTGTCATGCAAACGAAGAACATCCGCCATAGTTTTTGTTGGGTGAACTCGGCTAAGACGTGCTTTCAGCTTTTTGAGAGTTCTGACGTATTGGACATAATTTATTGTGCATCCCTGCTCCAAAAAAATAAATCATAATCACACCCTATGCATCCCAAAACACTGTCCCTGCCAACCGCTGAGTTTTGCATTTTTTTTCTTCGGTGACGTTGTGTGATGTCATTCCATTGACTGCCTCTTTGATTCAGGTTCAAAAACTGAACTCACGTTTCGTCTCCAGTAACAATTCTTTTCCAGAAACTCCTCTCCCTCCAAATTGAAGCGCTGCAAGTGTTCGGAGGCTATTGTTTTCCTTGTTTCTTTGTTTTGGGTGGTTAACATTCTTGGTACTCAACGTGATCAAACTTTTGAGTAACCCAGTTGTTGAATAATCGTCATCACACTGCCTTTACCGAGGGAGGTAATGCGACACAATTCACCTGTTGTTACCCGGCGATCACTACGAATGATGTCATCGACTCGCTGAATGTTGCATGGAGTCACTGCCGCTTCGCTTTTCATCTGCCAATGGTGTTTGCCCTTCAGCTTCGTTACAGCGACGAACCCATCGTCTAACAGTGCTGACATCTACCGTTGCATCACCATACACATTTTTTAGCCTTTCGTGAATGCGAATTGGCGTTTCACCTTCCGCAGTCAAAAATTCAATCACACAACGCTGTCTAATACGAATGTCGATGTCAGCCATTTTGCAAGAGGATGCAGTGCTGCCACCTGTTGACTTAGGAAGTTACTACTGCACGGGATTGGAGAAGAAGGTTTGAGGTATTGCACGAAATTCAAAGTTTTCAATTAACTTACTTATTTAAGGAAAAAAAATAGGAGGCATTACTTTTTGACGCACTCTCGTACCAGGCAAAACCGGTATTTTTGTCAAGGGCAATGTAATGTTTGAACATTTCCAACATAAGAATAAATATCTACAAATATAACAATTTGTAACTTCAAAATTCACCTATCTTATAAGAAAAGGTTATATTTTTCCTATAAATTGTCGGGGATCGCGATTTCATGTAAAACTTTTACACATTTTCAGCCGGAAACAAAACTGTCGCCATCGTTGCTAACACTAGGTGTTATGTTCTTGTTAGTTCTACCAAAATCTGAAAATGAAACAAATTTAAAAACAGAATCGACTGCCGGTATTTCAAAATTCATTATGCAATGTTTTTTTTTTTTTTTAAATAAATATATTTTCCCAAAGCATTAAATCTATCGGACCATGTAATTGTTTTAATAATTTAACTTCTGGATTTACTTCATGGTTAAAATACCAAAATTGAACTGCTATTAAGTTAAATTATTAAAACAATTAAATGGTCCGATAGATTTAATGCTTTGGGAAAATATATTTATTTTAAAGAGCAAACATTGCATAATGAATTTTGAAATACGGGCAGTCGATTCTGTTTTTAAATTTGTTTTGTTTCCACATTTTGGTAATACTAACACGAACATATCAACATATAGCGTTCGTAACGATGGCGACAGAGGATGTGTAAAAGTTTTACATGGAATCACGATCCCGGACAATTTATGGGAAAAATATTACCTTTTCTCATAAGATAAGTGAAGTTATATTGTTATATTTGTAGATATTTGTTTGCTTCACTGTTAATAGCTTCATATTTTACGTATTTATAAGATAAACGGTTTACTTTTTCACGGCCCCATAAAATAAGAAAGGAACATCGAACTGATATATTCCTTTATTCCTCTCTTAGATCATTCATGGAGCAATAACGTAGTTAAATAAATAATTGCAACCTCCTTGAATGTAGAGTTCCTACATATTACGAATTGCATTATATTAGACTATGATAACAGCAAAAATAATAAGTGATATGGTTATTTCTTGACTACAATGCGCAAGAATATAAATAGGGGAGATGCGCCCAGTACAGCACAGTGCCCAGTACCGCACGGTGTCAGATCTCGTAGTTGCCGATAGATAGTAGAAGCTCATGATGTGTATTTAGACAAACAACTATCTTTGTTAGCAATGGAAAGTTTTCCCTCCTCTTTGACTGTTGAATCAGAAGTTATTGTTCAGAGAAGTCGTGTAGTGAACTGGAGCTGTGCTGTTAATAACTTGCTGACATTGCTGCTGCCTTGTCCGGTGAAAAACTAATTAAGTATTTGTACTTATATTATTTGGTATTAAGTATACTACACAAAATACAGTGTCGGTTTAAAAGAATCGGGTCGTGTTATGACGTTATATATACGTACGTGTGAGTTGCTCAGTACCGTACGATAGCAATTTTCCCAGTGCCGTACGCGGAGGTATATTTTTATCCCCTGAACTTGCACTGACATTAGATTATAGGAATTCCTATCAACATAGAGGCCAAAAGGCAAGAAAAATGGTTAGAAGAAATATGAAACAAGCAATAAAGTATGTGATAGAAGGATCAATGAGCCTGGGAGTAGCAATATATATTGCTGAAACATTAACATCGACTCTGTATAAGTTGATGTTGCAGGGAAAGGCACAAAAACAGAAGAACAAAACAATAGCAAAGGGACGCAAGACTAACATTAATAAAACTATAAATAGGGAACCTAGCTCTATGTGCCAACAGAAACTGGAAATAGTGAAGAGCCTTAGAAGACTAAAAGAAAATTAAATCTTGGAACCAAAACCAGTGTTGATTGAAGTGTTCTAACAGAGTGTATCATTTGTTTAGAAATCACAGACGAGGCTTGGGTTCAGTATGTGTCGTGCAAGAGTTGGACACATATTGAATGTACAGGACAAAAGAACATTGATTTTTATAGATGTGTTTAAAAAAATGTTTCATTAGTTCTAAGACATTTTTATTTTGTTGTGATAATCTCTAGAGAACGTTTTGAAAAATATATTATCATGTTACCGTGTTCTGTTTTATCTCAAAAAATACAATAATTATAAGAATAATTATCTTGTGATTTATTATGCAGTTCCTCTTCCTTTATTTAGAAATATGTATTTATTTACGTCTGTCCGGTAATGGGAAACACTTTTTGAGATGCGCAGTTGTCACTAATATTTACTTAAGTCTTTAACAGTCAACATGACTCGCGTTTATGAATGTTCATTACTAATGCTGTTTCTTTATGTTATTAGCTTCATGATAATATTTGTTCTCCATTGCGTTTTCTTTGAATTTTGAAATAACCTTAGGTGTGCGGTACTGGGCGCATCTCCCCTAAATATTTTATTTGTTCATTACAGTGATCATGGAGCTCCACCATTGTGCCGGAATTTCTCCCGCAGGAGTGCTTTACATACCAGTAAATCTACTGATACAGGACTGTGGGTTTTAGGTACATTTTAAAACAATTGGCATGTGCCAGGTTTGAGCTCGCCAGATTGAGGTTAGGTAGGTCAGCACCTAACCAACTGGGGTGCGGGACAGAAGTCTCCTGCGGTCAGAATAATAGCCCCAAAGCCTCCCGGACCTTTAAAGGTCCCTAGTTACATAGCCCTCAAGCCTCCTGGTCACAGTCCAGTACAGTTCCGTAATTTACTCACAATGGATCCGCATTTATATGCTTCTTTATTCTTTATAAATCTATATCATGCAATAATATGTAGTTTTGTCTTTAAAATAAGTAGCATTTCTTCTTTTAGATTTTATTTCCATGTATTTCCAGGTTTGGTTCTATAAGAAATCGACTTCACATATTCCATTCTTGAAATTTTTCCAGGTTTGAAATTTTCCAAATAACCCTTATCTTATTCAAAGTGTGATATTTGAAACTCAGCTCCTTTAAGAGGCAGCGCAAAGTGCAGTTCCCATAAGGAAAATCACAAATTTCTTGCAAATGTGCAACCAATTCGTCTAATGTGGGCACTCTCCCTTTTGCATAGAATCTATAAATTTCTCGACGAATTAAATCGCATGTGAAATTGTCTACTTTAGAGAAACGTTTCCTTTTGTTTTCACACTTGATCAGCGTCTTTGGTATTCCTTTCGTCACAATATTTCTTACTGTATTTCTGTGAATACCCAGAATTTATCATCAGGTACATTGCATGACCCCTTACCAAGATTATTTTTTGGCACATATTTATGTGTTCAAAACAAGCGCTTGAATTTGCTTAGAAACAGTTCCCGTTATAACTTTGTTTTTGAGGCTTTTCCAGTAATATAACTCGGCCCCGTTATTCACACTATTGTCTTCAATATGATTATTTACACTTGACTGAAAGTTATCTACTACTTCATTTGCATTTATCACTGCATTTCCCTCCTACGGTCTCCACATTGTGACACACAACGAATTTCTGTACGTAGTGAAACAGATCAACTGGAAGTTGGAGCTGTGGCAACTGAGACTCCACGTGGAGTAAACATGCGACAGTCACTTCGAGAAAATCAGGATTGCTATTGGTCCTCAACGACAGGTTCCGTTTCGGAAGTGTGGAGATAGATTTATGACGGTCATTAGTGGGCGATACGGTCAGGTTCCTTTCAGTCGGAACTGCACTCGCGTTGACTAGACAGACGTTTCTGGTTGAAACTCTCGGTCTGCCTTCTAAGAGTTTACACATCCCCTGGTGGGGGGGCTGGAACCTCCTCTAAGTGAGGGTAAATAAACAGAACATCCCCTACACAAATTCCGCTGACACAACACTAAAATAGACAACCCAGATGAAATGTAAACTAAAATTGACAGGAAATTCGTGGCACGTAATTATCCAGGGACCAGGGAAAACGCTTCAACGATCCCATGTATCAGGAACATCTGTTACGGTAATGGAGCTCAGGATGCTACCGCCGGGACCACCTAATCTTGCCCGTCTGTCATAGCTTGAACCTTACAGGTTGGCCGTGTAAACAGAAATATTCAATGAACCTTGAGAAACAGCGCCCGTGCTTCATGAGCGGTATCATCTTCCTTGAGCCGACCTTGGTCCACCAGGAGATCAAGGTAAGCCTGTAACGGTATTCCCAATGCCATCATCTCTACTCCAATGGGAAGTGATATGCTTGCCGGCGTACACAAACGAGTGCTGTTATAGTCCAGTCCTTCCCAGGATTTAAATCTTTGTTCCGGATATTTGGTTACGTGCCCTTGTGTAGTTAGCTCTATGGCTCCAGGAGAAACCTTCAATAGACACAGAAACTCAAACAAGCATTACAGCTAAAAATTTAAATAACTTTATAGATTTTTCGGATTTTGATGTTTCGGAGATTTTATTAAATTTCTTTGGTTTGGCAATGCTATGTAGAGGATGCCATGGCTAGTGTTGCGTACATTGTGAGTATGTTTCAGTCTTCAGTTGTTAATAAACAATCACAAAATGGAGATAACAAAGTTTGAACTTAGAGTACTTCTAAAACATTAGTGGAAACAAGATTATAAAGTCTCTGTCGCAGCTCGAAGAATATGTGAAGTGGAAGGAGAAGATGTCATAGTGAGCGTGTGACACAACGATGGTTCCAACGTTTCAACAATGGAGACGAAAACACTAAAGATCTACCACGTTCTGGAAGACCTAAAGTATGGAATATTGAGCACACACGACAAGTTTTGTGAGAGAAGAACTTGGCAGATCAAAAGATGCCGTGACTTTGTGGGTTCCTAGAATTAAAAGTTCAAATTGTAGAAATTCAAATAATTTTTTATTTTATTACATCACATACACAATCTAATCTACCAAGGTAGATGACTACATCAGCTCTCGTTACAACATCAACAACACTTGCAGCTGTTTACTCTCCTGTTTAGGACTGTACTCTGTTTTCCACTCCTCTGGCGTGTCACAATCTCTTTTATATATATATATATATATATACCTCATTGATAATTCTGTTCTAAAACAAATAATCTCTATCAATCAAGAAGTCACTAGAAATTTCCATTTACCTCACTTATCTGTGTCGGTAAGTATTTTATCTCCGGCGATATGTTTATCTGCTTATGTAGGCTCTTTATCTCCGTGAAATACTATCCGTCTGTTATCTATTTGCTCCGAACCTTTTATGCGCGTTGCCACGACACTACCATACATCACCACACTTGGAAAATCATAGAGACGTTGAATATCTGTCCCCCATGGACTGACACCTCAACAGGCTGAATGTAAGATGGATATCTATCTTCAGCTTATCTGTAATCCCATGAATGATAGATTTGTCAGGACAACAGTCAATCTTGATGTAAAATGGGTATATTACCGAAACCCTGATGCTTTGAAACAGTGACTTGATCCCTGCCAACCTACCGAAGTCATCAGTTCGGTCACAAAGTTGTGTGTCTGGTGGAATTTTTAAAGTGTGATTCACTGGGAGTTTGTTCCAAAAGGGCGGGAGATTGAGGCGGATCTTTATTCTCAACAACTGGAACGAGTTCATGAAATTTTGAGACTTACCTACCCAGCATTAGTTAACCGAAATAGATTTCTATTATAACAGGACAATGTAACACCCCACACTGGCCCAACAACCATGGAAAATATTCAGGAATTGGTAGGAATCGAACTGCTACAGCCCTGATCTCGCACCATTAGATTATCATGCTTTTCGATGTGCAAGTGGATGTCACCGAATTCTTCACATCAAAAACTAGAGACTGGTCCCATCGTGGAATAATAAACCTCACTAAACGATGACTCAAGACAATAGAATCTAATTGTATATACTTTGAAAATTAGTTAATTGCTTGTTAGAACCGTTTCAAATAATGATTTTCCCCTTAAAAATATTACTTATGGGACGTATCTACGAGGCGTGTCCGAAAAATAAGGTCTCCAAGGCGCTGGAGCCGTGAGGAACGCTATTACACGAGATCCGGCAACACTGGCGTGTAGCTTGGTTCCACCCCTTCAAAACCACACAACAACGAACCCGTTGCAACCATTAGTCTTGGCTGGGCAGCCGTTTGCGATGTAGCTTCCTATCACTTCCGCCGTCAAGTGCGAGTTGCGTGCAGTGATCCGTTTTTGAGTGCCAAGGGTACTACCCCTACTGAAATTCATCGTCAGTTTGTGAAGTCTATGGGCCACAGTGTATGCACTTCAAAAATGTGCGAAAGTGATTCGGAGAGTCCCAAGACGGACGTACAGACGTCCATGACGAATAGCATTCTGGTCGGCCTTAGGTTTCAGCCGAAACAATTGCAAAAGTGGAGCAAGAAATGCTTAAATATCGGCGTGTGACAGTTGACGAGCTGTGCGAACTTATTCCTGAAGTCAGCAGGACGACTGACCGAACATTTGCATTATCGCAAGGTGTGTGCGAGGTGGGTCCCCAAAATGCTCACCGAAGACCATAAACGGCAACGTGTTGAAGCGGCCCACCGATTACTGGAGCGCTATACAGAACAGGGCGCGGAATTGTTGGATTCAATTGTCACTGGCGATGAAACCTGGGTGCACTACACAACACCGGAAACTAAAGAACGTTCTCGTCAGTGGCGGCATTCGAATGCGCCGAAGCCGCGAAAGTTGAAACAGACATTTTCTGCCGGCAAAGTGATGGCTAGTGTGTTCTGGGACAGGAAAGGTGTATTGTTGTGCGAGTTTATGCCTACCGGCACAACAATAAACGCCGCTAGCTACTGTGAGACTTTAAAATAATTGCGACGTGTCATTCAAAATCGAAGGACGGGATTGCTGACGAAGTGAGTGATTTTTCATCACGACAACGCTCTACCTCATACTGCACATGCAACGGCTGATCTCCTGGCCCAGTTCGGGTGAGACATCCTCGCCCATCACCCCTACAGTCCAGATTTAGCACCTAGTGATTATCATCTGTTTCCTGAGTTGAAGTCACACCTGGGTAGAACATATTTCCAGACCGACGATGATTTGAAAAACGAGGTTGAGCGCTACCTGCGCAACTTGGCGGGAGAGTGCTACGACAAGGGTATACAAAAACTGCCACAGCGCAAAAAAAAGTGCATCGATTGCAATGGTGATTACTTTGAAAAATAGCTGTAAGTTCAGCCTTTCCATCAATGTAACATTCATTGATAATAAACATGTTTTCTATATTAAATAAATTTGGAAACCTTAAAAACAGACACGCTTCGTACATATCATCTTTAAGTTTTGGAAACAAAAACAAATCACAAGGTGCGGTCAGGGCTGTATCCATGGTGATGGCCGTCAGAGCACGAAAGTTTCTAAAATTTCTCTTTATATTAGAGAAAATCGAAACACTACATAGCAACCTTCATTTGTTTTTGGAAGCATGGCATTCTGAAAATGTTCAGTGTCATCTACGTAAATAACACAAAGAACTGACTTTACGTTATCGGTTTGATATGTATATGTACATTAGAGAAAGCCAGTGAAAATGAAAGGAATGAATGCCCTTGTCACGGCTCCTGTGCAAATAACTGCTTGCGGTTTCACGCGTCCGTAGCCATGTATTTAATAACTCCACCCACCCACCCACCCACCCACGCTTTCATCTCCATCACATACATCCTTAACGTGACAGCATTATCACTTCCATAAAATCATTATTTCAGTTCTTTCTCCACATCATTTAATACAAATCACATCTACGTGCGAGCCTCATTTGTTTACGTGGCTGCAGTACTACCAACACGACTTTATTACCCAATCTTCAGCTAACTGTGCCTCACAGTGTTTACTCTTCTATGTCATGGATTGGCACAAACATCTTGTCATAGACTCATCTACTTTACCTTAAGTGACAGTCAGTTTAGACGCACAAGAAGACGAATAGTGACTGCCCATTTGAGAAAGGTATAAGTATTTGACAGTTAAAACTATTAATAAATAAAAGTAATTAATTATTGGACTTGCATTGCAATAAATAGGGGGCGGATTTTGTCCTATTTGCCTAATTTATTTCCTTTGTTCAGAAACAAAGGAATTATAAGCATGTTTCCTACAATTATTAGCCTAATGTCTTAGCTTTATAGTGCCTATAAATTCCTATTTCATACGTTTGTGCCTATTCTGCTTATTAGTGCCTAAAACTGCCTTTTAGCCAATTTCTTCTGCTTGTAATTTGTGACAACAGTTTTTCATTTGTTGGTTTCAACGTGTAGTTTTCGGGGAAGAGATATTTCTTTCTGCGCACATTGGATATGCAAAAAGAGGTTTATTAAAGGGACACATCTGTGCAAATTGGCCCAAAACTTACAATACCAAATTTGTTGTTTTGTCTTAAAATTAATATAGGAATACTTCAATAATGTAAAGCTTTTTTTTTCCTAGCGGTACTACAAAAAACGTCACATGACTATTTAGATAACCCCCACACCTGTATCGTAGCTGCTATTACATAATTTTAAACTCAGATTTCTCAGATTCCATATTTTCTACATTTTCCTAACTTCAAAATGTCCCACAGGATGCAGTTTTCTATTAATCTTTATGAAATTCTAAACATGCCTGTAAGGGCAACTGCATATTAAGTGTACCCATTTACATTTGTTGTGTTTTGTTATTTGTATTGAAAAGGATTATAATGCTTACTTCTTACTGAAAACGCTTAGGAAAATAAAATTGTTAAATAGGTATGATTATTTTTTCCCTTCGTTGATATGGCGAAAACAAATATTTCACATAGGTACTGGTCATTAATAGTTAAAAATGGGTGTAGAAACTTACACCACAAGCATTAATTTTTAAAATTACAATATGTGGGACATTTTGAAAATTGCCTGTAATTTAATTCCTCAGAAGCTATTGTAACTAGAAAGCTGAAACTTGGTATTATTCCATTATTGATCGATCACAAAAATAAATTTGAAACAAATCTAAAAAAGGCTTCAGATATTTCAATTTTCACCCTTAAGGCCCCCCCCCCTCAACCCATGTTTATGCTTTTTGACATAGTTAATTACTTCACACCTTTCTGCAAATTACGGTTCTTACTTAGTGAAGTAGATTTATATGTATTTTAATTATACGACCATATCAATTATTTTAACTTGCTATGGAGTCATTTATGAAATTTGGAATAAATGTAGAACTGTTTTGCCTAGGGAAATAGGTTGCTAGGCAACCGTTTAGCGAATTTGTTGCAGCATATGCTACGATGATTGTCATTTTATTATAGTGCATTTTAGGAGCCATTTTACTAAATTTGTGTATTTCTAAGTGTTTACTTAGCACATTTTAGTGTCTATTTAAGTGCCCATTTTGCCCATTTTAGTGCCTTTTTGACTGCCTATTTCACACATCTTTAGTGCCTATAAATCCGCTCCCTAGTGATAAACAACAAACCTGACTAGTCCTATAAGTAATTTTATCCGTTAAATAACAAAAGATAGACCTGTATGATGCATTATAAAAATATTAAGCATTGTTTTACAAATGATTTAAAATCGATGTTTCTACTAGGTGTAAGATGATACCGGAGGTTTTCAATAGCGAAGAATCGTAACAATGGTGATGTAAAACTAACAAATGCTAAACTGTATGTCAAAATGAGTGATTCAGGCGACATTACTTAGTGCTGTTAATGCGCATGCGTATTGAAGGCCGAAGAAAGTGAGGAAAACTCTCACAAAGGTGATACGCACTGCCAAATAAACCGTTGTCCCAGGCTGACCTCCCCACGTGGCCTGACCCACATTCCTTTCGAAAGTGTTGCGTCTACATCAAAAACATTCATGTTTCTATAAGGACAGAGATAAATCAATTCCATGTGTTCAAATAGGGATCTCGATACCTCGGTAGTATCGATACCCGATTGTATCGAATAATCGATTAAGATTCGATATTTTATCGATACTTTGTTAAGTTATGCATTATTGCAAGTTGTATTTAACTTTATGCAAGATAAGGAATGAGACTTCACGTTGTTGATCGAGCGGGATGGCCCAGCTAGTTTTGTGCGTGAGCCGCTTTCGGGAGGTCGGGTTCGACTCCTATGGCCGACCTACCTAACCCATGGGTTCTTTAAGGTGGCTTTCTGGGTCGGTATGTGGGTTACATCCCCGAATTTCCTGTTCCTCCATTTAATCTCCATTATAATTTCACATCATCTCTCATCTGGTGGTCTCTTTCAGGGTAGAAGTGTCTCGGCGCTGCATGGCAGCAGATATGCTTCTGGTATACACTTCCTCCTCCGTAGCACGGCCTCAGGTCTCGGGACAGACCTGCTGAACCGTTGCCGGACTACAGTAGGGTAGGATGTCGGTTGCACTGGCCTCTCGGGGGAAGTTTCCAGCTAACTAACACGTAGGGATCATGCCCTCTGCTGTGCCCGCCTCGGTAGCGTAGATGGTAGGGTGTCTGCCTCACGTTCAAGACGTTCCGAGTTCGAATCTCGGTCAGGGTGAGTTACCTGGATAAGGTTTTTCCGGGCTTTCCCTTATCCTGATAGACGAATGTCGGGTAGCTCTAAGCTCCAAGGACTCTGGACACATTTGAGCATCGTTTCACCCATTTCATTCACCGTCCGATATGACTTAACGCTGGAAGACGTGAAATTAAAAAACATGCCCTCTGCACTGTCGTGGCTCCTTGGTACGGCCGCCCTCTGTCCCCTCTCACCTCATCCTTCCTCCTGGGGATGCGTGTTTATGTATTATTCCATGAAAGGTTGACACTCTACTGTTCGCAAAAGTTAAAGGCATGTGAACACTGACCAATGCTCAAGCGTAGTGCGTGTACCAACAGCACGCTTTACCCGCCAGCAAACGTTCTGCCTATTTTACGTTTACACAGGCTTACGTCTTACAGAGGGTTGTGTTACCATACCATGGAATTACCATATAATCTCCTATAATGGAATTATCTCTACCAGAGTCAATATAGCAGGTCAAACAGAAGAATAAAGCTAAAATTTGCGAGACAAAAGAGGAGCACCTACTCTAATATAGTCAAAGACATTATATAGTAAAAGCTCTCTAAACCAGAACACGATCGTTCATTCGTTTATTTTCCGTATTAACAGCGGATTGTGTTTGAATACAACGAAATCACGAAATACTCGCACAGGTTTACAGTGAATGAAGAATGAAGAGTAAATAATTATAGACTGATATATATTATGTAATATATGTTCAACTTACATATAATAATTGAAGTTTAACATCTAGTTTTTCTGTCTGTTTTCAACTTCCCCATTCAAAACTGCAACTGTCTGCATCTCAACATCATTTGCTTCACCACACTAGGCATTCAAATGTTATCGCGATGTTAGAAAATCTCGAGGTATTCATTGGAAGCTCTGAAAATGCCTTTGTCTAATGTCCTTGTCTCTAAAGCTTTAGTCTGAAGTAATGGTCCAGAAATGGGAATTCCTTTAGCGCGAGCACTAACAAACCACTCGAACACGGCACGACTGAGCTCGCCATACTCTGTAGATCTTCTAATGCGTATCACATGCCCTGCTGTTCGCTTTATTTTTTCAAAATCTCATAAATCCGAGTTTTTCTCACTTAGAGCAACAGAGTTAATTCTTAAGCTGGACGTTTGTTCTTAAGTAACCTTATTTTTTTCCCCTCCAGTGATAATATCTTATGTTTAAAACTCATTTTATAGAACTTGTATACACATAAACTATGTTTTTAAAAATCACCACAGTTCACAGTTTTCTTCCATTCATACTTGATCATTTGTAACAACTAAACTGAGAATGAACACACAACAAGACAGTTGTAGCCTTACCATGTGTGTTGGAAGAGAGTTAAGAGAGCTAATGGTTTGTTTACCCTTTTCCTCGGACGATTACAGTTTATTACTTTATGCTTCATGAAACTTCTAGGTACAGTCACCCTAAACATTATTGCATTTTTTAAAATATGTAAGTTGTAAGCTATTATACATAAATTAATCCGGTTTAATCAGGTTACATTGGGCAACAAAAATAATTCTTGAATGCTTCCAGCACTTAATGAGGCAATTTCTACTAATTTTGGGTTGAGAAAAACAAATATGACAATGAAAATTTGTTATTAGATCTAGTTTCTATGATATACACAAGGTAGAAGTATAACACATTAACGGATCGGGAGAAAAGGATACATTTTAATTACATGCATGCTAACAACAATTAAAGTGCATTTGATTTAACTGGTAATTACATGCTAAGAGTTCTAAATTGCTGGAGAAATACTTCGCAGATAGTCGTGTCTGAAGAGAATCATGACTTCGTCGTCTTTTAGCTCGCCTCTTGTGATGGAGTTCCGCAGAGACCAAGCATTACTTCATTCCAACGGCCCTGATATCTTTGTTCCTTAAGAGAAATGTCCTGATGGAATCTCTCCCGATGTTCATCACTAACAGCTCCACAACTAGGAGGGAAAAAGTCTAGATGGGAGTGGAGAAAATGGATCTTAAGGGACATGTCGCATCCAAGGTTACGGTATTTTTGCAGGAGCACTGTCACCAAATGCTTGTAGTTGTCATCTCTTTTGTTGACTAAACATCCATGAGCAACACCCTTGAAGGCTTCCCAAGCTTCCTTTTCTTTCCACTCCAAAATTTGGTCAAATGCACGATGCTTTACAAGTTCTCTTATTTGTGGTCCGACAAAAATGCCTTACATAACTTTTGCATCACTTAATTTCCAAAATTTCTCTCTGGTTGTGTTTTGTTATTTGACAGGTGTGCCAACTCCCAAAAAAATCCCCAAAATTTAAAATTTTCACTCTAAAAACAAAATGTCACTTTAACTTCAAAACAAGAGGCAATATATCATTTTTATGGTGATATTTTAATTCAGCAGATGGAAATACATATAAGATCACTACTTTTAAGCCAGAAACATTTTCATTGTTGCCCAGTGTTATTTACGCAAACGGCTCCTGAAAAATATTTCCTTTTCCGCGTTAACCAGCTTTCCTGCTTAGAGTATAATTTTACGTGGGAAATAGCTTCTTTCCGAAATTTATTTTCCGCTTTTCCAGGTTTCCGGTATATAAGCGCTTCATTTTAGGCAGATTTTACTATATTTTGTTTTCTTTTTTAAGAAAATATTAAGAATGTATTTGATTAGGCAGGTTCTAAAATACATTTTTGCACATTATAGTGTTGGGTGATACAAATTTCCATTTGGCAGTAATCAGAGTATCCTGAGAAGACACTCAGCCGAATTCTGCCAAAGGTTACGTATGGATCTCTGGCCATGAATAAAACACAACCAAGGTTGCGGTTCATCTGTTTTCTCGTGTTGCACGTTTAACCACTGAGATTTCTTGTCAAGCTTTATGAGCGTGTTTTCTCAAGCCACGAGATAGACCGAGGTGACCATTAGCTCTAACTTACCTCCACCTTCAGCGTAGAAAAATCTCTTACGATGAATGAAAATTATAGTTCAACAATATATTATACCACACGCGTTTTATTACTAAGACTTTCATTACACGTGAGTCTTTTTGGAACACATTGACGTTTTATTCACCAATTGGAATCGAACTTAATTGGTGATTTCAAAACACAATGCTAAAAATCTAATGATTAAGAGTTTTTCTAAAATTTCCCACCCAAACTACTGTCGCCCAAGTTTGATGTTTCACATTTACGTGAAAGATTAGCTCAAAGATTCCTCATAATATGTATCTTGAATTTTCTGAAAATGTCCTCAGAAGTTCTCTTCATTCTGAATGACTTTTGTATAACTGACAAACTATAAGAGACAGACAAAATAAGACTACACAACAAATGAATATCTTGTTAAAACATAAAATTTATTTCTTATTATTCTTATAGAATGACCTTTCTTCGAGATATGCTTCGCTGAATGTTTGCATTCTTCCATTTCTGTCAAACAGAAAGTCGTTATTTATTTATTTCTATCTCTTGTACATACACAGACAACCAAAACATTTGACTATCACTTAAAGTCTACTGTATTCCCTTGTAACTACAAGAAGATAATGTTTATCTTGAATTAGATAGAGCAGTAAGAGTTTGTACAAGAGTAGATAAAGTCATGTATATAAAACATTTGACTATCACTTAAAGCCTACTGTATTCCCTTGTAACTACAAGAAGATAATGTTTATCTTGAATTAGATAGAGCAGTAAGAGTTTGTACAAGAGTAGATAAAGTCATGTATATAAAACATTTGACTATCACTTAAAGCCTACTGTATTCCCTTGTAACTACAATAAGATAATGTTTATCTTGAAGTAGATAGAGCAATAAGTGTTTGTACAAGAGTAGATAAAGTCATGTATATAAAACATTTGTCTATCACTTAAAGTCTACTGTATTCCCTTGTAACTACAATAAGGTAATGTTTATCTTGAAATAGAGCAATAAGTGTTTGTACAAGAGTAGAGAAAGTCATGTATATAAAACATTTGTCTATCACTTAAAGTCTACTGTATTCCCTTGTAACTACAATAAGGTAATGTTTATCTTGAAATAGAGCAATAAGTGTTTGTACAAGAGTAGAGAAAGTCATGTATATAAAACATTTGACTGTCACTTAAAGACTACTGTATTCCCTTGTAACTACAATAAGATAATGTTTATCTTGAAATAGAGCAATAAGAGTTTGTACAAGAGTAGAGAAAGTCCTGTATATAAAACATTTGAGTATCACTTAAAGTGTACTGTATTCCCTTGTAACTACAATATGATAATGTTTATCTTGAAGTAGATAGAGCAATAAGTGTTTGTACAAGAGAAGAGAAATTCATGTATATAAAACATTTGTCTATCACTTAAAGTCTACTGTATTCCCTTGTAACTATAATAAGATAGTGTATATCTTGAAGTAGATAGAGCAATAAGTGTTTGTACAAGAGTAGAGAAAGTCATGTATATAAAACATTTGACTATCACTTAAAGTCTACTGTATTCCCTTGTAACTACAATAAGATAATGTTTATCTTGAAGTAGATAGAGCAATAAGTGTTTGTACAAGAGTAGAGAAAGTCATGTATATAAAACATTTGACTGTCACTTAAAGTCTACTGAATTCCCTTGTAACTACAATAAGATAATGTTTATCTTGAAGTAGATAGAGCAATAAGTGTTTGTACAAGAGTAGAGAAAGTCATGTATATAAAACATTTGACTATCACTTAAAGTCTACTGTATTCCCTTGTAACTACAATAAGATAATGTTTATCTTGAAGTAGATAGAGCAGTAAGTGTTTGTACAAGAGTAGAGAAAGTCATGTATATAAAACATTTGACTATCACTTAAAGTCTACTGTATTCCCTTGTAACTACAATAAGATAATGTTTATCTTGAAGTAGATAGAGCAGTAAGTGTTTGTACAAGAGTAGAGAAAGTCATGTATATAAAACATTTGACTATCACTTAAAGTCTACTGTATTCCCTTGTAACTACAATAAGATAATGTTAACCTTGAAGTAGATAGAGCAATAAGTGTTTGTACAAGAGTAGAGAAAGTCATGTATATAAAACATTTGACTGTCACTTAAAGTCTACTGAATTCCCTTGTAACTACAATAAGATAATGTTTATCTTGAAGTAGATAGAGCAATAAGTGTTTGTACAAGAGTAGAGAAAGTCATGTATATAAAACATTTGACTGTCACTTAAAGTCTACTGAATTCCCTTGTAACTACAATAAGATAATGTTTATCTTGAAGTAGATAGAGCAATAAGTGTTTGTACAAGAGTAGAGAAAGTCATGTATATAAAACATTTGACTATCACTTAAAGTCTACTGTATTCCCTTGTAACTACAATAAGATAATGTTTATCTTGAAGTAGATAGAGCAGTAAGTGTTTGTACAAGAGTAGAGAAAGTCATGTATATAAAACATTTGACTATCACTTAAAGTCTACTGTATTCCCTTGTAACTACAATAAGATAATGTTTATCTTGAAGTAGATAGAGCAATAAGTGTTTGTACAAGAGTAGATAAAGTCATGTATATAAAACATTTGTCTATCACTTAAAGTCTACTGTATTCCCTTGTAACTACAATAAGGTAATGTTTATCTTGAAATAGAGCAATAAGTGTTTGTACAAGAGTAGAGAAAGTCATGTATATAAAACATTTGTCTATCACTTAAAGTCTACTGTATTCCCTTGTAACTACAATAAGGTAATGTTTATCTTGAAATAGAGCAATAAGTGTTTGTACAAGAGTAGAGAAAGTCATGTATATAAAACATTTGACTGTCACTTAAAGACTACTGTATTCCCTTGTAACTACAATAAGATAATGTTTATCTTGAAATAGAGCAATAAGAGTTTGTACAAGAGTAGAGAAAGTCCTGTATATAAAACATTTGAGTATCACTTAAAGTGTACTGTATTCCCTTGTAACTACAATATGATAATGTTTATCTTGAAGTAGATAGAGCAATAAGTGTTTGTACAAGAGAAGAGAAATTCATGTATATAAAACATTTGTCTATCACTTAAAGTCTACTGTATTCCCTTGTAACTATAATAAGATAGTGTATATCTTGAAGTAGATAGAGCAATAAGTGTTTGTACAAGAGTAGAGAAAGTCATGTATATAAAACATTTGACTATCACTTAAAGTCTACTGTATTCCCTTGTAACTACAATAAGATAATGTTAACCTTGAAGTAGATAGAGCAATAAGTGTTTGTACAAGAGTAGAGAAAGTCATGTATATAAAACATTTGACTGTCACTTAAAGTCTACTGAATTCTCTTGTAACTACAATAAGATAATGTTTATCTTGAAGTAGATAGAGCAATAAGTGTTTGTACAAGAGTAGAGAAAGTCATGTATATAAAACATTTGACTGTCACTTAAAGTCTACTGAATTCCCTTGTAACTACAATAAGATAATGTTTATCTTGAAGTAGATAGAGCAATAAGTGTTTGTACAAGAGTAGAGAAAGTCATGTATATAAAACATTTGACTATCACTTAAAGTCTACTGTATTCCCTTGTAACTACAATAAGATAATGTTTATCTTGAAGTAGATAGAGCAGTAAGTGTTTGTACAAGAGTAG
The DNA here is from genome assembly GCA_030765055.1 of Mantis religiosa. Classification (NCBI taxonomy): domain Eukaryota; kingdom Metazoa; phylum Arthropoda; class Insecta; order Mantodea; family Mantidae; genus Mantis; species Mantis religiosa. The sequence goes on from CM060957.1 coordinate 23,685,379, forward strand.
AGAAAGTCATGTATATAAAACATTTGACTATCACTTAAAGTCTACTGTATTCCCTTGTAACTACAATATGATAATGTTTATCTTGAAGTAGATAGAGCAATAAGTGTTTGTACAAGAGAAGAGAAAGTCATGTATATAAAACATTTGTCTATCACTTAAAGTCTACTGTATTCCCTTGTAACTATAATAAGATAGTGTATATCTTGAAGTAGATAGAGCAATAAGTGTTTGTACAAGAGTAGAGAAAGTCATGTATATAAAACATTTGACTATCACTTAAAGTCTACTGTATTCCCTTGTAACTACAATAAGATAATGTTAACCTTGAAGTAGATAGAGCAATAAGTGTTTGTACAAGAGTAGAGAAAGTCATGTATATAAAACATTTGACTGTCACTTAAAGTCTACTGAATTCCCTTGTAACTACAATAAGATAATGTTTATCTTGAAGTAGATAGAGCAATAAGTGTTTGTACAAGAGTAGAGAAAGTCATGTATATAAAACATTTGACTGTCACTTAAAGTCTACTGAATTCCCTTGTAACTACAATAAGATAATGTTTATCTTGAAGTAGATAGAGCAATAAGTGTTTGTACAAGAGTAGAGAAAGTCATGTATATAAAACATTTGACTATCACTTAAAGTCTACTGTATTCCCTTGTAACTACAATAAGATAATGTTTATCTTGAAGTAGATAGAGCAGTAAGTGTTTGTACAAGAGTAGAGAAAGTCATGTATATAAAACATTTGACTATCACTTAAAGTCTACTGTATTCCCTTGTAACTACAATAAGATAATGTTTATCTTGAAGCAGATAGAGCAATAAGTGTTTGTACAAGAATAGAGAAAGTCATGTATATAAAACATTTGACTATCACTTAAAGTCTACTGTATTACCTTGTAACTACAATAAGATAATGTTTATCTTGAAGTAGATAGAGCAATAAGTGTTTGTACAAGAGTAGAGAAAGTCATGTATATAAAACATTTGACTATCACTTAAAGTCTACTGTATTCCCTTGTAACTACAATAAGATAATGTTTATCTTGAAGTAGATAGAGCAGTAAGTGTTTGTACAAGAGTAGAGAAAGTCATGTATATAAAACATTTGACTATCACTTAAAGTCTACTGTATTCCCTTGTAACTACAATAAGATAATGTTTATCTTGAAGTAGATAGAGCAATAAGTGTTTGTACAAGAGTAGAGAAAGTCATGTATATAAAACATTTGACTATCACTTAAAGTCTACTGTATTCCCTTGTAACTACAATAAGATAATGTTTATCTTGAAGTAGATAGAGCAATAAGTGTTTGCACAAGAGTAGAGAAAGTCATGTATATAAAACATTTGACTATCACTTAAAGTCTACTGTATTCCCTTGTAACTACAATAAGATAATGTTTATCTTGAAGTAGATAGAGCAATAAGTGTTTGTACAAGAATAGAGAAAGTCATGTATATAAAACATTTGACTATCACTTAAAGTCTACTGAATTCCAATGTAACTACAATAAGATAATGTTTATCTTGAAGTAGATAGAGCAATATGTGTTTGTACAAAAGTAGAGAAAGTCATTTTAGAGTAACACAGATTTTCCCGTTTCAATTGCAAGTGGGAAAACAGTGCAGCAATTAGCTAGGATACAGATTATCGCGATAAAAGTAAGTTTACTAGAGTTCGTGACAATCAGCTGATCTTTCTACACAGTTAACTAGTGCACACAATGTTAGCGATCTTTTCTATTTAATTGTTCACGGGTTTTGCGTATAATTGGAAGAGAAAGTAGTAGATCTTAATGTTGACTTCATTAAACAGAATATGTGGTACACTCACATAATTTTTTTTCTGGTTTTGTATCAACATTTTTAATAATCTCTGAGGTGTATTTCAAAACAGCTGTAATTCAGTAGTCTTCAAGTGATAGTCAGTTGTTTTATAAAGCTGATTGCTAAGAGATATGGTCGAGACATGAACAGAAGAAGGGTTACATAGAAAATGAAGCTAGTTACAGTGAAGTAATAAATATTACACAAATATAAATATTAGTTAATGAATCTTCACCTATCTTAAGCAGTTGATGTTAATGCTTCTTTCTTCTTTCTAAGATCGATTTCGAAGTCAAATCGCACTCATCTTCAGTTTATTATAAACAAACTCCGTTGTTACCATGTTTTTTCTTTTGTTATGTTTTGTTTTCAGCATTACGAACATCTGAAGACGAAACAAACCCAAAAACAGATTCACCTGCCGGTATGTCAAAATTCATTACGCGATATTTATTTTTTAAAGAATGCAAATGATTATTAATTACATAAAGTAATTACATGATTACAAAAACTAATTTAATTTACTGTTTTTAATAGTTTGATTTACAGATTTATAAATATACCCCTGAATAAAGAGGAATTTAATAAAGAATATAAACATATTATTAATAAATATTAAAAGCAGAAGCATTATTAACAGTGAAGTATTCTTCATATTTAAGTTTGAATTTCTGAGTCACTATGTTTACACTCAATCTTCACTTACTTGTTGTTGTATAATTGAAACGTTTTCAAGATCATTCGATCTCATCCTCAGCTGTTTGGTGACTAAATGAACTTACACTCAGTCTTCACTTACTTGTTGTATAATTGAAACGTTTTCAAGATCATTCGATCTCATCCTCAGCTGTTTGGTGAATAAATGAACTTACACTCAGTCTTCACTTACTTGTTGTTGTATAATAGAAACGTTTTCAAGATCATTCGATCTCATCCTCAGCTGTTTGGTGACTAAATGAACTACATACTTTAAGTACACCCATTGAATTGGATATTTGGGAAAAAATATTTATAAACAAAAACCGTGATAAAGTTATAAATTTTGAAATCCCGGCATTAAATGAAGTATTAAAACTTAGTGTCCCTAACACCAGATGGCAGAGTGATCGGAGCTCCGTAGTAGTGGAAGAAGAGGAAGGTTCATTTAGTCACCAAACAGCTGAGGATGAGATCGAATGATCTTGAAAACGTTTCAATTATACAACAACAAGTAAGTGAAGACTGAGTGTAAACATAGTGACTCATAAATCAAACTTAAATATGAAGAATACTTTTACAATATAGAGCTATACAACTCACATTAGAAACTGAAATTAATGGATTTCTTCCTTTTCTAGATTTGAAAATAATAAGAAATAATAACAAATTATATTTTGGTATTTACAGGAAATCTACTCATATTGATAATTACATAAAAATAAAAGTTTAAACGCTTCTTCACATAAATTTGTTGTTTTTAATAGTTTGATTTATAGATTAATAAATATACCCCTGAATAAAAAGGAATTTAATAAAGAATATAAACATATTATTAATACTGCTTTAATCAATGGTTTTAATAAAGATTTTATAGAAAAGAAGATTGAAAAATTTAAATATCAAAAAACTGTTAATGATATTTCTACTCTTAAAAAATAAACGATGATTATAATTTAAAAAAATTACCTACCATCCTTGGGTTAATTAACATTTTCAAATTTTTTTAAAGAAGTTGGTAAAACTTTAGTTCCCCAAAATAAATATAGTATTAAAAATTTATTACAATTTTCTAAAAAAGATAAAATTCCTAATAATAAAAAATTTGGTATTTCTCAATTTAATTGTTTAGATTGTGATCAGACTTATATTGGAAAGACGAAACGTGGTTTGAAAACCAGAGAGAAAGAACATTTTCATAACATTAAGTATAAACAACGGATAAATCGGCTCTATCAGATCATTTTTGGACATTTAACCATGAAATAAATCCAGGAGTTAAATTATTAAAACAATTAAATGGTGTCATATATTTAATAGTGTAGGAAAAATATTTATTTTAAAAAATAAACATCACGTAATGAATTTTGACATACCGGCAGTTGATTCTGTTTTTCGGTTTGTTTCGTCTTCAGATGTTAGTAATGCTGAAAACATAACAAAAGAAAAAAAAAACATAGTAACCATGAAGTTTGTTTATAATAAACTGAAGATGAATGCAATGAGCCTTCGAAATCCATCTTAGAAAGAAGAAAGAAGTATTAACATCAAATGCTTAAGATAAGTTGAGATTCATTAACAAACATTTATCTTTGAGTAAGAAGAAGGGTTATTTTTGTTACTGAAGCATTTATTAGCCAAGTCAGATGTCAATTTGTGGAAGTACAAAAAGCGACAAGAACGCTGTTTGAAGCACCTACCGTGAGTAACTTGCAGTTTATTAAACTGGTTCTTCGTGTAATTACACGTAAACTGTATGACATCTACAAGAAGGACTTGAACAACTGGTTTCTAAGTTACACTAACATACCGTTAGTCACTTAGTGCATTTTCTGTGTCTAATTTACTAAAACCTGCCATACTTTACAATATATTTTGCTTATCTATGTCTGTATATAAGAACGTCGTGGTGCGCTCGCCCTAAAACGTTGTCAAAACGTCAACAACAGAAACCTAGGTTTGTCCACAATGTGTCAAAAGTTGTCATGGAGTTGAGAGCTTGGAGTTAACTTCTTTCAGGATAAGAGAAAACCTCCAACGTTAAGTCATATCGGACGATGAATGAAATGATGTTTAAATGAGTACAGGGTACATAGAGCTTAGAGTTACCATACATTCGTCTTTCAGGATAAGAGAAAACCTCCAACGTTAAGTCATATCGGACGATGAATGAAATGATGTTCAAATGAGTACAGGGTACATAGAGCTTAGAGTTACCATACATTCGTCTTTCAGGATAAGAGAAAACCTCCAACGTTAAGTCATATCGGACGATGAATGAAATGATGTTCAAATGAGTACAGGGTACATAGAGCTTAGAGTTACCAGACATTCATCTTTCAGGGTAAGAGAAAAGCTCCAACGTTAAGTCATCGGACGATCAATGAAATGATGTTCAAATGAGTACAGGGTACATAGAGCTTAGAGTTACCAGACATTCGTCTTTCAGGATAAGAGAAAACCTTCAACGTTAAGTCATATCCGACGATGAATGAAATGATGTTCAAATGAGTACAGGGTACATAGAGCTTAGAGTTACCAGACATTCATCTTTCAGGGTAAGAGAAAATCTCCAACGTTAAGTCATATCGGACGATCAATGAAATGATGTTCAAATGAGTACAGGGTACATAGAGCTTAGAGTTACCAGACATTCATCTTTCAGGATAAGAGAAAACCTCCAACGTTAAGTCATATCGGACGATGAATGAAATGATGTTCAAATGAGTACAGGGTACATAGAGCTTAGAGTTACCAGACATTCATCTTTCAGGGTAAGAGAAAAGCTCCAACGTTAAGTCATATCGGACGATCAATGAAATGATGTTCAAATGAGTACAGGGTACATAGAGCTTAGAGTTACCAGACATTTATCTTTCGGGATAAGAGAAAACCTCCAACGTTAAGTCATATCGGACGATCAATGAAATGATGTTCAAATGAGTACAGGGTACATAGAGCTTAGAGTTTCCATACATTCGTCTTTCAGGATAAGAGAAAACCTCCAACGTTAAGTCATATCGGACGATGAATGAAATGATGTTCAAATGAGTACAGGGTACATAGAGCTTAGAGTTATCAGACATTCATCTTTCAGGATAAGAGAAAACCTCCAACGTTAAGTCATATCGGACGATGAATGAAATGATGTTCAAATGAGTACAGGGTACATAGAGCTTAAAGTTACCAGATATTCATCTTTCAGGATAAAGGAAGACCTCCAACGTTAAGTCATATCGGACAATGAATGAAATGATGTTCAAATGAGTACAGGCTACATAGAGCTTAGAGTTACCAGACATTCATCTTTCAGGATAAGAGAAAACCTCCAACGTTAAGTCATATCGGACGATGAATGAAATAATGTTCAAATGAGTACAGGGTACATAGAGCTTAGAGTTACCAGACATTCATCTTTCAGCATGAGAGAAAACCTCCAACGTTAAGTCATATCGGACGATGAATGAAATGATGTTCAAATGAGTACAGGGTACATAGAGCTTAGAGTTACCAGACATTCATCTTTCAGGATAAGAGAAAACCTCCAACGTTAAGTCATATCGGACGATGAATGAAATGATGTTCAAATGAGTACAGGGTACATAGAGCTTAGAGTTACCAGACATTCATCTTTCAGCATGAGAGAAAACCTCCAACGTTAAGTCATATCGGACGATGAATGAAATGATGTTCAAATGAATACAGGGTACATCGAGCTTAGAGTTAACAGACATTCATCTTTCAGGATAAGAGAAAACATCCAACGTTAAGTCATATCGGACGATGAATGAAATGATGTTCAAATGAATACAGGGTACATCGAGCTTAGAGTTATCAGACATTCATCTTTCAGGATAAGAGAAAACCTCCAACGTTAAGTCATATCGGACGATGAATGAAATGATGTTCAAATGAGTACAGGCTACATAGAGCTTAGAGTTACCAGACATTCATCTTTCAGCATGAGAGAAAACCTCCAACGTTAAGTCATATCGGACGATGAATGAAATGATGTTCAAATGAATACAGGGTACATCGAGCTTAGAGTTAACAGACATTCATCTTTCAGGATAAGAGAAAACATCCAACGTTAAGTCATATCGGACGATGAATGAAATGATGTTCAAATGAATACAGGGTACATCGAGCTTAGAGTTATCAGACATTCATCTTTCAGGATAAGGGAAAACCTCCAACGTTAAGTCATATCGGACGATCAATGAAATGATGTACAAATGAGTACAGGGTACATAGAGCTTAGAGTTACCAGACATTCATCTTTCAGCATGAGAGAAAACCTCCAACGTTAAGTCATATCGGACGATGAATGAAATGATGTTCAAATGAATACAGGGTACATCGAGCTTAGAGTTATCAGACATTCATCTTTCAGGATAAGGGAAAACCTCCAACGTTAAGTCATATCAGACGATGAATGAAATGATGTACAAATGAGTACAGGGTACATAGAGCTTAGAGTTACCAGACATTCATCTTTCAGGATAAGAGAAAACCTCCAACGTTAAGTCATATCAGACGATGAATGAAGTGATGTTCAAATGAGTACAGGGTACATAGAGCTTAGAGCTACCAGACATTTATCCTTCAGGATAAGAGAAAATCTCCAACGTGGGATAATGAACCTCGCTAAACGATGGCTTAAGACCATAGAATCTAATGGTCTATACGTTTAAAATTAATTAATTGAATATCAGAACTCATTTCAAATAATTGTCTTAAAAGCGATAACAACTATGAGAAGTATCTGTTTATATAACATAGTTATTTTTGTTGTCAAATTTTAATAATTTTCTAGTTCCCCTGCTGATGTAAAGAGTGGTTAACCAAACTACAAGAGATACATTCGCAGTAGCAAATACAGAATTGAAGCTTTAAAATCACGTAACCATTTCATTACTGTCATTGAACTCAGCGATAACTATTGAAACTGGGTCACTTCCCTGCACGGCAAGATTACACTCCCTCCGAAACAACTGCAAATCGCTATGCACTTTGTACCAGTAAACATTCCAACATGCAAGCTACAACTTTCTTCACTACAAACCATTTTCTTGATCTGTGCTAACTATTAAAGGAAAACGCGTTCCTTGTAAATTAAAGCAATTTTGTCTTTATAACTGCTCACAAAAGTTAAAGGTATATGTACGGTGGACAATGCTCAAAGCATAGTGCGTGGCACCTCAGAGGCTCGGTACACCAGAGCACGTTTTGCACGTCAGCAAAGGTTGTGCCTATTTTTCCGCAATTAAATAACATAGCAGTGGAACAGTGAAAACGGTTTCCTATGCAGTAACTCGTTTTCCGACTTCATTGATCTTTCCCGGAGATTGAAACACAGGCACGCTCCCTTTTTCTAAGGATGAAGCTCCTTCACTACAAATTCGTGACACTGTGCATACTTACACCTGATGTTTAGATTTGAAAGCTCACATAAATTATATCTTACCTAAACTCAGCTCTACCTGTTATGCTATCCGAGAGCTGGGTAATGCGAGTTCTATTGACACATTTAAATTAGTATATTATGCATACTTTAACTCTATTATGGAATATGGAATATTATTTTGGGGCAACTCAGTAGAAAGTAAAAAAATATTTCTTATACAGAAGAAGGTTATAAGAATCATTACTAACACCCATAACAGATGCTCCTGTAAAGATCTTTTTAGAAGATTGAAGATATTAACGCTTCCTTGCATGTATATATTCTCGATCATAAAATTCTTTGTATGCAATCGTGCCTTATTTGCAACAAATAATGTAATTCACAGAATAAACACTAGACAAACGTATAACGTCCATTATCCCAGTGGCAAACTTTCTTGCTTCCAGAAAGGTGTGCATTATGAAACTATCAAAATATTTGGCGCACTTCCTAATGTTCTTAAAGAAAAAGTTGATAATTTCGGTGATTTTAAAAATACTATTAGAGAGTACCTTTGCTCAAAATCTTTTTATTCTGTACAAGATTATCTGAATGACAAATTATCCTGATAATGCTTCTGTAGCTCTGTAAGTAGTATCTAACTGTTTCAATGACAAATCATTACTAATAAATATTTGATGCATGTTGCAAGTTTATTTTTAATGTATATGTATTTAAGAAATAACAAGAATGGTATCCATTGCAAAAAGGTTGAGACGTACTGGCATAAGCCAAGTGAAAGCTGAATTAAAAAGTGTTTCATTTTGTATCATATATAATTATCCCTGCTTTGTTTTCCATATTGTTGTTCATATTGCCTGTATACTATAATATGTGTCTTATGTTAACTTTTGTACATATATATATGCTATCAAACTTTATACCTCTGGACATGTTCAATGTTCACAGTCTATTCTGGCTACAAGTGAACCTACTGAACGAAAATCAATCTTATCTAATCTAACCTGAAGGTTTCAGAGCTAATTGCTGTGTTTTTTATTCAATCTATAGCTGTCCCATATTCTGGATTGGATTTTTTTGTAAAAAAAAAAGTTATTTTTCTGGTCTGAGAATGAATCACTTCACGTTTGTTGAACTTAAAAGCACTTGTCCCAGCTACGAGGGACTTGTTCACGCACTCTGATCACAAATACTGGAGAAACTATATGTGTATAATAATAATTTAATGTAATATTAACAATATTTCAACTCAAGTTCGACACACAACTTAATGATGTTCACTTTCTAACTCACGCTAGTTTAATCCTGCTGTAAACAAGGCGGAGCTGACTCAATTCGCCACGTGTTAGACGCTACATGCCGGCACATAAATAAATAGAGCTGGATTACACATTAATATATTAAATCTATGAGTTATTCCATTTCTAAAAAAGGAAAAAAAAGAGAAGAAATCATGAACTTTACTGCGTATAACACTTTTTGTGAAGTCGTCGTATTTCTCGCATTTACGCCATTTTCCCGGAGTTCTTAAAGTTCCGGATGCTTGCAGTTTCATTCTAACACTATGTACACTGCTTGCGGAAACACCAAGCAGATCATCAGCTTCTTTCTCAATGTTATGTATGTATGTATTTATGTATGTATGTATGTATTTATTCACTGCAATTGGGTACTACCGGGTGGCAGAGTTAAGAATACAGATCAAATTACAAATACTAGATTTACAACAATAACACAATAAACAATACAAACATGATATTATTTTACTTTAGTCACTTAAAACATATCTAATTACTTTTCTATTTACATATTATATACCATTATAATTTAAAAGTTAAACTATAAACCATCTAGATTTTTTCTAAATTTCTTCAGCGACAGGGGACAGCCCTGAAAGACTGCTACAGGCAATTCATTCCATTCTTCAATGGTTCTATTAACAAAAGAAAATTTTCCTACGTCGGTTCTGTATCTTCTGCCCTTAATTTTATACCTATGATCGTTTCGTCCATAATAATCCGGATTATCTAACCTTACACTAACGTCCACCCATGCCTTTACACCAGCAGTAGCTTTGAATAATGCTACCAACCTATGTTTTTTACGCCTAATTCTTAATTCCTCCCATTTAGTCTCATCTCCTGTTATAGACCCAAAATACTTGCCTCTTTTTATGAATTTTATTGCCCTCTTCTGTATTTTTTCTAATGGATCGATTTGGTTAGCTCTATACGGGTCCCAGCATACTACTCCATATTCCATAACCGGCCGCACTAAGGCCTTGTAGGCAATTTCCCTGGACCTAGCGCTCCCCTTTTTCAATATTCTCATTACGAAATGTAATGCCTTCCACGCATTCCTAGATGTGGAATTTACTTGTTCGTCCCATCCAGCATTACTTGCCAGGTACACTCCCAAGTATTTGCAGCTGTCCAGCTGTGGAATTTGCACCCCTCCCATGTGATAGTTAACAATAATTTTGCCCTTAGTCCTACTAAAAACAATGGACTTACTTTTCTTGGCATTAATTGACATTTTGTTAGCCGCAGCCCAATTACAGATTTCATTTAAATCATCCTGAAGAGCGGTTTCATGCACTGTATTCCGAATTTTATTATAAATGATACAATCGTCTGCAAACGACGATTCTGGGTTTCTTTCTTTAAGCACCAGAAACAATGCACGATTATTCGCATCTTGCAACCTTTTAAAGCTTTGCCTCGATTGTGTTTTATTTCGGCTGAAGCCCCGGCCTGCTCCATGATGAAAAGCTTACTGATTTTAAATTGTACATACATAAGTGTTCTTGGTATTGTGAGGTACGCGGTATCTACAGAAATACAGAGAACCAACTCCACACTATAAACAATAACATCTTAATCAGCATTCAACTCGATACAGACCTCGTTGTGAGAGAGCTGCCAGGTATAGGAATGCAAAAATATTATACGAGGGTGGGTAAAAAAGCAATGCCTCCTATTTTTTTTCTTAAATAAGTAAGTTATGTGAAAACTTTGAATTTGGCGCTATTCCTCAAACCTTCTTCTCCAATCCCCTGCAGTAGTAACTTCCTAAGTCAACAGGTGGCAGCACTGCGTCCACTTGCAAAATGGCTGACATCGACATTCGTATTAGACAGCGTTCTGTGATTGAATTTTTGACTGCGGATGGTGAAACGCCAATTCGCATTCACTAAAGGCTAAAAAATGTGTATGGTGATGCAACGGTGGATGTCAGTACTGTTAGACGATGGGTTCGTCGCTGTAACGAAGCTGAAGGGCAAACGCCATTGGCGGATGAAAAGCGAAGCGGCAGTGACTCCATGCAACATTCAGCGAGTCGATGACATCATCCGTTGTGATCGCCGGGTAACAACAGGTGAATTATGTCGCATTACCTCCCTCAGTAAAGGCAGTGTTATGACGATTATTCAACAACTAGGTTACTCAAAAGTTTATTCACGTTGGGTACCAAGAATGTTAACCGCCCAAAACAAAGAAACAAGGAAAACAATAGCCTCCGAGCACTTGCAGCACTTAAATTTGGAGGGAGAGGTGTTTCTGGAAAAAATTGTTACTGGAGACGAAACGTGGGTTCATTTTTTGAACCTGAATCAAAGAGGCAGTCAATGGAATGACATCACACAACGTCACCGAAAAAAAAAAAATCAGAACTCAGCGGTCGGTAGGGAAAGTTATGGCGACAGTGTTTTGTGATGCAGAGGGTGTGCTTATGATTGATGTTTTGGTGCAGGAATGCACAATAAATTCTGTCCAATACATCAGAACTGTCAAAAAGCTGAAAGCAGGTCTTCGCCGAGTTCGCCCAACAAAAACTATGGCGGATGTTCTTCTTTTGCATGACAATGCAAGACCACACACCAGCCGTTACACCACTGCAGAAATTGAGAAATTGGGATGGCAAGTCTTACAGCCCTGACCTGGCACCATCAGACTTTCATCTGTTCGGGCCACTAAAGGAAGCTCATCGTGGGATTCATTTTGAAGATGAGAAGGCTGTGAAAACGTCCGTGCGTCAATGGCTTAGGAAGCAAGACCGTGTGGAATACATTCCCTAGTTAAAAGGTGGACCAAAACTGTGGAAAAGGACGGAGATTATATTGAATAGTGACAACTTAATCGTCAATGTTATAGTTTTCAAGCTATGTAAATTGGATTCAATTTTCCTGGCAATTGAAAGAGAAAAAAACATAGGAGGCATTACTTTCTGACCCATCCTCGTATAATAGCAGTGTCATTTAGTAATTGTTAAACAAAATGCAGCTTAATTTAACGTAATAAGTTAATAGTGTGTATAATTTCACCTGTCTTTTGTTTAATCTGTATGTAGTATACAGAACACATCTATGTGATATATGAAGCAGAAAGATAAATTGTGGCGCTATTACATTTATAAGAATTGAAACATTTGCATAATTTTCTCTCTCCGAAATTAGCTCGCACAGAGCAGTGATCAGAAAACTACTTACAGTACTGTAATTAAAGGAGGGGTTTATCGTACACATGCAAATAAAAGAAAACGTCCATTAACGTCACTAAACCAATCAATGGCTTAACCCTTCTCTGTCCATATAGCTCTGTCTCTGTCTCTCTTCCCGCCCAGATGTTTACAGCAGAATTAAACAAAATAGCACACCACTACTCTGAAAACAAACTAAACATTAACTCAGTCTGGTGCAGTACGTGCATTATTTACTTACGCTTGACATAGCCTTGTGAGAAAGGAATGGTGTTGTTTGGATAGATTGTTGAATGGATGGATGTTGGGTAACCATAATCACGTGCAAATGAAACGTGCATTGCTCGCGTTCTAAGTATCGTAGAGACACGATATTTGTACGGCCATTATTAGAAAATAAAATAACTTATTATAAAACTGGCATCTGTCAGTTGTATAGTTTCAAGTAGTTTCCAAATGGTAAAAACGTAGGACCCTGCACTCTGCACTGTCGTGGTTTCTTGGCACGGCTCTCCACTGTCTCCCCTCGCCTTATCCTTCCTCCCGGGTGTTCCCCACGGGGTACGGGTAAAAACATAGTCCAGTCCAGTTCATAAAGAAGGCCACAGCAGTCGAACCCACGAACTCTCACTGCCACCTTCCTAGACCGTATAGAACTCATTTTTCTCGGCAATAACATAAACTGCCAAGACAAAATAATGTGAAACATTGGATTGATACAAACGCTGTTGCATGTGCGACAGCAGTTTACGAAATTCAATAACCAGAAATGGCATCGCTTTCCTGAACGGACGCACAGGCCGCTTCGTGATGTACTTGAAATGGAAAAGCTCAGAACATATAATCAAGATAGGGAGTGAAGACAAACGGAAGAATTTACTGCCAAAACAAATGGAAATGTGGTTACCCAATATCTGAAAAGGTTAGAGCGTATCATGTTTCCCAACCCTTTCATTTGCAAATTGCTTTGAAATCAGTCCGGAAGCATACCTTTCGCATCCATCTTATATCAAGACCTGGCCTGCTACACTCACATGACTTTCTCTACTCTTGTACAAACACTTATTGCTCTATTTACTTCAAGATAAACATTATCTTATTGTAGTTACAAGGGAATACAGTAGACTTTAAGTGATAGTCAAATGTTTTATATACATGACTTTCTCTACTCTTGTACAAACACTTATTGCTCTATCTACTTCAAGATAAACATTATCTTATTGTAGTTAAGAGGGACTACAGTAAACTTTAAGTGATAGTCAAATGTTTTATATACATGACCTTTTCTACTCTTGTACAAACACTTATTGCTCTATCTACTTCAAGATAAACATCTTAATGTAGTTACAAGGGAATACAGTAAACTTTAAGTGATAGTCAAATGTTTTATATACATGACTTTCTCTACTCTTGTACAAACACTTATTGCTCTATCTACTTCAAGATAAACATTACGTGATAGTGAAATGTTTTTGAGGGTCGTGTGATAAGTCACGAACCTCATACAGAGTTGGTGCCACTGTGCCAATTTGACGGATAGCATCATATAGTTTAACTCTAGACTAGCTTGTATCCATAGTTACAGATCAATAGTTTACTTAGTTTTTGAATGACAACACTTTAAACAAAACAAGTGTAGAGGTTTGACGAAAATGGAGGATTTGCAGTGATTAAATTAAATTTAATTAATTTAATTAATTTAATTAATTTAATTTAATTTAAGTGATTTAATTTCTTCCATTTGAAAGACTTAAAGCCTAAAGAAATCAGGAAGGAAATGGACAGTACATTGAAAGACTCTGTCCCTTCATATACGATGATTAAAAGGTTGGTTGTAGAGTTTAAAATGGGACGTACGAGTAACAGTGATGAGCCTCGCTCTGTCCCTTCATATACAATTATCAAAAAGGTTGGTTGTAGAGTTTAAAATGTGACGTACGAGTACTAGTGATGAGCCTCGCTCTGTCCCTTCATATACAATGATTAAAAGGTTGGTTGTAGAGTTTAAAATTGGACGTACGAGCACTAGTGATGAACCTCGCTCTGTCCCTTCATATACAAAGATTAAATGGTTGGTTGTTGAGTTTAAAATGGCACGTACGAGCACTAGTGATGAGCCTCGCTCTGCCCCTTCATATACAATGATTAAAAGGTTGGTTGTAGAGTTTAAAATGGGACGTACGGGTACTAGTGATGAGCCTCGCTCTGTCCCTTCATATACAATGATTAAAAGGTTGGTTGTAGAGTTTAAAATGGGACGTACGAGCACTAGTGATGAGGCTCGCTCTGCCCCTTCATATACAATGATTAAAAGGTTGGTTGTAGAGTTTAAAATGGGACGTACGAGTACTAGTGATGAGCCTCGCTCTGTCCCTTCATATACAATGATTAAAAGGTTGGTTGTAGAGTTTAAAATGGGACGTACGAGCACTAGTGATGAGCCTGGCTCTGTCCCTTCATATACAATGATTAAAAGGTTGGTTGTAGAGTTTAAAATGAGACGTACGAGCACTAGTGATGAGCCTCGCTCTGCCCCTTCATATACAATAATTAAAAGGTTGGTTGTAGAGTTTAAAATGGCACGTACGAGCACTAGTGATGAGCCTCGCTCTGTCCCTTCATATACAATAATTAAAAGGTTGGTTGTAGAGTTTAAAATGGGACGTACGAGCACTAGTGATGAGTCTCGCTCTGTCCCTTCATATACAATGATTAAAAGGTTGGTTGTAGAGTTTAAAATGGGACGTACGAGCACTAGTGATGAGCCCCGCTCTGTCCCTTCATATACAATAATTAAAAGGTTGGTTGTAGAGTTTAAAATGGGACGTACGAGCACTAGTGATGAGCCTCGCTCTGTCCCTTCATATACAATAATTAAAAGGTTGGTTGTAGAGTTTAAAATGGGACGTACGAGCACTAGTGATGAGGCTCGCTCTGCCCCTTCATATACAATGATTAAAAGGTTGGTTGTAGAGTTTAAAATGGGACGTACGAGTACTAGTGATGAGCCTCGCTCTGTCCCTTCATATACAATGATTAAAAGGTTGGTTGTAGAGTTTAAAATGGGACGTACGAGCACTAGTGAAGAGCCTGGCTCTGTCCCTTCATATACAATGATTAAAAGGTTGGTTGTAGAGTTTAAAATGAGACGTACGAGCACTAGTGATGAGCCTCGCTCTGCCCCTTCATATACAATAATTAAAAGGTTGGTTGTAGAGTTTAAAATGGCACGTACGAGCACTAGTGATGAGCCTCGCTCTGTCCCTTCATATACAATAATTAAAAGGTTGGTTGTAGAGTTTAAAATGGGACGTACGAGCACTAGTGATGAGTCTCGCTCTGTCCCTTCATATACAATGATTAAAAGGTTGGTTGTAGAGTTTAAAATGGGACGTACGAGCACTAGTGATGAGCCCCGCTCTGTCCCTTCATATACAATAATTAAAAGGTTGGTTGTAGAGTTTAAAATGGGACGTACGAGCACTAGTGATGAGCCTCGCTCTGTCCCTTCATATACAATAATTAAAAGGTTGGTTGTAGAGTTTAAAATGGGACGTACGAGCACTAGTGATGAGCCTCGCTCTGTCCCTTCATATACAATGATTAAAAGGTTGGTTGTAGAGTTTAAAATGGGACGTACGAGCACTAGTGATGAGCCTGGCTCTGTCCCTTCATATACAATAATTAAAAGGTTGGTTGTAGAGTTTAAAATGTGGCGTACAAGTACTAGCGATGAGCCTCGCTCTGTCCCTTCATATACAATAATTAAAAGGTTGGTTGTAGAGTTTAAAATGGGACGTACGAGCACTAGTGATGAGCCTCGCTCTGTCCCTTCATATACAATGATTAAAAGGTTGGTTGTAGAGTTTAAAATGGGACGTACGAGTACTAGTGATGAGCCTCGCTCTGTCCCTACATATACAATAATTAAAAGGTTGGTTGTAGAGTTTAAAATGGGACGTACGAGCACTAGTGATGAGCCTGGCTCTGTCCCTACATATACAATAATTAAAAGGTTGGTTGTAGAGTTTAAAATGGGACGTACGAGTACTAGTGATGAGCCTCGCTCTGTCCCTTCATAGACAATAATTAAAAGGTTGGTTGTAGAGTTTAAAATGTGACGTACGAGCACTAGTGATGAGCCTCGCTCTGTCCGTTCATATACAATGATTAAAAGGTTGGTTGTAGAGTTTAAAATGTGACGTACGAGTACTAGTGATGAGCCTCGCTCTGTCCCTTCATAGACAATAATTAAAAGGTTGGTTGTAGAGTTTAAAATGGGACGTACGAGCACTAGTGATGAGCCTCGCTCTGTCCCTTCATAGACAATAATTAAAAGGTTGGTTGTAGAGTTTAAAATGAGACGTACGAGCACTAGTGATGAGCCTCGCTCTGCCCCTTCATATACAATAATTAAAAGGTTGGTTGTAGAGTTTAAAATGGCACGTACGAGCACTAGTGATGAGCCTCGCTCTGTCCCTTCATATACAATAATTAAAAGGTTGGTTGTAGAGTTTAAAATGGGACGTACGAGCACTAGTGATGAGTCTCGCTCTGTCCCTTCATATACAATGATTAAAAGGTTGGTTGTAGAGTTTAAAATGGGACGTACGAGCACTAGTGATGAGCCCCGCTCTGTCCCTTCATATACAATAATTAAAAGGTTGGTTGTAGAGTTTAAAATGGGACGTACGAGCACTAGTGATGAGCCTCGCTCTGTCCCTTCATATACAATAATTAAAAGGTTGGTTGTAGAGTTTAAAATGGGACGTACGAGCACTAGTGATGAGCCTCGCTCTGTCCCTTCATATACAATGATTAAAAGGTTGGTTGTAGAGTTTAAAATGGGACGTACGAGCACTAGTGATGAGCCTGGCTCTGTCCCTTCATATACAATAATTAAAAGGTTGGTTGTAGAGTTTAAAATGTGGCGTACAAGTACTAGTGATGAGCCTCGCTCTGTCCCTTCATATACAATAATTAAAAGGTTGGTTGTAGAGTTTAAAATGGGACGTACGAGCACTAGTGATGAGCCTCGCTCTGTCCCTTCATATACAATGATTAAAAGGTTGGTTGTAGAGTTTAAAATGGGACGTACGAGTACTAGTGATGAGCCTCGCTCTGTCCCTACATATACAATAATTAAAAGGTTGGTTGTAGAGTTTAAAATGGGACGTACGAGCACTAGTGATGAGCCTCGCTCTGTCCCTACATATACAATAATTAAAAGGTTGGTTGTAGAGTTTAAAATGGGACGTACGAGTACTAGTGATGAGCCTCGCTCTGTCCCTTCATAGACAATAATTAAAAGGTTGGTTGTAGAGTTTAAAATGGGACGTACGAGCACTAGTGATGAGCCTCGCTCTGTCCCTTCATATACAATGATTAAAAGGTTGGTTGTAGAGTTTAAAATGTGACGTACGAGTACTAGTGATGAGCCTCGCTCTGTCCCTTCATAGACAATAATTAAAAGGTTGGTTTTAGAGTTTAAAATGGGACTTACGAGCACTAGTGATGAGCCTCGCTCTGTCCCTTCATAGACAATAATTAAAAGGTTGGTTGTAGAGTTTAAAATGTGACGTACGAGTACTAGTGATGAGCCTCGCTCTGTCCCTTCATAGACAATAATTAAAAGGTTGGTTGTAGAGTTTAAAATGGGACGTACGAGCACTAGTGATGAGCCTCGCTCTGTCCCTTCATAGACAATAATTAAAAGGTTGGTTGTAGAGTTTAAAATGTGACGTACGAGTACTAGTGATGAGCCTCGCTCTGTCCCTTCATAGACAATAATTAAAAGGTTGGTTGTAGAGTTTAAAATGGGACGTACGAGCACTAGTGATGAGCCTCGCTCTGTCCCTTCATAGACAATAATTAAAAGGTTGGTTGTAGAGTTTAAAATGTGACGTACGAGTACTAGTGATGAGCCTCGCTCTGTCCCTTCATAGACAATAATTAAAAGGTTGGTTGTAGAGTTTAAAATGGGACGTACGAGCACTAGTGATGAGCCTCGCTCTGTCCCTTCATATACAATGATTAAAAGGTTGGTTGTAGAGTTTAAAATGTGACGTACGAGTACTAGTGATGAGCCTCGCTCTGTCCCTTCATAGACAATAATTAAAAGGTTGGTTGTAGAGTTTAAAATGGGACGTACGAGCACTAGTGATGAGCCTCGCTCTGTCCCTTCATAGACAATAATTAAAAGGTTGGTTGTAGAGTTTAAAATGTGACGTACGAGTACTAGTGATGAGCCTCGCTCTGTCCCTTCATAGACAATAATTAAAAGGTTGGTTGTAGAGTTTAAAATGGGACGTACGAGCACTAGTGATGAGCCTCGCTCTGTCCCTTCATAGACAATAATTAAAAGGTTGGTTGTAGAGTTTAAAATGTGACGTACGAGTACTAGTGATGAGCCTCGCTCTGTCCCTTCATAGACAATAATTAAAAGGTTGGTTGTAGAGTTTAAAATGGGACGTACGAGCACTAGTGATGAGCCTCGCTCTGTCCCTTCATAGACAATAATTAAAAGGTTGGTTGTAGAGTTTAAAATGTGACGTACGAGTACTAGTGATGAGCCTCGCTCTGTCCCTTCATAGACAATAATTAAAAGGTTGGTTGTAGAGTTTAAAATGGGACGTACGAGCACTAGTGATGAGCCTCGCTCTGTCCCTTCATAGACAATAATTAAAAGGTTGGTTGTAGAGTTTAAAATGTGACGTACGAGTACTAGTGATGAGCCTCGCTCTGTCCCATCATAGACAATAATTAAAAGGTTGGCTGTAGAGTTTAAAATGGGACGTACGAGCACTAGTGATGAGCCTCGCTCTGTCCCTTCATAGACAATAATTAAAAGGTTGGTTGTAGAGTTTAAAATGGGACGTACGAGCACTAGTGATGAGCCTCGCTCTGTCCCTTCATAGACAATAATTAAAAGGTTGGTTGTAGAGTTTAAAATGTGACGTACGAGTACTAGTGATGAGCCTCGCTCTGTCCCTTCATAGACAATAATTAAAAGGTTGGTTGTAGAGTTTAAAATGGGACGTACGAGCACTAGTGATGAGCCTCGCTCTGTCCCTTCATAGACAATAATTAAAAGGTTGGTTGTAGAGTTTAAAATGTGACGTACGAGTACTAGTGATGAGCCTCGCTCTGTCCCTTCATAGACAATAATTAAAAGGTTGGTTGTAGAGTTTAAAATGGGACGTACGAGCACTAGTGATGAGCCTCGCTCTGTCCCTTCATAGACAATAATTAAAAGGTTGGTTGTAGAGTTTAAAATGTGACGTACGAGTACTAGTGATGAGCCTCGCTCTGTCCCTTCATAGACAATAATTAAAAGGTTGGTTGTAGAGTTTAAAATGGGACGTACGAGCACTAGTGATGAGCCTCGCTCTGTCCCTTCATATACAATGATTAAAAGGTTGGTTGTAGAGTTTAAAATGGGACGTACGAGTACTAGTGATGAGCCTCGCTCTGTCCCTTCATAGACAATAATTAAAAGGTTGGTTGTAGAGTTTAAAATGTGACGTACGAGCACTAGTGATGAGCCTCGCTCTGTCCCTTCATAGACAATAATTAAAAGGTTGGTTGTAGAGTTTAAAATGGGACGTACGAGCACTAGTGATGAGCCTCGCTCTGTCCCTTCATATACAATGACTAAAAGGTTGGTTGTAGAGTTTAAAATGGTACGTACGAGCACTAGTGATGAGCCTCGCTCTGTCCCTTCATATACAATAATTAAAAGGTTGGTTGTAGAGTTTAAAATGGGACGTACGAGTACTAGTGATGAGCCTCGCTCTCGACGTTCTGTGGAAATCACAACTACAGAGATCATTGAAAAAAATCATCGTTTAGTACTGGAAGACCACAGATTAAAGTTGTTTGAGATAGCAGAGGCTGTAAACATATCAAAAGAACGTGCAGGTAATATTTTAAGTAATGTTTTGGGCTTTCACAGGGTCTGTGTCGAGTTTTTTGACATCTGATCAAAAGTAGAAAATAAAAACTTTCTGTTAAGAATTTGGAGCTCTACCGTAAAACTCACAGTGAATTTTTGAGACGGCTTATTACCATGGATGTAACTTGGATACATCACTACACTCCAGAAAGTAAATCACAGTCAAAACAGTTGATTGCGCCAAATGAACCAACTACAAAAGGGCTAAGTCAATTTTATCAGCTAACAAGGTTATAGCGAGTGTTTTCTGGAATCTACAAGGAATTATTTTTATGGATTACTTGGAAAAGGGTAAAAGTATCACTAGTGAGTACTGCACAAGGTTACTGCAACGTTTGAGTGATGAGGTGGAATGAAAAATACCTCATTTGGCAAAGAAAAACATCTTGTTTCTTCAAAACAATGCTCCAGCCCATTGTTCAGTCATTGCAATGGACAAAAATGTGTGAATTAAAGTCCGAATTGCTTGAACAACCACCCTATTCAGCAGATCTGGCACCCAGTGACTAACACCTGTTCCCGAACCTCAAAACGTTTCTTAGAGGACGAAGATTTCACAACAACGAGGAGGTCATTGTTGAGGTAAGCAGTTATTTTGAGGACCATGATAAATCATACTACACAGATGGTTGAATTAAATTACAACATCGATATGACAAATGTATTAGTCTTTCTAGAGGTTATGTTGAGAAATAAAGGAAAACAATTAAATATTCAGAACACATAGGATAACGAGTATTGTATTAAATTAGCACAAAAGTATAGTGCTTGTTTGTTTCGAACAGAGCCTGCGAGGAATGCTGTTTAAAAGAAAGAATTATTGCTCAACAGTTTACAAGGAACCGAACCTGGTGAACTGGTTTCTTTTCCAAACGTAAGTATTCTCATTTTAATGGTTTCTGCTGTGTACAGTATATTTAAGTTATAGTTTCTTCTATCGATTCACAAGTAATTCAAATGAATAAGTACAAGTAATGACCTATTTACATACAAAAGTTATCGCCAGACGCTAACGCCAAACCTTGCAAACTCCAAGCTTCTATGTTCGTCTTTGGCGATCAAACAAAAGAGAGAAGGCAAAACACTATCGCAGTGCACAGAAACAGAAAAGAAGCGTAAGTATATGTTCTGTGACAAGCGTTATGGAGTCATTTGACCAGAAATTGATTCATTTATTTCAAAACCATCGTTGTCTTTATGACAAAAACCTTAAATCCTACAAAGATAATTTAATGAACATATTTTTAAACAAATTACGAATGAACTGAAATGTGAAGCTGGTATGAGCTGTTTATACTATTAACTATGTTACCTGTTGGCTTTGTGAGAAATGTTAGGTTAGGTAAGCTATAAAATATTCTGTTTCCTTTCAGAGACGTATCGTACGCAATACGGGCCCGCCTGCAAGAATTAAAATCCGGGCCCCCTAAAATATAATGTATAACCGATCAGTAACTAAGATAAGTTCAATTACAGCAGGTAAAAAGTTTAATCCAATGCATAGTATAATCCTACGTAATATAAACAAAGCTATTATTTAATCGTTATTTTCCAAATATAGAACAAAATACCGCTAAAATTACGTACATTATAGAGGTTGATATTCTATATCAATAAGGATAAATCTATACTTCTATCTAATATGCATAGCTAGTTTCGTGTCGCAATATAATTTGGGTTAGGCACCTCCAGTCTCGAACTCCTTCCCTACAAGCTGACAGCGACTTCTGTCCTCCAAGCAGCCAACACGGTTTACAGTAAACACTAATTTTTAGAAGAATAACACGACATTCTCTCCAAATTCTTTGTCCTGCCAATGTGAACTCTTTGTAATATTTAGTGGAGAAGGACCTGTTTTCCTGCTTAGCATCTTTGGGGAATGGGCCCGCTGGCTGAAAAGGATTTGTCTAACAAGGAACTTTTTTTTTTTGTTTCATTACCTACATCTAATTGATAATGTGCACGATCATTTGAATAGTCTGTGATAGGTCTAATTATATTTATGGCGAGTTTGCTATCTTCGTTTTCACTTTCACAATTATTATTGCTGTTCACTTCAGAAATGCACTCATTGTGAAACTACAAACTTCTGTAACCGTTGAGCTAGTACTAGTATTACTAGGAGAAAATAAATCACTTATTTTCAGAAATTTGTTTGTTTCTTTTCCTAATTTACGCTTCTTTTTTCTTATTTGTGCACCACTTAGATGTTCGTACTTAACTTTAAAAGGTTTCATTTTACTGAAAAAGTACACAGTTAAACTTTTAACCAGTAAAGTTTTGAAAATATCACACCACTTTTTACGATGAACCTAGTTCCCGCGAGGAAAGCTCGTCTGAAACTGAGTTGGCTGTTGACTAACCTGCAAGTTATTCACATCTTAATGTACAATTGACATTGTTGTCCAATGAGAAGTGTTAAAAAATTTAAATGTTTAGAAAAAATGTGCATATTACAATATCAGGTACTCTACACATCAATAAAGAATAACTTTCTGCCTAGTGTGATGTTTTGGTATTCATTTTCATTGTTGTAACTATGAGCCGCTCGTTTGTGACGACAGAGAAACATAATGTAAACCAGTGTTATCAGAGTATTGGTAGTGAAGGACAAGCATTGTTAACACATACAGCTGTGCTAAACTCAACTAAATGTTGACCAATTCTAGGAAACCGTTTGGAATTAACTGACCATTAACTTTCTATGCAGACTGACATTAAACTTTACTATTTATCTTATACATATTTCAGAATTTATATCTGTATATATTCAAATTGTTATATTCATGATTAATAATAATATGCTCTTTTTTTCATTTTCTGCGGGCCCCTAAAATATCGGGCCCGCCGAATTGCACGCCTTAACTTTACGCCCGTTTTCTTTATACATCGAAAAACTGTAATATTTAACCTTTGGATGGTCAGCTATAAACACTTAGGTACAGATTTCGTGTGCACACTCACTAATTCACTTGTTCACAAAAAAAACAAATCACTAAACACATACACTTGGTACCTTGCATGCTGGAGGAGCTGCCCGAGGCCGGGAACAGGTGGGCGGTGCCCGGGGTGTGTACAATGGCAGCGAAGAAGAGCACAAGTGCAAGTCCGGAGAAGTGCCTCCACGGCCACCACATCGCCGGCGTCCCACCAGTCTTCATAGCCTTGCTTTGAGGACTGTCTTACTCTCAGGTAACATCTATCGAGGAGAAAGTGGAATTGGGAGGGGAGATTTACATCTGGTCCCCCTCTACAACAGCAGTGTACTGGTCCTCGTGGGCTGCAGTAGGAGTTCCCAATGGTCAAGGATGTGAAGACACTACGTCCTTGATGAAATGTCACTGATACAATCATCTAATTGCCGGTCTAAAGGTTGGCAGACCTGCAATCACTAGCGGTTTAGTGTGTGCCCCGCATTCCGGAGGTCCGGACTTGATTCCCGTGGCTGGAATATCTGACCTATGGGTTATTGTTGGGGTTTCCCGGGTCGCCAGGCAGATGCAACCTAGGTTAGTCACGTCCCCCGAGTTACATCCCATAGGCTTTTTATTGATTTGTAATTGTAATGATCGAGATCTTCTCGGGAAGCAAGTCAGGTGAAAAGACGATTAGAAATCGACGTTTCGGGAGCATAATTTTAACAAATGTTATAACCACAAATGAAATACTGGATATAACACAAATATAAACAAAGACAAAACACTATCAATACTCGCATTACTGAACAAAAGACTGTTTTCAGTAAATTAAATGTCAGGCCAGGAGATGGCGTGAGTGCAGAAAATTAATTGGGTCAAAGAAACATAACTACTTAACTTGATGATCAAGCTGTATAGATCTGTGCTTGTTAAGTAGACGGATTTCCATTTTAAGGCCGGTTTCCAAGAGGAGCTGAAGTGAAATCCAGCATTACGATTAAGCGTGCTCCTCTCGGAGGAAATGGCCAAAGCCTCCTTAACTCTCCGCTTCCAGCAACTCTTGCATTTTGCCAAGATGGTCGTCTCCCGAAAGTTGGCTCTATGGTCGTTATCAAAACAATGCTCTGCCAGTCCAGGCTTCTCAGACTGCATGCCATTTTTCCAACTACATCAACAAACAGTGTTTGTATTTCTGTCTTCAAATCTTTTTCTAACTTCTTTCCTAAAACGCTTTAGGTACATTATTTTCCCTCTATCCAAATTTCTCCCAGATAAATGCTTTTCAGGCTACAGCCTATACTATAGCTTTACCTTTTAGAACAGGATCAATACGTGTAAGATTCGGGGGACATCGACCACTGTCTCTCCTCTCACCTCATCCTTCCTGCTCGTGATGCCCCACTTGGGGACATAGGTACAATAGAGCAAGTTTGGACCTCTGTGCCGAAACCTCTCGATAGCGCAGTCCAGACATTTGGGTCGTGGAAAGCGTTAGTGAACACATCTTGTGGTGGAAGCCGTAGATGGGCAATCTTGCAGTTACATGTCGCTTATGTGCAGGCATTGTCTTACATCGCACAAGTGCCAAAGTATTCCATGGGATATTTCTTTTCTTGTAAGTCTTGTAGTCATCTATAGCTTGCACGTTTCCCTGGTAAGTCCATATGCTATTCGTAATCTGGAGAATAAGGGGACATGTTTAAGTACTACAACATTGTGTACTTATACGGTACTAAAGACAGGTAACTTGTTTTACCGTAAAGATAATTACATCACTTAGGTCTTTCCCTTGGAGGTCGTTGGCTGGGTTTAGTGTTCGCAGTGGATGCAGTCGGAACGTTTCGCAAAGCATATATGAAAATGAATTGACATTTGTTATTCTCACAAAAGCTCAACAACGGCTGAACTGATTTGCCTAATTTAGGTTTTGAAATATTTTTAGAAGTCAAAGGAAGGTTTAAAAGGTGAGAAAGAAAGCTGAAGTGATAATGGACCGGATTATTAACTAAATATAAAAGTACATGCCCAAACTTTCACGGAATACATATACCTTCTTTTATTTTCAACAAACAATACTAAGTAGAAAGATGTTCCACTTATTGTCAAAGTCTTCAAAGATATTTCACTTGCCATATTTTACTAATTAACAGTTTATCATTTGTTATCAAGACTGAAATTCTTTTATGATATATCTTTCAAAGATTAGACACAAATTTAATATGAGAACGCACTATAACACTAAATAAATATTGTCAAATATTGATGAATCCTTGGATACATTCTTTATAATTTGTGAATTCGTGAATATGAACTGAATTGCCGCCAAATTAATTGAATTCCTTGATGATGATGTGTATAAGCGCGCTCAACTACGGCGGTCATCAGCGCCCTTTAACAAACTAGTAATGGCAAAAGCCAGATATAAATGGTACTAAAACTACCAAAAATTCCCTTCGCTAAATTCTAAAGTCAAACCTAGAAAAGAATCTAAAATCCTTCTCCACTACTACGTTATTGTCCGCAAGCATTTCTGCAAAGCTGGCCGGCAGCTGCAGAGACGTCCTAAGGTGTGCTAGGCAAAAACACTCTAGCAACACGTGTTGGACAGATAACACTTCGTTGCAAAACGGACACACTAGAGCAGGCTCTTTTCTAAACAGAAAAATATGCATAAAAACGCAGTGCCCTGTGCGTAACCGAGCCAAACTCACCTCCTCACGACGAGATGACCGACAGGAGGTAACCCAGGGAATCGGAAGTTCTTTCACAAATCTAAGTTTGTTATTGCGGAGAGCGGACCACTTTTCCTGCCAACAGATTTGCACAGCTCTCCGCAATACGACCCTAAAATCTTCCGATTGAATTCCTTTGTGACTTTTTTTAATATATTTGTAAGATCGGTCAACAATAATACATGTTTTGCAGATCTGAGAGAATTGATACAAAATAATTATAATGTAATAACATTGTAGAGGTAGGATAGTGTGCCTCTGAACTAACACAAATGTGATACTGAACTAATAATATGGTATAAATACTTCAATAGTGAGAATTTACACAGTAGAACAGAAGAATAGAAAAGCAAATGTGGAACAGTAGATTATTCAGAAGTGGAAGTGCCATTACTGTAAAGCATGTCCTGTGGTAGTCGTCGCTTCACTCGCGTTGGCCGGCGACTTCGGACGCCGATGTTATTACAGTTACTCCAGAAAGTATTCGTCTAATGCATCAATTTATGTTTAAAGATGTATGAATAGTGGAAAATCATCAGAATAAAGTAAGCAGGGACACTGCCTTATTTATTGATTAGTGTAAAAGGGAATACAATAAAGAAACATAGACTATCTATTCATATAAACATAGTTAAAACATTCAAAAATAAAGATATACAATATAGATGCAAAATAAGTATTCGTTTGCATACTGAAAATTATGTAGAATGTTACGGTTAGTACTTAGTAGGCCCTCCGTTATGCCATTCCTCTAGTACAGCGTTCTTTGGATCCTTTATATTAGATATATGATAATTCCTAATATTTTTGTCGAGTATACTACACAAATTGGATTCATGTCTGGAGATTGCGGTGGTGTCGGCATCCATCAACAACCATAGCCTTGTATCTGGAGCTGGAACATTATCTTGTATGAAAATATAAACCTCAGAAAGACCCATATTATTCACAGTTATGGACAGATGTGTTTTTAGAATGTTTATATAAACCTTATGGTTCATAATTCCATCAATAAAACACAAATCCCCTACACCATTTGTACTCACACAGCCCCAGACAAGTACTGAACCGCTTCCATGTTTAACTGAAGTTGTTATATTTTTCTCCTTAAGCTCACAATTCCTTTTTCTCCACACTTTTACTCGCCCTTTTGACTTGAAGAGCTCAAATTGACTCTCGTCAGTAAATACAACCTTCTTGTAGAAATCAAACCCATCGTATATATGTTCTTTTGTCAAAAGCAACTCGCTTCTTTCTGTTGATTTTACTGATGTATGGTTTTCTACGGACTGTTTGGCCTCCATTCTCAGCGTCATAAAGCACGTTTCTTATAGTTTGTGCTAAAACAGACTTTCCTGCAATAGCAAGTTTTGGAGCACTTAGTTTAGAATTTTTCTTGACTTCTCTGTCATGTCTCCATCTCGGATACACTGTAGGACAACCGTTTCTTGATTGATTTTCGTAAGTTTTGGTCTGAACAAACCTGCATATAATAGTATCCACTGTACTGTAGGTCTGCCAATGGTTTCTCCAATTTCTTAAAAATATTTTCCTTTTTTGAATAACCTGGTGCAAATGTCTCTCTCTTCTATTGTAGTTTCACGATGTTTTCCACCAATATTACTTAAATAGCAGTCAACGGAACTGTCAACGACATTGGATGAAGCACAACTGCATAACAAAAAGGAAGGGGTGCGTATTAGCTACGCACCATACCTGGGATCTTGTTTACTAGACGAATACTTGTTTGACATCAAATGAGACATGATTTTAAATAATTCAGAGCTGTTTATTAATTAAGCAATATATGAACCCAAATTGTGTTTTATTTTTAAATCTCGATATCAATCGATGTAAGGAAATAGTTACTGTTGGTTTCTTGTCTATATTTTTCTGATTGTGCTAGTTAATTCTATGTTCTATGATTAGAGGAGTACTTTTTGGAGTATCTGTACGTCACAGCTTCTGCGACGTGGCGTAGGCTGTGACTTTCTGAAGTTCTCGGAAACTCTTGTACTATGCCAAAGAGAAGAAGACCCGAACGCATGCCTAACATCTTCAAATCTGTGGCGGCACGTAAACCACTTAAATTGATAACTATATGCCGCAAGATAAAACTAGAAGCAGTTGTTAGATATTGGAAATGGCAAAGTCGTCATTGACAACTTGACCGGATAAATTACATTACTCACAGATGTCTGTCACTTCATAGACTCGAAACAGAAGCTTATTCATCGTGATTTTCCGGACCTAACACAACATTACGCTAACCATAATTGGCTAACTGAATGGGCAATAAAATACAGATAAGATGTTGATGATCTGAATGCGACCATACAGAATCCAAAACAAAATATATGTCATTTCCTATTTGTTCCACGCCTCCCTTTTATATATTTCCCAGCTCCAATCTTCTTTGGTTTGCCTTAAAAGACCAACGTAAGTTCTAGTATGCAGTAAAAGCTAAAGAGACAAATTAATTTGGTCAATATATATACTGAAAATTTTAATCACAATTCAGGTACGATATCCATAAATGGATCCAATTCTATTACCTTTGATCTATGTTTAAGATATCATGTAAGACATCGCCTCCTTAATTAACAACATGACATACCTATAAGCATGTAAGTGTGTTCAGGAACGTCATATCCTATCTGATTGAGTGTCAGCTGCACAGGGG
Source organism: Mantis religiosa (assembly GCA_030765055.1). Taxonomy (NCBI): domain Eukaryota; kingdom Metazoa; phylum Arthropoda; class Insecta; order Mantodea; family Mantidae; genus Mantis; species Mantis religiosa. Next base: position 23,714,082 of record CM060957.1, read on the forward strand.
ATCCTTGCTCCTGGATCCTTACCCTCACACGAGGAGCAGAAGTGGCTAGTTCGACGCTGTTTTTAATTGTACCACAGACACTCAAGCCCTGGGCGGGTTGACACTGGTTACCACATGTTTTCCAAACCAGTTGCCCATGGCAGGACATGCACGATATTGGCCTTGATATAGAGCTGATCTCCCGGTTCGTGAGTTATCTGTTTATTGTGGGTGCTCGACCCAAATCTCGCCAGCCTTGGCGCCTTCTTAGCCAACTGGCAAAAATCTCACATGGCTTTCTCTACTCTTGTACAAACGCTATCTACTTCAATATAAACATTATCTTATTGTAGTTACAAGGGAATACAGTAGACTTTAAGTGATAGTCAAATGTTTTATATACATGACTTTCTCTACTCTTGTACAAACACTTATTGCTCTATCTACTTCAAGATAAACATTATCTTATTGTAGTTACAAGGGAATACAGTAGACTTTAAGTGATAGTCAAATGTTTTATATACATGACTTTCTCTACTCTTGTACAAACACTTATTGCTCTATCTACTTCAAGATAAACATTATCTTATTGTAGTTACAAGGGAATACAGTAGACTTTAAGTGATAGTCAAATGTTTTATATACATGACTTTCTCTACTCTTGTACAAACACTTATTGCTCTATCTACCTTAAGATAAACATTATCTTATTGTAGTTACAAAGGGATACAGTAGACTTTAAGTGATAGTCAAATGTTTTATATACATGACTTTCTCTACTCTTGTACAAACACTTATTGCTCTATCTACTTTAAGATAAACATTATCTTATTGTAGTTACAAAGGAATACAGTAGACTTTAAGTGATAGTCAAATGTTTTATATACATGACTTTCTCTACTCTTGTACAAACACTTATTGCTCTATCTACTTCAAGATAAACATTATCTTATTGTAGTTACAAGGGAATACAGTAGACTTTAAGTGATAGTCAAATGTTTTATAATCATGACTTTCTCTACTCTTGTACAAACACTTATTGCTCTATCTACTTCAAGATAAACATTATCTTATTGTAGTTACAAGGGAATACAGTAGACTTTAAGTGATAGTCAAATGTTTTATATACATGACTCTCTACTGTCATGAAGGGTAGAACTTGCACAGTGCAGTATGCCATCCTATCCTAGTTTTGTTTGGGGCAATGATTTATAAACTTTTCTTATTCAACCTTTTGAAAATTGAACCAAGTTATACTTATTTCACAGTTCTGTTGTTTTTATTCGATTTATATAGGTGAAGTCCGAATATTCCATTTTTGAATATGGCATTTAGCATAAATGGTTTTTGCTGCTGTATGTGCTACTGCATCCAGTTCTCCTTAAGTCAGTTTTAAAACAGGTTAGGTGCATCGTGAATGCATTCAGGGCAAGTGAAATTATTGACTTGTTTGTGGTGCAGAAATGACGGAAATAAAGTCATTCCCATGCAAACACGAGCTTCTTTGGAGAAACTCCAATGTTATCAGAACTAGCGCAAGGACAACTGCACATCAGGACGATGTGCAATTATTTTAGGTAATTTCCTAATCCACTTGATACATGATTATGCTACGGAGGGGACCCGTGGCTGCGCCGTGGCCGCTCAACTCTCAGCAAGGCGGCACGGGTTGGATACCAGGCGAGAGCAAAGTGAGATTGGTGGTGGACAACAAGGCACTGGGGCGGATTTTCTCTGGGATCTCCGAAGATACTTCTCTCCACATAAACAAATGTCACTGGTGTATACTTGAAACGCGTAAAATCGTATGGCGAACAATTACGTGATATTTAGAAAGAGTTTACTGGGTTCTCTACTGCTCCTAAACAATAGAAAGTGCCCTCTCACCCTTTACTTCTGTAGGCAGTCTTACTAGTGGGCATTAGTTAAATTGAAATTTTCGTTAAATTATATTGAACAGAAAAAAAAGATAGTTGAAAAAATTGAAGTTGAAAACAAACTTCAAGCGAAATAAAACGCTATAAATCGCCATAAAAAACCTATAAAAAGGACGTTTAAATCAAAATATTGCTAACAATCCAAAAAAGGACAAACAAAATCCTCTATTTTCTGTCTTATAGTGACACATAGTTGACATACATTATATTGCGTCTCAAGTATTCACACACTAGTGGGAAAAGGACCCTTCTTTCCAACTTCCTAGTCCTAATTATAAGGATGCAAGATAAACACTATAAGAAACAACTATCCAAACATCATTCTGTCTCCTTCTCTGTTTCCCTCTCTCGCTCGGCAAGCGTCCAGCTCCGCGCCGACGCGCTGGTCGTAAAGCAGTGCCTCGCGACAGTATTTTAGGACATGTCTTTACTGTGGTGTGGCATATCCACATTCTTTATTGCATTATGTACGACGGAGTGCCGTAAGGTTTTAATTATCAACCTTTTAAAGAGAGTTTGTGTTGATATATACTCGTTAGTTCTTCTCTACGTAGTCATCATCTAGATTTACACATTTTTCCAAGCGTTTTTTGACCTTCCGAATACCTTGATTGTAGAAGTCTGTAGAATTCGCTTTAAACCACTCTTCCACTTCATTAATGACGTCATTTGTGTTGCCATATCGGTGACCACGCAACCGATTCATTTCCGGGAACAAGATGTCACTTGGTGCGAGATCGGGCGAATAAGGCGGATGCTGTAATGTCTCAAAGCCACATTCACTTGTTTTGTCAACTGCAACTTGAGATGAATGAGCTGGTGCATTGTCAGACAGTTGACAGTTGAGTCCAGAGGTTCTACTCCCATTAGCCTTGAACCCGTAGGAACAAGACCCGGGCCTCTTTCAACCAGGGAGTTATCCGAGCTGTCCCTTAAAGGGCGCCCGGCATCCTCCGTGGGGCTTTCCGTACGGCAAGACCTAGTTTCCTAACAAGCCCCCCCCCCCATCTGGTCCTAGGGACACAAGACGGGACGGAAGTGGATACGCCACTTACGCGCGTCAACACTCAAGGTGAAGACTACCGATATGACCTCGGTGGGGCCGCCTGGTGATCTAGCACACCTTCTACTAGCTTAGCAGGCTAGTACCCGGAAACTTAATGGCTTCCCTCAACCCCGTCCGAAGACGTACCCGATCACCCACGGGTATCGGGAACCACTGCCCCCTCGAAGCCATCCCAATCCGAACAACTCCCGAAGGAGGGGCTCGGCTGTTCGGCCCGAGGTTCCTCTAGTAACGTCAGAGGTACCACGAGTGCTAAGGGTCCGCAGCGCCCGCACTTTGGCAGCTGAAAGGGACGGATCCCTTCCCGTACGGGAGCATTGTCAGACAGAAGACGAACACATTTAAAGAGCATACCGCGTCGTTTCTTAATCAGAGCTGCTCGTAACTTGTCCAGAAGATTGCAGCAGTATCTGCCAGTGATGGTTTGACCCTTGGCAAGATAATGTGTAAGAATGACTCCACGACAGTCCCAGAAAACTGAAAGCATGACCTTCCCAGCTGATTCCTGCACCTTTGTCTTTTTAGGAGATGGGAATCGGCATGATTCCGTTCCGTGCTCGAGGTTTTTGTCTCTAGATCATACTGATAGATCCAGGGTTCATCCATACTTACCAGACGATAAAAAAAGCATCTTCATCCTATTCCAACAGCATCAACATCTGTCTTGAAATGTCATGCCGTGTTTGCTTTTGGAAAGAGGTTAGCAAACGTGGAACCCGCCGTGCAGACACCTTAGACATGTGCAGTTCATCCACACACTACCATAACTAAGATGTGTCTCATTCATGATCATTTGGATCGTTGTTCGTCTGTCTTCCAGTATTAAACACTCCACTTTCTTCACTGTGACAGCTGACGGTCTACCAGCTCTTGGCTCATCTGTCAGAGACATGTGACCTGTTTGTAAATTCCTTTTCCACCTCACAATAGTGTCATACGATGGGCAATTATTTCCATAAACAGCCGTCATCTCGTCATGGATTTCCCGGGCAGTTTTGCCCTTCAAGTGCAGGAACTTGATCACACTACGAGCTTCAATTTTCTCCGTCTTACACCTCAGTCATTTCTGACACTCGCTATAAAGAAGCAAAATGACTCAAATCACTGAAACTACCAACATTATGTCCCGAGAGATCAATCATGATACTGAAAAATTTTCATTACTCTAGCATAAAAACTACCGGGTAATAATTACAACTGTACGAAACCCCTCGTATACAAATCTGGGCTCTACTTGTGCCATGTTTCTTTTTCTCTTACCTGAATTGCATTACAATGGGTTGGTATTTATTGTTAAAGTCACCAAGTATATTATTTATTATTCTAAACTCTGGTGGTAGTTTCAAATACGAAATAGTTTCAGCACATGCATAATCATGTTACTGTAATGCTCCTGGAATTATGAGGTTGATCTCGTGTGCTATTCGATGGTTTAGAAGTTTGGTTCGATTTCCTTGACGTAGCGAAATATATCGAGAACCGGTTCACCCTTCGATTTTGCAGTGAGCTATGCTCAAATTTGGAGTAGCTTGTAGTCCTTGCAATGTCTTTCTTTGAACATACAATAATGCAGTCTACAAGGTTCTTATATATACAGCTTATATGTCCCAACTTACCGTCTTTGGTCCGCATTCGAAAAGCATCGTCACTCCATGTTGGAACGTTCACTTAACTCTCCATTAAAGTTAAGCGAGCATTGATGGTGTTGCACTTTTCCCGCATTCTTCATTTGTCACGAGAATAGCTTAAACGTGTGGTACCTTAAAATCGCTATAAAATTTTTCATTTAAACGATATGATGGTGTGCGGTTATCTTTCAAAATGTCGTTAAATGCCAGGTATTGAGTGCAAGCTGTTAGGGCGTGGGGTACAACAGCCGACCTTGTTTAGACCTCCTCGACGTTGCAGGTGACTGTGAACGATCTGATTAGCTGATAATTCACTTTACGTTTTGCAATTGTTTCAGCAATAGCTGCCGTGCTCCGAACCAGCTCCTGACATTACACGTTGGCAAATGGTCAATTGAAAGCAGCCAAAGGTTTATTATTTCATCCCCAACTTGGCATTTACTTAGAATTACCACCTTCCATATCGTTATATCGGACGATGAATGTATGAGTACAGGGTACATAGAACTTAGAGTTAGCAGACATTCATCTTTCAGTATAAGAGAAAACCTCCAACGTCAAGTCATATCGGATGATGAATGAAAAGATCTTCAAATGAGTACAGGCTACATAGAACTTAGAGCTACCACACATTCATCTTTCAGGATAAGAGAAATCCTCCAATGTTAAGTCATATCAGACGATGAATTTAATGAAGTTCAAATGAGTACAGGGTACACAGAACTTAGAGTTACCAGACATTCATCTTTCAGGATAAGGGAAAACCTTCAACGTTAAGAAATATCTGACGACGAATGAAATAATGTTTAAATGAGTACAGGGTACATAGAGCTAAGAGTTACCGGACATTCATCTTTCAGGATAAGAGAAAACCTCCAACGTTAAGTCATATCGGACGGTGAATGAAATGATGTTCAAATGAGTACAGGGTACATAGAGCTTAGTGTTACCAGACATTCATCTTTCAGGATAAGAGAAAACCTCCAACGTTAAGTCATATCGGACGGTGAATGAAATGATGTTCAAATGAGTACAGGGTACATAGAGCTTAGAGTTACCAGACATTCATCTTTCAGGATAAGAGAAAACCTCCAACGTTAGGTCATATCAGACGATGAATGAAATAAAGTTTAAATGAGTACAGGGTACATAGAGCTTAGAGTTACCAGACATTCATCTTTCAGGATAAGGGAAAACCTTCAACGTTAAGTCATATCGGACGATGAATGAAATGATGTTCAAACGCGTACAGGGTCCATAGAGCTTAGAGTTAACAGACATTCATCTTTCAGGATAAGGGAAAACCTTCAACGTTAAGTCATATCGGGCGATGAATGAAATGATGTTCAAACGAGTACAGGGTACATAGAGCTTAGAGTTAACAGACATTCATCTTTCAGGATAAGGGAAAACCTTCAACGTTAAGTCATATCAGACGATGAATGAAATGATGTTTAAATGAGTACAGGGTACATAGAGCTTAGAGTTACCAGACATTCATCTTTCATGATAAGGGAAAACCTTCAACGTTAAGTCATATCGGACGATGAATGAAATGATGTTCAAATGAGTACAGGGTACATAGAGCTTAGAGTTACCCGACATTCATCTTTCAGGATAAGAGAACACCTCCAACGTTAAGTCATATCGGGCAATGAATGAAATGATGTTCAAACGAGTACAGGGTACATAGAGCTTAGAGTTACCAGTCATTCATCTTTCAGGATAAGAGAACACCTCCAACGTTAAGTCATATCGGACGATGAATGAAATGATGTTCAAACGAGTACAGGGTACATAGAGCTTAGAGTTACCAGTCATTCATCTTTCAGGATAAGAGAACACCTCCAACGTTAAGTCATATCGGACGATGAATGAAATGATGCTCAAATGAGTACAGGGTACATAGAGCTTAGAGTTATCAGACATTCATCTTTCAGGATAAGGGAAAACCTTCAACGTTAAGTCATATCAGACGATGAATGAAATGATGTTCAAATGAGTACAGGGTACAAAGAGCTTAGAGTTACCAGACATTCATCTTTCAGGATAAGGGAAAACCTTCAACGTTAAGTCATATCGGACGTTGAATGAAATGATGCTCAAATGAGTACAGGGTACATAGAGCTTAGAGTTACCAGACATTCATCTTTCAGGATAAGGGAAAACCTTCAACGTTAAGTCATATCGGACGATGAATGAAATGATGTTCAAATGAGTACAGGGTACATAGAGCTTAGAGTTACCAGACATTCATCCTTCAGGATAAGGGAAAACCTTCAACGTTAAGCCATATCGGACGATGAATGAAATGATGCTCAAATGAGTACAGGGTACATAGAGCTTAGAGTTACCAGACATTCATCTTTCAGGATAAGGGAAAACCTTCAACGTTAAGTCATATCGGACGATGAATGAAATGATGTTCAAATGAGTACAGGGTACATAGAGCTTAGAGTTACCAGACATTCATCTTTCAGGATAAGAGAAAACCTCCAACGTTAAGTCATATCTGACGATGAATGAAATGATGCTCAAATGAGTACAGGGTACATAGAGCTTAGAGTTACCGGACATTCATCTTTCAGGATAAGGGAAAACCTTCAACGTTAAGCCATATCGGACGATGAATGAAATGATGCTCAAATGAGTACAGGGTACATAGAGCTTAGAGTTACCAGACATTCATCTTTCAGGATAAGGGAAAACCTTCAACGTTAAGTCATATCGGACGATGAATGAAATGATGCTCAAATGAGTACAGGGTACATAGAGCTTAGAGTTACCGGACATTCATCTTTCAGGATAAGGGAAAACCTTCAACGTTAAGTCATATCGGGCGATGAATGAAATGATGCTCAAATGAGTACAGGGTACATAGAGCTTAGAGTTACCGGACATTCATCTTTCAGGATAAGAGAAAACCTCCAACGTTAAGTCATATCGGACGATGAATGAAATGATGTTTAAATGAGTACAGGGTACATAGAGCTTAGAGTTACCGGACATTCATCTTTCAGGATAAGAGAAAACCTCCAACGTTAAGTCATATCTGACGATGAATGAAATGATGCTCAAATGAGTACAGGGTACATAGAGCTTAGAGTTACCGGACATTCATCTTTCAGGATAAGGGAAAACCTTTAACGTTAAGCCATATCGGACGATGAATGAAATGATGCTCAAATGAGTACAGGGTACATAGAGCTTAGAGTTACCAGACATTCATCTTTCAGGATAAGGGAAAACCTTCAACGTTAAGTCATATCGGACGATGAATGAAATGATGCTCAAATGAGTACAGGGTACATAGAGCTTATAGTTACCGGAAATTCATCTTTCAGCATAAGGGAAAACCTTCAACGTTAAGTCATATCGGGCGATGAATGAAATGATGCTCAAATGAGTACAGGGTACATAGAGCTTAGAGTTACCGGACATTCATCTTTCAGGATAAGAGAAAACCTCCAACGTTAAGTCATATCGGACGATGAATGAAATGATGTTTAAATGAGTACAGGGTACATAGAGCTTAGAGTTACCGGACATTCATCTTTCAGGATAAGGGAAAACCTTCAACGTTAAGTCATATCGGGCGATAAATGAAATAATGTTTAAATGAGTACAGGGTACATAGAGCTTAGAGTTACCGGACATTCATCTTTCAGGATAAGAGAAAACCTCCAACGTTAAGTCATATCGGACGATGAATGAAATAATGTTTAAATGAGTACAGGGTACATACAGCTTAGACTTACCAGACATTCGTCTATCAGGATAAGAGAAAACCTCCAACGAAGGTATTTCTGGTAAACTGTAAGGCATATTTCGGCTTTTCTTTGATGATAACTTTGGAGCTACAGTAGATTTGGTTTAAGCCATTACGACCAAAGACCTTTGCCTCTGTTACAAAGTATGTTGTATATTGTTTATGACATACTACTGAGTTACGTAGTGTTCATGAATCACAAATCCACTTTCACTTGCTATTCAGCTTGTCCACCCACATGCTGGTAATTTATATGCACCAAATGTGCAATTAATCTCTTGACAATTCTATGAAATTTCTTTACTACGATGCAAAACTGAACACGTTTATAAGCCAAACAATGATAAGGCTTAAACAATTAAGCGATTTTAAAGTTTTTGAAAGCATATGCTTTGTAAAACACTTCAGGAACCGGCTTTTTTGTTAAGTTACACTCCTTCATCTTATGAAAAAGTGATTCCACAAATTTTTTTCTTTAATTTTTTTTTGAAACAAAAGGCATTCGAAAGCTGCTAGGTTAGAGCTGTAGCCATGGTGATGACCTTTAGGAGATTCAAATTCTCAGTTATTAGTTTTCTTCTTTTGTATGTTTTTGACGATAGTTTTCAAAACTTTCAAAAAGCATACAACAATTTAAGGAAAGCACGGCACTGGGATTAGTTTTTAAAAATGTGCGAAGAAGTTAACTACCTACTATCTGTTTCATATAACCTTGCCCGGCTGAAATGTATCACTCCGCGTTCAACAACCCTCCCCCTCGCCCAAATGGGCTAATGCTTTCGCGTCATAGGCCATAGGCGGTGCCTTCCCGTCACATTTCGTAATAATTGCCGGGAAGATAAATAAAATCATACAAAAATCATACAAATAAGGATATGAAGGCATGCAAAAATACAAGTTTTTAATGAACTGAGCAAATTGAAACAGAATGACTGAGCAATGAAACTGAAAGAGTTTATAATGAAAGGCCTTTGGCCTTTTCCACTGGGATTTTTTAAACCAGCACACATACCTTTCAAAAATGCTTGTCTTTCAGTCTTAAAAGTCGTGTCACACCATACTTTACTTTTCGTGTGTTCGTGTATATTTAGCGATTTGTATCTCGGTGCAGTGTGGTTGTCCTTAAATAGCGTCTTCGCCACACAGCAATATCGCCTCTGTCTTTTAGCACATTTTTCTTGCCTCTTTTTTCATTCACAAATCCCAGCTGTATAAGCAATCTGCTGAAATTTGGTAAGTCTGCATCCTCATTTACAGCAGACGAAATGTTACTTATGTTAGGGAGTTCGTTTCTAAAGAAAAACTACACACATGACGACGCACAACACTTTTCACGTATTTTCTCTGAGCACGCACTTTTGTTTATTCCTGCTTTTGCCTCGAGTGGTAAGTTTTCCTGTTTCTTCAATTTCATGTCGTGATGTTCCTACAGATCTAACACTCACACCTGTAACTTCAGAGCCCAGCTGTTCGACTTCTCTCACTGACAAAGACGGATTCTTCTCTGTGAGTGCATTAAACACATGCAACACAATTCTTTTTTCGCCGCTTTGTAAATAATTATCCTTGCGATACTTCAGCGAAAAACTGGCGGCAGACTCTGCCATTATACATATAATAAGTACATGCGCAACAAACGATCAATAAAATAATTTAGCTCCCGCACTCTCGAATGGCGATGCATGACTAATCCAATTAAAACAAGGTCAGTGATAAAAGTCATATAAACAAATGTCATCACTACCGCTAAATCACGTACTATCGTGCCATGTGCTTGAGAGCAAAGGAACCTCCTCTTTACTTCGTTTAAGAATTAACATGCATTTCAGATAAATCAACTCTGTTGCGTAATATATTTAATTAAAACAGTTACGAAAATATAAATTTGACAATTCTCTTCCAACATATAATGATATATCACCATGTTAAATAACGAACTAATTTTTACCGCACGACAGTCATTACCACAACAGCAACCAATGAGAGGTGATTAGGTCACGTGACCGTTAAGAGATACTGGGCAAGCTTACGTGAAACAAGGTTATAAGACAGTTGACTGTCGATTGTGTTTTGTCTAGTGAAAAATCGAGCTTCTTTTACGGAAAGGAGATAGGTAATTGCTCCATTTTGTTGTTGTTTTAACTTCGTTTAAGATAGAATTATGACGAATGTACATTGAAATTGCCCCAGAAACTTGTACAATAAGAAAATAAAAGTTTCTTACATCCATAATCCTCCTTTTTGTTATATTGGTTACTTAATCAGTGCTGCCAACGGGCAAAGATAAATACCAGTGCAAAAGCGGGCGAAGCGGGTAAAGGAAAGGCAAGGTGTTCAATTTTTTATTGTTGTTTACGTCCTCCAAGATTAAGTCATACCCGACGGTGAATGAAATGGATGAAATGATACTAAAACGAGCCCAGAAACATGAAGAATGGTACCACGAAATCTGTGTGGGCGCTGAAGCAGTGAGATTCAGAAACTGCTACGTTAATGTTTTTGAGAAATCCTGTTGAACACACGATAAACACGCTGAATACCAGTTCTGTAACAGTTGTAAAATATTTTCGGATCAGAAGATGTTAGGTCAAACATATTATGACCCTGACATGTTGAATGGACATCAATTTCAATTTTAGAAATAAAAGTTGTTAAGTCAGCCTTTTCGAGTTAGATGTTGTTAAGTCAAGTAGTTGCCCCATTAGACGTTTGGTGGTGCAGGTGCACTGTGCCATCCAAGCTCTTTGATATCAGCTGGTGATGCATTTTAGATTAGATATTTAGACATTAGACATTTTTAGACATTCCTCAAGTGTTCTTTCACAAAGTTTATCTGTACTTCCCGATACCAGGGCATTCTTTCATACCTATTGATAGAATTTTTGTCAATATTGAGAAGAATGCACGATCAGTGGATAAAGTCTTAGTTACTTCTACATGGGTGACACTGATCAAAGATTCACTACAGAAGAAGCCCATTGATGTTGTCCATGTCAAACGTTCACTGACCGATAACAGGGAACATGATGGCACTCCAGCTGTTGAAGTTTTTAACTTCAAATATGTTCTCGACCATGTCCTTTTAGGAAGTATTCCTGAATTCACTTTAATCCGGAGTGTGTATTTCCAAAGAGGATTTGTACCAGAAGTCCGTCACGCAAAGTCCTCCTCACTTTATCGTCCCCAGTCTCTTCTGAGGAGAGTAGTGAGGCTGCAAGCCTCACACAAGGCATGTGATAGTGCGAACAACATACCAGATAGACTTCGGAAGATTAAGAAGGCAAAATATTAAAATATTCGTTCACTACTGGAACTTGTTGTTGTTGTTGTTGTTGTTGTTGTAATTTACGTCCTCCAACGTTAAGTCACATCAGACGATGAATGGAATGGGTGAAATAATGCTCAAATGATCCCAGGGTCCATAGAGCTTAGAGTTACCGAACATTCATCTTTCAGGATAAGGGAAACCCCTGGAAAAACCCTTATCCAGGTAACTCAATCTGACCAAGATTTGAACTCGGGAACTCTAGAACGTGAGGCAGACACGCTACCACCACACTACCAAGGCGGGCACTACTGGAACATGTCACTCTACCAGAAGGTACCACATTTTATGACACAATGACATATGGAAGTGATGTATTAGAGATGGAGTGATGTTTTGATGACAATGTTGTATGTCAATCCATGAAGTGCATACTGGATTAGTCCATAGTAGAGATGTATTGATGAAAATAAAGTAATAGTTTATCCATGGCTACATATTACAATATTGTATAATAGAAAAACTCTAACATTAAGAATCAGAAGTTGTTAAGGTAAGTGACTTAACAACTTTTCATCCATTTTAAGTTAAAAGTCGTTAAGTCCTAATAATAAAATATCCTGTCACACATGATGCATATCACATAAAATTCTTTCATTTGTATTACTATTTTAGTATTTAAAATTACTATTGAAAGCTTTGAGCAGCTCTCTGCACAGTTTTGTAACAGTGACTTAGCAGCTTCTGCTTCTGACCGCTTCAATTCGTATGTGGAAAATGTGTGTGAGATACATAAAAATATGAATATAAAAGTTTAGAAATGTGTTATTTTGTTCCCATGATTACATTACGTATTTTGGAGAATTTAAAGTCATGTCGGCACGTTCGCCATAGTAGCTCAATGGTTAGAGCGGCTGAACGGAGACCAGAAGATCCATGGTTCAAATCCCGGCTATGGCATTGCATTTTTCAGTCTGACTCTACGTTTCCACAATGTAGCCTACACACGGCCAGTGTGAAAGAACAATTAATTTCCATTAATTGACCTAATAGTGGTCCGAACTATAAAGCCCGGGCCTTAAAGTGCTTACATGTTGTAAGTCGTCATTAAGGTAGTTGTCTCATGTGTTTATGAGAACTCCTATAGGTTTTCTGGGAAAAATACGAGTCAGCTGGAGAATTTAATGTCATATCGGCACGTTGGCCGTAGTAGCTCAATGGTTAGAGCGGCTGGACGGAGACCAGAAGATCCGTGGTTCAAATCCCGGCTATGGCATTGATTTTTTTCAGTCTAACTCTACGTTTCCATAATCTAGAATGTCCAACCTTCAATATAAGGGAAAAGCTTTCATTTCTACGACACAAACAGGGGTTTTGTAAAAGATTTTCAGTAAGTTGATCCGATTCACCCGAACCTACATTACCAATCGACAGTAACCGTACGTCTATCTTCTAATGCTATAGTAGCAATATGACAACCAACTTCCTACCAACACTGTCAGACTTTTGTACACTTAGGTTATGTTTAGTCAAGAGAACGCTACAGAATTATTCAAATTAGCAAAAGAGCTTATCAACTTACAAAGCAGACGTCAAACCCCTCGACACTAAAACTGTGCATTAACAGTATTAAAAGCTAAATTTAGATTCATAATGCTTTCAGGTATCTGTTTCAAGTTGTGAAGCTATACGCACGTCTTGTTCCACAGAATATAACCATTTATTGCACTGCACAGAGTATAAAACAAACATTTGTTACATTTCATTGCAATAAATTTACACTGATGGCGATAATATGAAAAATAGATGACAGATCTGAAAAAAGTGACAATCACTATATTAAATGCTGCAGATATCTAAGTAACTCATCTTTATTTCCATTCATTTACGAGGGCTGTTCAATAAAGAATGATCACAATTTCCTTTTGAGAACGTATTTTAACTCATCTTCATAATTTTGATGCTCCTTCTCAAAATACTCTCCCCTGAATGCGATGTACTTGTCCCAGCGTTTCTGCCAGTCTTCAAAGACATGCTGGAAACCATTTCTTGAGAGATTCTTCAAAATCGCCTCCGCAGCCTTCACCACTGCTTCTGATGATGGATAATGCCTCCCACGAAGGCGTTTCTTCAAGTTAGGGAATAGAAAAACGTCACATGGGGCTAAATCCGGACTATAGGGAGGGTGATGGATGTACTTCACGTTCATTTTTGCTAGATATTCAGCAACAACATTGGCAATATGCGGCCGCGCATTATCGTGGTGCAGCATCCAGCCTGATTCACAGAAATGTGGTCTTTTGCGCCTGATAAGGACTTGCAATGTTTTCAGAACATCCCTGTAGTATTTTCCAGTTACTGATGTGTGTGCAGGTACAACATGCTGATAAACCATTCCATGAATATCAAAGAATGAGATGACCATATCTTTCCCAGCAGAAGCAACCACTTTTGCCTTTTTGGGGTGTTGATGATGAAGGAGGTTTCCACACTGAGCTTTGCTGTTTGCTCTCAGGATCAGAATGATGTAGCCAAGTTTCATCAGCAGTGATTACGTTTGAAAGAAACTCCGGATCTTCCTCTAACATCAACTTTAACTGCATGTTACCTCCATTGCAGTGGTAGGCGATACTGAACGTGTTTGAACTTGCTTGGTTCTCACAGGCGGGAACCAGGAGTACCAACAATGAAACTACTACGGCGTGCTTGTTTCACATTAAGCTAACATAATATAATAAGATTGAATTTTAGTGCGAAAAATTATGACCATAAACAAATTATGATCATTCTTTATTGAACAGTTCTCGTACATTTATCTGGAGGATACTTACTGTAGCTTTTCTAAATGAATGACGTAGTGTTGTAGTCTCGTGACAGTTTGTATTAAGAGTTCTTATCAGACTTTCATCGAGAACTTCATGCTCTTCCACAAGGTTACACTATTTTTTGCAGTCGTCTTACCAGTTTCTCTTAAAACATCCAACAATTATTTATGACTCAGACCACAGCAGTTGGCCTTCTAAAGTTAATAGCATTCCTTCAATATATTACAAATTCAATCAATGCTGAATATTATTTAGCAGGTCTGCCCAACTCACTTTAATAATTTAACACAACGAACAAGTTGGTGCTTCAAACGATGCAGCTGTGGATGGCCTGAAGTGAAATTAATCTATGCTACAAAATGATAAACCCTTTTATTTTGGTAAGTAACCAAAGTAACCTATAAAAGTAAGTTAACTGAGGACCATTTTAAATAATGAAAAATAATGAAAGAGTTTAAATTGGTATACACATTACGAGGGTGGTCTCAAAGATTTCCGACCTCAAAATGAAGATGGCAGCATTTGTATAGAAAATGAGTAGTTGTCAAACATTTTTAGGATTACTCACTTAGATGAGATGTTCCTCATTTCTCCAGAAGCGCTTTTCGATCAGGTTTTGACCATCTTCAGTGTGTGTGTGAAACAAAAACCTTTTGAATTTTGAAATACCACCATTAAATAGTGTTTTACAACTTATTAAAAAAGTTAAAAAATCCAACATTGATGTCGTTGAAACAAACTTAAAGAACTTAGACCCAGTTGAAATTAACCCATATGTGAACCAATCTAGTTTACTTCAGGAACATATGAGTGAGGAAACACATCTCTCACAATCAACCAGTAACTTAAATATTGGTCCAGAGAACGAGGGGGAAAAAGAAAAAATGGAATTTCATCCGCCACCACAGGTCGACAGTTCAATTAACCCACATCCAGAAGAAAAACAGTTACAACCAGTCAACACCACAGATAACCATCAGCCATCTGTGTCCGGCCACAGTGTTCCAGTCCCAGAAGTTGGCAGCACAAATCAGGAGATAACCAAATGACAGTCACAGGAGCAGAAGTTTCTTGGAAGGTTCGGCTCTTCTCCACCTCAGTAGCTGGTCAACACACACTGAAGATGGTCAAAACCTGATCGAAAAGCGCTTCTGGAGAAATGAAGAACATCTCATCTGAGTGAGTAATCCTAAAAATGTTTGACAACTACTCATTTTCTATACAAGAAATATCTCACTTTTAATAACTTGACAATGTCTTCTTTAAAAAAAAAAAAAAAAAAAAAAAAAATGGCAGCATTTGTAAATAAAGGCTAGTGAATTCCGTTGTCCATCTGTGGACAGTTACTCACCAAGGTTTCAGCCATTTTGGACGCTCAGTTGTTGTGTAACAGTCGTTTGAGTGAGTTGATGTGAGTGTTTTTATGAAAATGGACAAAATCGAGTATCGAGCTGTCATTAAATATTTGTTTTTGAAAGGCAGTACGCCTACGTAAATCAGAGTTAAATTCTGTGTTTGGGGACTCTGCACCATCATTTACCACAGTGAAATTATAGGCAGCTGAATTTAAACGTGGCCGTAAGAGCTTGGAAGACGATGAACGTTCGGAGACAATAAAAAAAATGCAACTACCGAAGAAAATATCGCCAAAGTTCTCCAAATGGTGGTAGACGACCGCCAAATTAAAGTGACAGATAGCAGAGGCTATGAACTTATCAAAAGATGGTGTTTGTCACATAAATTAACATTTAGACATGAGGAAGCTGTCCGCGCGTTAGGTGCAGCGTTTGCTCACGCTAGACCAAAAAAGTGTTCGAATGAACATTTCCAACGCTCTGTTGGCGCAGTTTAGGCGCAATAAATCTGATTTTTGGCACCTACTAATTAGTAAAGATGAAACTTGGATACACCATTATACGCTCGAAACAAAAATACAGTCCAAACAGTGAACTGCAAAGGGGAAACTGCTTTTTTCGGTTGGGAAAGTGATGGCGACTGTTTTTTGGGATAGTCAGGATAAGAGAAAACCTCCAACGTCAAGTCATATCAGACGATGAATGAAATGATGTTCAAATGAGTACAGGGTACATAGAGCCTAGAGTTACCAGACATTCATCTTTCAGGATAAGAGAAAACCTCCAACGTTAAGTCATATCGGACGATGAATGAAATGATGTTCAAATGAGTACAGGATACATAGAGCCTAGAGTTACCAGACATTCATCTTTCAGGATAAGAGAAAACCTCCAACGTTAAGTCATATCAGACGATGAATGAAATGATGTTCAAATGAGTACAGGATACATAGAGCTTAGAGTTACCAGACATTCATCTTTAAGGATAAGAGAAAACCTCCAACGTTAAGTCATATCGGGCGATGAATGAAATGATGTTCAAATGAGTACAGGATACATAGAGCTTAGAGTTATCATTCATCTTTCAGGATAAAAGAAAACTTCCAACGTTAAGTCATATCAGACGATGAATGAAATGATGTTCAAATGAGTACAGGGTACATAGAGCCTAGAGTTATCAGACATTCATCTTTCAGGATAAGAGAAAACCTCCAACGTTGTCATATCGGACGATGAATGAAATGATGTTCAAATGAGTACAGGGTACATAGAGCCTAGAGTTACCAGACATTCATCTTTCAGGATAAGAGAAAACCTCCAACGTTAAGTCATATCAGACGATGAATGAAATGATGTTCAAATGAGTACAGGGTACATAGAGCCTAGAGTTATCAGACATTCATCTTTCAGGATAAGAGAAAACCTCCAACGTTAAGTCATATCGGACGATGAATGAAATGATGTTCAAATGAGTACAGGATACATAGAGCCTAGAGTTACCAGACATTCATCTTTCAGGATAAGAGAAAACCTCCAACGTTAAGTCATATCAGACGATGAATGAAATGATGTTCAAATGAGTACAGGGTACATAGAGCCTAGAGTTATCAGACATTCATCTTTCAGGATAAGAGAAAACCTCCAACGTTAAGTCATATCGGACGATGAATGAAATGATGTTCAAATGAGTACAGGGTACATAGAGCCTAGAGTTATCAGACATTCATCTTTCAGGATAAGAGAAAACCTCCAACGTTAAGTCATATCAGACGATGAATGAAATGATGTTCAAATGAGTACAGGGTACATAGAGCCTAGAGTTACCAGACATTCATCTTTCAGGATAAGAGAAAACCTCCAACGTTAAGTCATATCGGACGATGAATGAAATGATGTTCAAATGAGTACAGGGTACATAGAGCCTAGAGTTATCAGACATTCATCTTTCAGGATAAGAGAAAACCTCCAACGTTAAGTCATATCAGACGATGAATGAAATGATGTTCAAATGAGTACAGGGTACATAGAGCCTAGAGTTACCAGACATTCATCTTTCAGGATAAGAGAAAACCTCCAACGTTAAGTCATATCGGACGATGAATGAAATGATGTTCAAATGAGTACAGGATACATAGAGCCTAGAGTTACCAGACATTCATCTTTCAGGATAAGAGAAAACCTCCAACGTTAAGTCATATCAGACGATGAATGAAATGATGTTCAAATGAGTACAGGATACATAGAGCTTAGAGTTACCAGACATTCATCTTTAAGGATAAGAGAAAACCTCCAACGTTAAGTCATATCGGACGATGAATGAAATGATGTTCAAATGAGTACAGGATACATAGAGCTTAGAGTTACCAGACATTCATCTTTAAGGATAAGAGAAAACCTCCAACGTTAAGTCATATCGGGCGATGAATGAAATGATGTTCAAATGAGTACAGGATACATAGAGCTTAGAGTTATCATTCATCTTTCAGGATAAAAGAAAACTTCCAACGTTAAGTCATATCAGACGATGAATGAAATGATGTTCAAATGAGTACAGGGTACATAGAGCCTAGAGTTATCAGACATTCATCTTTCAGGATAAGAGAAAACCTCCAACGTTAAGTCATATCGGACGATGAATGAAATGATGCTCAAATGAGTACAGGGTACATAGAGCCTAGAGTTACCAGACATTCATCTTTCAGGATAAGAGAAAACCTCCAACGTTAAGTCATATCAGACGATGAATGAAATGATGTTCAAATGAGTACAGGGTACATAGAGCCTAGAGTTATCAGACATTCATCTTTCAGGATAAGAGAAAACCTCCAACGTTAAGTCATATCGGACGATGAATGAAATGATGTTCAAATGAGTACAGGATACATAGAGCCTAGAGTTACCAGACATTCATCTTTCAGGATAAGAGAAAACCTCCAACGTTAAGTCATATCAGACGATGAATGAAATGATGTTCAAATGAGTACAGGGTACATAGAGCCTAGAGTTATCAGACATTCATCTTTCAGGATAAGAGAAAACCTCCAACGTTAAGTCATATCGGACGATGAATGAAATGATGTTCAAATGAGTAAAGGGTACATAGAGCCTAGAGTTATCAGACATTCATCTTTCAGGATAAGAGAAAACCTCCAACGTTAAGTCATATCAGACGATGAATGAAATGATGTTCAAATGAGTACAGGGTACATAGAGCCTAGAGTTACCAGACATTCATCTTTCAGGATAAGAGAAAACCTCCAACGTTAAGTCATATCGGACGATGAATGAAATGATGTTCAAATGAGTACAGGGTACATAGAGCCTAGAGTTATCAGACATTCATCTTTCAGGATAAGAGAAAACCTCCAACGTTAAGTCATATCAGACGATGAATGAAATGATGTTCAAATGAGTACAGGGTACATAGAGCCTAGAGTTACCAGACATTCATCTTTCAGGATAAGAGAAAACCTCCAACGTTAAGTCATATCGGACGATGAATGAAATGATGTTCAAATGAGTACAGGATACATAGAGCCTAGAGTTACCAGACATTCATCTTTCAGGATAAGAGAAAACCTCCAACGTTAAGTCATATCAGACGATGAATGAAATGATGTTCAAATGAGTACAGGATACATAGAGCTTAGAGTTACCAGACATTCATCTTTAAGGATAAGAGAAAACCTCCAACGTTAAGTCATATCGGACGATGAATGAAATGATGTTCAAATGAGTACAGGATACATAGAGCTTAGAGTTACCAGACATTCATCTTTAAGGATAAGAGAAAACCTCCAACGTTAAGTCATATCGGGCGATGAATGAAATGATGTTCAAATGAGTACAGGATACATAGAGCTTAGAGTTATCATTCATCTTTCAGGATAAAAGAAAACTTCCAACGTTAAGTCATATCAGACGATGAATGAAATGATGTTCAAATGAGTACAGGGTACATAGAGCCTAGAGTTATCAGACATTCATCTTTCAGGATAAGAGAAAACCTCCAACGTTAAGGCATATCGGACGATGAATGAAATGATGTTCAAATGAGTACAGGGTACATAGAGCTTAGAGTTACCAGACATTCATCTTTCAGGATAAGAGAAAACCTCCAACGTTAAGTCATATCGGACGATGAATGAAATGATGTTCAAAAGAGTACAGGGTACATAGAGCTTAGAGTTACCGGGCATTTGTCTTTCAGAATAAGGAAAAACCAGATAACTCACCAAGATTCGAAATTGGACCTCTTGAACGTGAGGCAGATACGCTTTCTGCGTACCAAGGCCGGCAATTTTGATTTTAAATGGAATATATATCTGAAAATGCCTACGAATGTTCGTAGAAGTTCTCTTTATTTTGAATAACAAACGTTTGTGCAGAAAATCATTTCCCATATATTACATCTTAATTGCTTGAATTTTTGTAATACTTCTACTTGTTCAAATGAGAAATGGTTATTATGTTTTTTATTTAGTGATCCTTCAAAGACATAACCAAGCGACTGCCTTTAAACAGTCGACTATCGGTTAATGCTTACTGTATTCACATATTCCCCTTTACCTACAAGTTGTACATTATTACAAAACCCAGAATTAATTTGAAGCAAGCTTATCAACATGTTCCTTCCAGTAATGGCCACACTTACAACTTCATTTCCGTGCACGAGGTTAATGTCTCAATTTGGCGTTCACGTTTCACGAGTCGTGAAAATCACAAGTACATCCTTGCAACATCTGCCGCTAAGGACCTTCGAAACTTCCTGAACAGATTTAACAGTCGATTTTCTAAACAAAGGAGCTCTTCCGCTTTCATTTGCAGTGATGTAACGATTTAATGCCTTCTCGGATGGTAACGGGAGATTTCAACGTCCGAGTACACAAGTAACTTACGTAATAAGACTGCTGGCTATTTGCTAAAATCTTGCATCTATCCTGTTACTAAACTCTTACTTTGATGTACTACAATTTAATTGGCCTCCCTTCTTCCTTCTCTCTAAACTGCAATAGATTAGAGAGTTTAACATGGCAGAAAGAAGTGCTAAAAATGCGATGTGTCACACTAACTGATTTTCTCTTCCTCAGTCTGGTAAAATTACAAACACTTACTGCTCTATCTACTTCAAGATAATTGTAGTTACAAGGGAGTACAGTAGACTTTAAGTGATAGTAAAATGTTTTATATACATGACTTTCTCTACTCTTACAAACACTTATTGCTCTATCTACTTCAAGATAAACATTATCTTATTGTAGTTACAAGGGAATACAGTATACTTAAGTGATAGTAAAATGTTTTATATACATGACTTTCTCTACTCTTACAAACACTTATTGCTCTATCTACTTCAAGATAAACATTATCTTATTGTAGTTACAAGGGAATACAGTAGACTTTAAGTGATAGTCAAATGTTTCATATAAATGACTTTCTCTATTCTTGTACAAACACTTATTGCTCTATCTACTTCAAGATGAACATTATCTTATTGCAGTTACAAGGGAATACAGTAGACTTTAAGTGATAGTCAAATGTTTTATATAAATGACTTTCTCTACTCTTGTACAAACACTTATTGCTCTATGTACTTCAAGATAAACATTAACTTATTGTAGTTACAAGGGAATACAGTAGACTTTAAGTGATAGTCAAATGTTTCATATAAATGACTTTCTCTACTCTTGTACAAACACTTATTGCTCTATCTACTTCAAGATAAACATTAACTTATTGTAGTTACAAGGGAATACAGTAGACTTTAAGTGATAGTCAAATGTTTCATATAAATGACTTTCTCTACTCTTGTACAAACACTTATTGCTCTATCTACTTCAAGATAAACATTAACTTATTGTAGTTACAAGGGAATACAGTAGACTTTAAGTGATAGTCAAATGTTTCATATAAATGACTTTCTCTACTCCTGTACAAACACTTATTGCTCTATCTACTTCAAGATAAACATTAACTTATTGTAGTTACAAGGGAATACAGTAGACTTTAAGTGATAGTCAAATGTTTTATATACATGACTTTCTCTACTCTTGTACAAACACTTATTGCTCTATCTACTTCAAGATAAACATTATCTTATTGTAGTTACAAGGGAATACAGTAGACTTTAAGTGATAGTCAAATGTTTTATATACATAACTTTCTCTACTCTTTTACAAACACTTATTGCTCTATCTACTTCAAGATAAACATTATCTTATTGTAATTACAAGGGAATACAGTAGACTTTAAGTGATAGTCAAATGTTTTATATACATGACTTTCTCTACTCTTTTACAAACACTTATTGCTCTATCTACTTCAAGATAAACATTATCTTATTGTAGTTACAAGGGAATACAGTAGACTTTAAGTGATAGTCAAATGTTTTATATACATGACTTTCTCTACTCTTGTTCAAACACTTATTGCTCTATCTACTTCAAGATAAACATTATCTTATTGTAGTTACAAGGGAATACAGTAGACTTTAAGTGATAGTCAAATGTTTTATATACATGACTTTCTCTACTCTTGTACAAACACTTATTGCTCTATCTACTTCAAGATAAACATTATCTTATTGTAGTTACAAGGGAATACAGTAGACTTTAAGTGATAGTCAAATGTTTTATATACATGACTTTCTCTACTCTTGTTCAAACACTTATTGCTCTATGCTCAAGTTGTTCCTGGGAAGCAAGCCAGGTGAAAAGACGATTAGAAATTGACGTTTCGGGAATGTACATCTCTACTATCATCAGGATATATACTAAATTTTATAACCACAAATGTAACACTGGATATAACGGAAATATAAAGAAAGATAAAACACTATCAATTCTTGCACCACTGAACAAAAGACTGTTTTCAGTAAATTAAATGTCAGGTGAGGAGATGGTGTGAGTATAGACAGTTAATTGGGTCAAAGAAACATAACTGCTTAACTTGATGATCAAGCAGTATAGATCTGTGCTTCCTATGTCGATGGATTTCCATTTTTGAGGCTGGTTTCTAAGAGGAGCTGAAATGAAATCCAGCATCAAGATTAAGCGTGTTCCTCTCAGAGGAAATGGCCAAAGACTCCTTAACTCTCCGCTCCCAGTAACTGCCGCATTTTGCCAAGATGGTCATCTCTTAGAAAATCTTGAGTATATGCGTCGCCAGGAAAACTTGAGGTCTTATTTTAACCACCTCAAGGAGGCTTCAGATTTTTGTTCCTTTTTTTTTTGGAATAGACAAGAATCGAAGAGGAGCCAAAATACGTCCAAGCAAAATAGCTGTCAAAAATAGTTGTCACTTTTCAACATAAGTGAGGGACATGAGTACCAACATAACGCAACAAAACAATCGAATATACGTAGTCCACGAAAATTCAAAATTCGCGATACTTTTGGACTACCTAGACCTCGTTTGCTGCGTGTTCCCGTATCCCAAACCAGATAGCCTATATATCCACGCAAACAATGGAAAAACAAAAATATTGTATAGGCGTAAGTATTGCAAAATTAAACTTTCTTGAAATATATTGTTGCCAGTCATTGTTGTGACTGGCGCGATCGACGCGCACAGCGACAAATGGTGCACCGCGGAGATAAAAAGCTTATAGAAAATTCCACTAATTTCTGGATGAATGAGTGGAGATATAAAAAGGAAGCCGTGACTCGCCGGTTTTTGGTTTTCCTTGCCTTCGGCAAAATGCCATATGGCCATCGTAGGGAAAAATAAGAAAAATAATGTAAGGAAAATTAAGAGGATGGGAGGAGACTAGATCTGTAGATAACTTTCTTTAAGAAATTGTAGAAGAGCTTGGTATACAGGTTTGTGGCATAACTGTAATATGGTGTTGACGCTAGCGGGAAAAGGAACAGACTGCTGAAGTAGGCGGCGGAGGAAGGTAGAACGGTGGGCTCGGGAGCGAGAGCAACTGAACAGGAGATGATTGAGGTCAGAGGTTTCGCCTGGGTCATCAGGACATACAGGGGAATCGATGAGACGTAGTCGGTGTAGATGCGCAGGGTAACATCCATGTCCAGGTCGCATTCTAATGATGGAGGTGAGATGTCGACGTGCAATCCTGAAGCTGGAGAACCAAGGGGTCGTGGATAGATGCGTCTGAATGGCGGCGTAGTGTTTGCCTTTGATGGACTGCGAACGAATCCAGGCGCCATTCCAGCGACAATAGGCGTCACGATGAAGGACCGGGAAGAAATCCGTGTAGGGCAGTTGGATGCCTTGGAAGGTGCCTTGGGTGAGTCCTTCTTTTGCCAGGCGATCGGCGACTTCATTGTATCGAATTCCGACATGACCTCTGATCCAAAGGAAGTGAATTTGATGTCCGGCTATGGTAGCGTTGTTCACCAACGTCAGTATTTCGTAAAGATAACGGTGCATATCTCTCGTCCAGCGGGGAGATGAGAGTCTCTGCAGCACACTCTGCGCATCGGTTAAGATCAGCAGTTTGGGGAAGCCCTGAGAAATCCCATATTGCAAAGCGTCACGAATGGCCAGAACCTCCGCAGTGTAGCTGGAAGCCTCCATAGGTAGGCGGTATCGAGCCAGGGCATTAGTAGAAGGACAGACGTATGCGTAACCTACTCCATCAGCAGATTTAGAACCGTCGGTGTAAATCGTGGTGAAATCTGGCCATGTAACCTGCAAGAAATAAGAGAGGGCGACGTTCACGTCAGGGCTCCGAATGATGTGATCAGGAAGATAATGCACCGAAACATTCAAGAAGTGTAAGTCATATGGATATTGAAACCCCGGAAGAGAGGGACTTTTCAAAATTAAGGGAAAAGCGTGGTATAGAGACCGAAATTCCAGTAAGAGTAAGGGCAATCGTCGTACAGCTGGAAAATCCGCGTTGAGATAATTAGAAGTAAGATACTGCAACGTCCGCAATACTGGGTGGACGTCGACGGAGAAAACTCGCAATAGAAAGCGCTGGGTTAAGAGCTGTCGACGGATCTCCAATGGTGGTTCTGAGGCCTCAACCAAAAGTGCATTCGTCGGTGTAGAAAGCATAGCACCCAGGCAAAATCTAAGAGCACGGTACTGAGCAATATCCAACTTGCGCAAGACCGATGTGGAAGCAGAGGACTCGCCAGTTGGAACAGTCGTAATGGGAAGTGATAATTGTGCGCGTGCAGCTGTGATTTGTTTATTTGTTTATTTACTTGTGCAGAAGTGACGAGAGATGGTGTCGGTTTATGTTACATCAGCTTGCTGCAAGGGGTGTACAAATAGTGTCTTTCTACGAAAATAAAGAGCATTTTCAATTTCTGCAAACTTGCCTTTTAATTTTAGGAATTCATAAAGTCACAATATTCTTGATTTTGTTCCTCATTTCTAATTCATGCAACCACAATTTGCCACAACGAAGCGAGGAGGGGTACGCTAGTCAGAAAGTGCTAAGAATACTTTTCTAGTGGCATTCTTAGAGCTAGGTAATACAAAAAGGAGGGGAATAATAATAGAAACAATATTGAAATTTTGGTATAAGTGTATTAAACGGCAGAAAGGAGAATAGTTGAATGCCTGTATGAAGCAACAGAAAAGCATTAAGAACAGAAACAGTTGCTGGTCGGAATTGGAAAGAATGATATTAAAGATAGGCATGGGAGATCTATGGAGAGCAGAGGAGATAATTATAGCGGTGTTTGGAAGGAAGTGGGAACCAGAGTACAAGACATAGATAGGCAAGAGATGTGGGAAAGTATAGAAGAAAAGAAATCTTTGAAATTTTATAAGCAATTAAAAACAGAATGGGGTAGGGAAAAATATATAGATCAATGTGGCAAAACTGGAAGAGAAGGCATAGCATGGATAAGAGTAGGAATAATATATTGTGACTTTGTGGGTTCGCGGGTTCTTTATTTCCACCGAATTACAATTGAAGCACTTGCCGATTACATAGAATTACTTAGCGCACACAATTACAATTCACCAGTTCGTCTGTCACAGATCCATTGCACGCTCACAATTACGTACAACTCCTCTGATACACAGTCTTCCAGTCCGTTCGCTCACGCGGCGTTCCTCACGGCTGCTCGCCAAGAACTGAACTGAGAGGCCTTATATAGGAAAGATCGCCGTTTCTGGAAGTCTCGCGGTACAATGAATCATCCCGAAGGTTCCAGGCGTCAGGGGAGGGTAAAGAGACGGTACAGGGCTCGTGCCGCTCTTCTAATCATCCCCCTCAGTTAGTGACACGAGACAAATGGGTAGACGTGGCCTGGATGCTTCCCGTCTGGCCCTACCCTGCTGCTAGCTGGCCGTGCCTTCCGATAATTAGGTGACAATATGTAAAAGGGTTGAGAAGTAATGAAGTAGGGGTATGTGAATTTTGTAGAGATGAAGAAAGCACTGTTCTTTACCTGGGGTTAACAAATTACTATGGGACGTATTTGGAGAAACGAGGAGTATTATTATAGGGGCTTTTGGAAAGAGGTAGCATTAAGGCTGGAAGATTTAGATAGCCAAGTTATATTTACCAGTGTAAGGAAGAAAAGATCATTGAGGACATATAGGGAAATAAAGACAGTGTGGGGGAGGGAGAAGTACATAGATGTGTGTAATAAGTTAGGGCGAGAAGGATTTGCCTGGGCAAGGACAGGAGTTAGAAATTTGAAAGGTATTAGATATGAAAAGGATACAGGGAAATGCCCAACGTGTGGAGAAGAGGATACAGATTGACATAGTATACTTTATTGCAAACAAAGATATGGAGAGAACAAATTTGGCAAATGGGAGGCGGTATTAATAATAAAAAAAATGTTATTGGTAAAAGGAGAAAAGAATGTAAGAAATATAGGTGAATATCTGGGGAAAGTTAGAGAGAAATGGTTAAGTTAATTGATGGAAATTAATCATTTCTCCACACTAGCTGTATATAGGCTAAGATATTTGATGGATAGAGTCAACATGAAAAATTCAATGCCATGGCCGGGATTTGAACCACGGATCTCCTGGTTTCCGTCCACTCGCTCTTAACCTTTGAGCTACCATGGCCAACGTGCCTTCCTGACATTAAATTCTCCAGTTGACTCATATATTTCCCCGGTAGACCACTAGGGGCTCTCGCATCCGAGATACACCGTTTATGGCGACTTACTATTGCAAGTACTTAAGTCCCAGGCTTCATCATTTAACTCTTATTATTTTAGTTAATTGATGGAAATTAATTATTTCTCCACACTAGCCGTATATAGGCTAAGATATTTGATAGTGTATCTCGGATGCGAGAGCCCCTAGTGGTCTACCGGGGAAATATTCGAGTCAACTGGAGAATTTAATGTCAGGAAGGCACGTTGGCCATGGTAGCTCAAAGGTAAAGAGCGACTGGATGGAAACCAGGAGATCCGTGGTTCAAATCCCGGCCATGGCATTGAATTTTTCATGTTGACTCTATCCATCAAAGAAATGGTTAACACTGGTGAAGAATAATTAACAATTAAGGACTGTAAAACTAGAATGAGGGACACAAGGGAGAGGAGGGTCATCAATATGCGGAAAACCAGGGGTTATGTGTATTGAGACCGAGACTTGGGGCAAGCAGATAGGAAGGGTATGTTACATGTGAATAAGTCATTTTGTTATTGTGTGAAAGAAATGTTATAAATGTCAATGTATCAATGAAGTTATAGAAGAGATGAGAATTAAATACAAATACAAAAACAAAATTACAGGAGAAAAATATGGGATTAAAAAAAGGGACAGTGTAGGTAAGTAAAGAGATATTGACGGTACGCATGCTAACGGGGATGGCAGATGATGATGATGATGATGATATATATAAGGGCGCTCAACTACGGCGGTCATCAGCGCCTTTTAAAAAACTAGTCATGGCAAAAGCCAGATATAAAACTTTCTAAAAACTATACAAGTGTAACAAAACCTATTAAAAATACAGGTACATAAAAACATCAATCAAAACCTACTAAAAATTTCGTTCACTAAATCCTAAACTCTAAACTAGACAAGAATCTAAAAACCTTCTCCACGGCTCTCCACGCACGGCCTACACGTGGGTGGGCCTGTTGACCGTCTCCCTCAACCACGAAGAGGAGCCCACACGAGGGAGACTGTTGGCTCGGGACCCCCGGTGCGCCAAACCCGTACCTACCGAAGTAGGCCCCTGGGGGGGCGGGGATGACAGAAAAGAAAAAATAGATGTATAGGAGATTTCTTTTATAGGATAAGAGAAAAGTGGATTAGGATAAAAGAAGTGAAGGTCAAAAGAAATGATATCCAGCTGGTCAGGAGAACCAAAGGCTTATGACCAAGGGACTTGAGTCAGCGGGTAAATCTTGCGTCAGCAATTTTATGTATTTATAAAGGAGGTATTTAATACAGCATGTTCTATGTCAAATTTTATTGCACTGAATTAGTAATGGAAACTGTACAAGTAAATAAATATCAAATAAATTTACGTAATGCGTAAAGGATATTTCACTGACTCTGCTTTGTTTTACGACGAGGGTCAGTGTTGTAGAGCTTGGATATAGTGACGCCATTCAGGATTTCTGGAGTGGCCTTGTGCAAGGCAATAAAGAAACTGGACTGCAACCGAATTGGTGCTCGCGGTATTCTCTCACCAAGGCCGTTCGCTTGCAATAGCCCTCTGTGACATCACAATTACGTCACTACGCTTTCAAAACCGCCAATTTTTAACTCAAACACCAACCTCGTGGCGTGCCAATAAGCAACAGAAATTAGGTCAAAAGAAGCGATGCAAGCTTGTTACATATGCAAGGTTGCAAAACTGTACCGAACCAATATCCATTTACAAGTAATACAGCGAAGATACGCAACATCGGCAAGAATCGTTACAAATTATACACGGCGGGCAAAAACAATATGCAGAAATTATAGAGTAGAGAGGCAGTAAAAGAATAAGCAATTTAAGGTTAGGAACATAAGATCATAGATGCAGTACAGGAATATAATTGAAATGAAGCATAAAAATGATATGAGAACGCTCAATGAGTACATGTGTTTCAAAACAGATGATGTTACTAACAAGGGAACTATCACTGTACTCACACCGCTACCCACCTGAACATTTCATGCCTTCTATAGGCATTCTGTACGTCCAAAACTGTAGCCTGGAAAGTGCCGCAAGCAGCTGCTGGGCATCCCTCAACGACCGGGCCGTGGTCGAAGCGTTAGACCACTTGACTCTTAGCAAACTGGCCCGGGTTCTATCCCAGGCGACCCATAAACATATATGGCGTAAAGGAAGCTCATTAGGAAGCTACCTAATGGGAAAGCCGCCGGCCCGGAGAGGGTGACAAATGAGGAACTCAAGCATCTCCCGAGAAAAGACCTGGTGCGACTTACAAAAATTTTCAACGCTTGTTTGCAACAAAATTATTTCCCGGACACTTGGAAACGAGCCAAGATAATAATGCTCCCTAAGCATGGGAAAAGCACCAGGCAGCCTCAAAATTACCGCCCCATTAGTCTCCTGTCTACTATTGGTAAATTGCTCGAGAAAATAATTCTCTTTCGACTTCAAAATCAAATTTCGTCGATTGACATTTCTAACTCGTAATTTGGCTTTAGAAAAGGACAATCAACAGACCTCCAACTCTTAAGATTAGCAGATGACGTCACCGAGCAATTTAACAATGGGGCTTCAACGTTGGGGCTATTTCTGGACGTAGAAGCCGCATTTGATCGGTGCTGGCACAACGGCCTGATTTACAAACTGCACCGAGAGTTTCCCGGCCTCCAAAATTCACTACCATTGCTGCATAATTTCTTAGAAAATTTGCGCTTCTACGTCCAAGTGGGTCGCTCCTCCTCAAAGGAGAGAGTGATGCAGGCCGGCGTACCACAGGGTGCCATTATGTCTCCCTTCCTGTACATACTGTTCACCAACGACCTTCCCGTGGACGCCAGATGCAAAGTTGCAATGCATGCTGACGACACTGCAATATACATCCATCATAAAAATCCTCGTTATGGACTTTTAGAGATGCAGCGGTACATTGACCACTTCCTTTCATGGCTTCATGACTGGAAAATCAAAATTAATGCGAACAAATGCCAGCTTATACATTTTACAAAGCGGCGCCCTTTGGCAATGCACGTAACGGTCGATGGTCAAGTATTGCACTGCCGTCAGCAGTACCTCGGCGTGACGTTGACACGCACGATGCAGTGGACTACCCGCCTAAAAGATAGCGCCAACAAAGGGCGGCAGCGATTAAAGATGTGTGCCCCCATATTTAGGAGCAAACAGCTAAAGCTGCGCTGGAAGATCATCCTATATAGATACTTTATTTTATCCGTGGTCCTGTACGCCTGCGTGGTCTGGGCCAACGCCTCCAAAATCGCCCTAAAATACCTCAAAACCTTGCAAAACCTCTCCTTACGTAAAATCCTATCTGTCCCTATCCGCATGACTACTGCCAGCCTTCATCAAGAAACCCATATCCACTACATCCCCGAGGCCGTAATAAAACGAGCCTCTTCCATCTGGGCGCGCATACGGCAACATAGCAATCCAAAAATTAACAACATTGGGAATGGTGAACCAAAACACCGTAAGCATGCACGCATAAAAATATTCTAAAGCCACCGTTACACCACAATGTGCGCCCAAGTCCTTCCGGCCCAGACCTTTCCCCATATGCAGGGGCCGCCGCCAAAGCAACCCAGGAGACAGCAGCACGCTGCCGCGCGGAGCAGTGTAAATAGTGAAGTGTGTGTGTGTGTGTGTGTGTGTGTGTGTGTGTGTGTGTGTGTGTGTGTGTGTGTAAATAAAAGTGCAAAATAAGCGCGTGTAAATATTGTACATAACAAAAAAAAGGACACTGAAAGACACTAACTTAATAAAACTGTTCTCGGTGGGCTAAGCAAGGTCATCGTATGGGTTTTATATATACCCACGTAGACAATAAGCATTTTAAGTCCCAAAATATAACCTCAATGAAAATTTTAGCCTGTAAGCCGGGCCCCTTTGTACCGGCATCAGGCCATGAAACTGAAAATGAAAACCTGAAACCAGGTTTCCTCCGGGTGCACCTGTTTCTTCCACCATCTCATACCACTGGTGCTTCATCTTTATTCCGTCCTAAATACGAATTGGCAAGTGAACCTTTCCAAGACGTACCAAGCCAACTGCTTCTCTCAGCTACAAGAAATGCAGATCTGCCTGATAGGATAAAGATGAGTGAAGAAATCCTAGAGAACTTCTGCATCACAGACGCGATGGCAAACCAGAACTGGACCAATGCAAACTAGATTAGGAAATAAAATTCAGATTTTGCCAAAATCGATCCATGATGAAGGAGAGAGTAATGTATTTATCTAAACCGCAAAAACCCCATTTATTTAGCTCAAATAGTTCTCCCAATACAAATAAATAAAGTAGATACAATACATTGCAACGTAAGTACTGTAATGAACATCATTATTGGTTGGCATGTATGCGTGAACGTTTATCTGAAACTACTCAGAACTGAAACGTAAACATTTGACATAACGTAATAAAGGAAATATGTACTTTGAATAAGCCAAGGTGTTTGTTAAATTCGATAAGAGGAAACGATACACTTCTTGCTAGTCTGGCAAAACGTGTTTGGTCAAATTATATCTTTGTATATGAATGGTTCGTAATCTCTATTTACTCTAGAGAGTTCAAAGCAGTATTATTCAGTTACTCTTCCATGAAAAAGTGTATCAGCTGGATCTATGAGACGCGATCCACCTTCCCCCCTTACTACTGCTACAACAATCCAATAGATTTAATGTGGGCTTAAATTATGCTGCAAATAGAAATAATATTTTTAAACTGACTGACGTTGAAAGACTTATGCACGAAGAAATTAACAAAGAACACAACAAGACTGGTAATACTACGTGAGACATCAGAAAAACTACAAGAACATGACTTTTGGAAAGAAATAGCACGTAACGAGATTTTGGAACCTATCATCATAAATTTGCAGTACTCAGACGATGAGGACAATGGCGATGACGAATTATCTCTTAACGTAAAGTAACAGTCACAGCTATACGGGTGCACCGCTGGCATGTGTAGTGTTTAACGCCCGCTTTTACTACATACGGCACCGCAGGCGGTGACACTGATGATACATGAGATGAAGATGGAGCAGCGGTGGAATGAGATGGCGGGGGAAACCGGAGGCCCCGGAGAAAACCCGCCCCAACGCCGTGTTGTCCACCACAAATCTCACTTTGCGGTCGCCTGGGATCGAACCCGGGCCGCCTTGGTGAGAGCCAAGCGGTCTAACCACTGAGCCACGGCGTGGCCGCACCGCTGGCATTTTCGTTGGATTAGAAATATAAGTAATTAATAAACTATAATTAATTTTAAACTAAATATTTAATACATTTGCGTAATATACGAATATTCATGTTGGAATTGTTATTTCAACAACTGTATTATTATAAAACTTTGGAAAATTCAGTTTGCGTTCCCTTACCTCTAGAGCCATGAACACTCGCGTGTGCGAGAGAGAGGGAAATAAAAAAAGAGTGGGGATAACGAGGTGGCAACGGTGAAGGCTCTAGCGAATCTGATTGGCTACACGCGAGAACTCTTCCCATTTGAAACTCATAATAGAAGCTAACATATGCAATAATAATCGGTTGTCTGATAAGTAATGACCCTTTTTTTTTTTTTGGTGTCTTAGAAAATTTATTGGATTTCTTTGGTTTGGCAATGCCATTTAAGGATGCCATGGTTAGTGTTGCGTACATTGCGAGCATGTATCAGTCTTCAGTTGTTAATAAACAATCACAAAATGGAGATAACAAAGTTTGAACTTAGAGTTCTTCTAAAGCACTACGACAAACAAGGTTATAAAGTCGCTGTCACAGGTCGGAGAATATGTGAAGTGGAAGGAGAAGATGTCGTTAGTGAGTGTGTGATACAACGATGGTTCTAACGTTTCAACAATGGAGACGAAAACACTAAAGATTTAACACGTTCTGTAAGACCTAAGGTATGGAATATTGAGCATATATGACAAGTTTTGTGAGAAAATCCGTAAAAATGTATCCGTAGGCTTGCAGAAGAACTTGGTACATCAAAGCATACCACACATCGCCACATTAAGACACTTGGAAAATTATACAGAAGCTGTAAATCTGTACCTTATGAACTGACACCTCAACAGGCTGAACGTAGAGTGGATATCTGTCGTCAGCTTATTCGTAATCCCATGGATGATAGATTTGTCAGGAGAATTGTCACTTGTGATGAAAGTAATTTTGTCTTGCTTTATATGAGACAGCCTTGCTTTACGTTCTTTGTAGCGCTATTTTCCTCTTCAGCTCCTTCTGGCCACACTTTATTGTATTCTCTACCACGTTCAGAAAGTGAGATTATTATTATTATTATTATTATTATTATTATTATTATTATTATTATTATTATTATTATTATTATTATTATTATTATTATTATTATTATTATTATTATTATTATTATTATTATTATTATTATTATTATTATTATTATTATTATTATTATTATTATTATTATTATTATTATTATTATTATTATTATTATTATTATTATTATTATTATTATTATTATTATTATTATTATTATTATTATTATTATTATTATTATTATTATTATTATTATTATTATTATTATTATTATTATTATTATTATTATTATTATTATTATTATTATTATTATTATTATTATTATTATTATTATTATTATTATTATTATTATTATTAAAATTATTATTATTAAAATTATTATTATTATTATTATTATTATTATTATTATTATTATTATTATTATTATTATTATTATTATTATTATTATTATTATTATTATTATTATTATTATTATTATTATTATTATTATTATTATTATTATTATTATTATTATTATTATTATTATTATTATTATTATTATTATTATTATTATTATTATTATTATTATTATTATTATTATTATTATTATTATTATTATTATTATTATTATTATTATTATTATTATTATTATTATTATTATTATTATTATTATTATTATTATTATTATTATTATTATTATTATTATTATTAATAATAATTATTATTACTATTACTATTACTATTACTATTACTATTATTATTATTATTATTATTATTATTATTATTATTATTATTATTATTATTATTATTATTATTATTATTATTATTATTATTATTATTATTATTATTATTATTATTATTATTATTATTATTATTATTATTAAGAGGAGGTGTCGTAAAGTTTCAATTATCACCTTTAAAAATGATACACGGTTTGTGTTGATATGTACTTGTTAGTTCTTCTCTACGTAGTCAACATTCAGATTTACACATATTTCCCAGCGATTCTTGACCTTCCGAATACCTTGATTGTAGAAGTCTACAGAATTCGCTTTAAACCACTCTTGCACTTTATTAATGACGTCATTTGTTTTGTCAAATCGGCGACCGCGCAACGGATTCTTCATTTCCGGCAACAAGAAAGTCCCCTGTTGCGAGATCGGGCGAATAAGGCGGATGCTGTAATGTCTCAAAGCTACATTCTCTTGTTTTGTCAACTGCAACTTGAGATGAATGAGCTGGTGCATTGTCAGACAGAAGACGAACACCTTTGGAGAGCATACCGTGTCGTTTCTTAATCAGAGCTGATCGTAACTTGTCCAGAAGATTGCAGTAGTATCTGCCAGTGATGATTTGACCCTTGGCAAGATAATCTGTAAGGATGACTCCACGACAGTCCCAGAAAACTGAAAGCATGACCTTCCCAGCTGACTTATGCACCTTTGCCGTTTTGGGAGGGGGGAATCGGCATGTTTCCATTCCATGTTCATGGTTTTTGTCTCTGGATCATGCTGATAGATCCAGGATTCATCCATGGTTACCAGACGATCAAAAAATCATCAACATCTGTCTTGAAAGCTCACGCCGTGTTTGCTTTTGGAAAGGGGTTAGCAAACGTGGAACCCACCGTGCAGTGCAGACATCTTAGACATGTGCAGTTCGTCCACACACTACCATAACTAAGATGTGTCTCATTCATGATCATTTGGATGGTTGTTCGTCTGTCTTCCAGTATTAAACACTCCACTTTCTTCACTGTGACAGCTGACGGTCTACCAGTCCTTGACTCATCTGTCAGGGACATGTGACCAGTTTGAAAATTCCTTTTCCACCTCAAAATAGTGTCATACGATGGGCAATCATTTCCATAAACAGCCGTCATCTCATCATGGATATCCCGGGAAGTTTTGCCCTTCAAATGCAGGAACTTGATCACACTACGAGCTTCAAGTTTCTGCACCTTACACCTCAGTCACTTCTGGCACACAATGTGAAACAACAAAAGGACTCAAATCACTGGAACTATCAACATTATGTCCCAAGGGATCAATGATGACACTGAAAAAATTTCATCCCTCTAACATAAAAAACTACCGGATGATAATAAAAACTTTACGACACCCCCACGTATGTAATTACAGCAAGATTATACCATTTAGTGTGCTTTTCGTCTATTATTAGAACAGAATACCGAACACCTGGTAGAGAACTCAACGATTTCCTTTATCACATAATGTCTCGCCAGATGGTCTATATGTTGATTCTATTTACCTAAATGTTAATACCTAAGCTCAGCGGTAGGGCTAGATAATAACGTCTATAAATTTGTTTAAGGAGACAATTAACGCGAATTTTATTTCATGAACGTGATGTAATTTTTCCAACAGTGGCCATGTTTATTGCATGCACAAGTAACTCTCAGTCCCCCGCTGTGATATGAGCAAGTTCTCCCACCACGCGCCGCCACTCTGCATTCCTTAACGCAAGTGTACTACAGCACGGTTTGTTTATACCCAGGTGCCCTTTCAACGCGTACACTCACATGATTTTTCTAATTACTAGTACAGTAAAAATACTTATCCATCTGACGTTTTAAGATTTGTCTTAATGAAACTATTTAATTTTATTGGCATACACGTTCTATTTTGTATTGAAACCAAAACAAAAAATAACAGTATTGAGAAAAACTGATTTCGACACATTCCTTATATACGACGGCTGTTGAATAAAGAATAATCACTTTTTTTGACAACGTACCTTTACTCATCCTTATATTTTTTATGGTCCTTCTCAAAATAGTCTCCCCTGAATGCGATGCACTTGTCCCAGCGTTTCTGTCAGTTTTCAAAGACATGCTGGAAACCATTTTTGAGAGATCCTTCAAAATTGCCTCCGCAGCCTTCACCACTGCTTCTGATGATGGATAATGCCTCCCACGAAGGCGTTTCTTCAAGTTAGGGGATAGAAAAAAGTCACATGGGGCTAAATGCGGACTATAGGAAGGGTGAGGGATGCACTTCACGTTGATTTTTGCAAGAAATTCAACAACAACATTGGCAATATGCGGCCGCGCATTATCGTGGTGCAGCATCCAGCCTGCTTCACAGAAATGTCTTTTGCGCCTGATATAAACTTGTAATGTTTACAGCACATCCCTGTAGTATTGTCCAGTTACTGATGTGTGTGCAGATACAACATGCGGATAAACAATTCCATGAATGTCAAAGAATGAGATGGCCATAACTTTCCCAGCAGAAGCAACCACTTTTGCTTTTGGGGGTTGGTGATGAAGGAGATTGCCACACTGAGCTTTGCTGTTTGTTCTCAGGATCAAAATGATGTAGCCAAGTTTCATCAGCAGTGATAACGTTAGAAAGAAACTCAGGATCTTCCTCTAACATCAACTTTAACTGCTTGCAGACCTGCATTCGAATGTCCTTTTGTTCGGGAATCAACTGTCTTGGAACCCATCGCGCACAAAAACGTCTTATGTGTAAATGTTTCTGTCACCAACGTGTGGGTGACACCCAATGAAATGTTCAGTATTTCAGAAAGTGATCTTAACGTAATTCGTCGATCCTCTCTCACAATGGCAGCAGCAGTGTTGATGTTTTCTTCCGTAAGAGCAGTAACTGGAGTACCGGGCCCACCTTCCTTTGAAATTGATTGTCTCTGCTCTTTAAACATTTTAAACCACCTTCGAGCTGTGCTGTAGGAAAGAACAGACTCTCTATAGTCCTCCTGTAACATTGTATAGGCCTCAACTAAAGATTTGTTGAGACGAAAGCAGAATTTCAAAGCCGCATATTGTTTCTCGCTTGTTACCTCCATTGCAGCAGTAGGCGATACTGAATATGTCTGAACTTACCTGGTTCTTACAGGCGGAAACCAGGAGTACCAACAATGAAACTACTACGGCGTATTTGTATCACATTAAGCTAACAGAATGTAATAAGATTGAACTTTAGTGCGAAAAATTATGACCGTAAAAAAATTATTATCATTGTTTATTGAACAGCCCTCGTATATATAGGAATTGTATGAAATGGCGACTTGTGTTTTCAATGCAAAGTAAGGACTGACGCTTGTTTGCTTCTTTCCATTTTCCCTTCTCAATAAAAGGTGCATCAAGCCGAGGTGACATACTTTCATGCCAAACCGCTATTAGGTAAAAATCAGTCATACTAATTTTTGTCTAAATTTAGACTATTTAAAAAGAATTTGTTAAAGAGCGAACAGAAATAAGCCATGCGAAACTCTTACCAGTATTTTAACCTTCCAATTGCCCAGAGTTTGCTCCAGGAAATTAACAATTCCTTGATACCAAGCACCTCTATTGAAAACCCCAAATGACCTAAACTGATAGCTTGACGTCCTTTCTCCAAATAAAAACCGCCTTTGTGTACATACATCAACGTCCCTTTCGCTGCCACGACCAAGTTATAAACTTAATTACTTGGTCGTGAAGTGTCATAAACTTTTATTTATTTCTTCCCTTTCTATTCGCATTGTATCTTTTGTGTCAATCCACGCCACAAAGATAGCTCCAACATTAGCTATCAACTTACCGACAATGGCGTATTCTCCATTAATACAGCGCATTCGTAGCATACTTATTAAAATAGCACCTTATGAATGTCTGAGAAACCAGCAATAGCCCACAAACTAAGAAACAAACCAACAAAAGAACAACTTGCAAAGAAACATTCGAAGATCATTTCATTCATTGTCTGATATGACTTAACGTTGGAGGTTTCCCTTATCCTGAAAGATGAATATCTGATAACTCTAAGCTCTATGTACCCTGTACTCATTTGCACATCATTTCATTCATCGTCCGATATGACTTTACGTTGGAGGTTTTCCCTTATCCTGAAAGATGAATATCTGGTAACTCTAAGCTCTATGTACCCTGTACTCATTTGAACATCATTTCATTCATCGTACGATATGACTTAACTTTGGAGGTTTTCTCTTATCCTGAAAGAAGAATGTCTGGTAACTCTAAGCTCTATGTACCCTGTACTCATTTGAACATCATTTCATTCATCGTCCGTTATGACTTAACGTTGGAGGTTTTCCCTTATTCTGAAAGATGAATATCTGGTAACTCTAAGCTCTATGTACCCTGTACTCATTTGAACATCATTTCATTCATCGTACGATATGACTTAACTTTGGAGGTTTTCTCTTATCCTGAAAGATGAATGCCTGGTAACTCTAAGCTCTATGTACCCTGTACTCATTTGAACATCATTTCATTCATCGTCCGATATGACTTAACGTTGGAGGTTTTCTCTTATCCTGAAAGATCAATGTCTTGTAAATCGTTGATGTCCAAATTTCAGTGCCTCGTATTGAGTGTGTTTTGTCATCAACGATACGGCCGTAACTTGACTGAGTTAGGGCCCAGTTTGGACCTCTTTCCCAGGAACAATCGACGACGAGGGATGATCTAATCCGGGTCACGGAGATTTGCGATGCACGATCTGAACGAGAATAAAGTAGACGTTTGTGAAATGCACGTTGTGTGTGAACCATCTACCTTGGGATTTTCAAACCGCATGCAGGTGAACCGTATCTTTTTTCTCCGATGATGCACCCATTAATTTTGCATCACTTTCTCACTCTCGTATTAGGTTGTCCATTGCAAAAGAAGTTGTTGCTCTACATTTAACAAAAATTTATAGCTATTACATCTGCATGCCCTTCTGTAGCCCCTTCTGTTTTTGGTTAAAAAGCAAATGAAAATAATGCAAATGTTGTATTCAAATGAAATCTGGCATTCAAATTACACCGAAATACAGTTTTAATACAACAATAAGTCAATTTAGTTTGTGTTTACGTAGATGTGATTCTAACATCTTAAACAAGTTCCCCTATCCCAAACTAAACTATAAACTATAGACTATACCTAACATAAGATATTTCATAATAACTGAAATGTATATCTTGAATTTTCTAGGAATATCCTTAGAAGTTCTCTGCATTTTCAATAACCTTCGCATAACTGTAAACTATAAGAGATAGAAAAAGATTACTGCACAACAAATGTATATAAAATAAAACCACCAGATTTAATTTTTTTAGGAAACTTTGCTTTTTGTTGAATTAGAGCAATAAGTGTACAAGAGTAGAGAAAGTCATGTATATAAAACATTTGACTATCACTTAAAGTCTACTGTATTCCCTTGTAAGTACAATAAGATAATATTTATCTTGAAGTAGATAGAGCAGTAAGTGTTTGTACAAGAGTAGAGAAAGTCATGTATATAAAACATTTGACTATAAAGTCTACTGTATTCCCTTGTAACTACAATAAGATAATGTTTATCTTGAAGTAGATAGAGCAATAAGTGTTTGTACAAGAGTAGAGAAAGTCATGTATATAAAACATTTGACTATCACTTAAAGTCTACTGTATTCCCTTGTAACTACAATATGATAATGTTTATCTTGAAGCGGATAGAGCAATAAGTGTTTGTACAAGAGTAGAGAAAGTCATGTATATAAAACATTTGACTATCACTTAAAGTCTACTGTATTCCCTTGTAACTACAATAAGATAATGTTTATCTTCGATTTTTCAAATAATGGCGCCCAAATTACGCAAAAGGATTAAGATGCTGCAAACCCGAAAATCAAGGGGACCAGACAATATACCTACTGAAATATTAAAGCTTGGGGGTGAAGCCATGATTCCCTATCTTATGCTCTTGTTCAACATGTCAATTAACAACTGTGCCTTACCGGAAGACTGGAAAACAGCTATTATAGTTCCGATTTATAAAGGGGGTAATAAGACAGAAATAAATAATTATCGGCCAGTTAGTCTAACTTCAGTAGTATGTAAATTAATGGAGCATTTATTTGCAGAATATATACGAGAGGAGTTAGAAAATAAAAAGTGGTTTATTGAAGCGCAACATGGATTTAGACCTGGGTTTTCGTGCTAAAGTCAAATTACTTCATTATTTCAAGATTTGGCAGATGAGGTAGATGCAGGGGGAAGAACTGATGCAGTGGTAATTGACTTTTCTAAAGCTTTTGGTGTAGTGCCACATAGTTTACTTATTTGTAAGCTAGCTGATACAGGAATTGACAAACGCGTAGTATTATGGGTTAAACATTTTTTGAAAGGGAGAACGCAAAAAGTTAAAGTAGGTAAAGAGCTGTCCGATAGGGGAACCGTAAGTTCGGGTGTGCCGCAAGGCTCAGTACTAGGACCTTTACTCTTTCTCGTTTTTGTTAATGACATTGCTGTTAATATTAACTGCCAGATAAGGTTGTTTGCAGACGATTGTATCATTTATAACAAAATTCGGAATACAGTGCATGAAATCGCTCTTCAGGATGATTTAAATGAAATCTGTAATTGGGCTACGGCTAACAAAATGTCAATTAATGCCAAGAAAAGTAAGTCCATTGTTTTTAGTAGAACTAAGGGCAAAATTGTTGTTAACTATCACATGGGAGGGGTGCAAATTCCACAGGTGGACAGCTGCAAATACTTGGGAGTGTACCTGGCGAGTAATGCTGGATGGGACGAACAAGTAAATTCCACATCTAGGAATGCGTGGAAGCCATTACATTTCGTAATGAGAATATTGAAAAGGGGAGCGCTAGGTACAGGGAAATTGCCTACAAGGCCTTAGTGCGGCCGGTTATGGAATATGGAGTAGCATGCTGGGACCCGTATAGAGCTAACCAAATCGATCCATTAGAAAAACTACAGAAGAGGGCAATAAAATTCATAAAAAGAGGCAAGTATTTTGGGCCTATAAACGGAGATGAGACTAAATAGGAGGAATTAAGAATTAGGCGTAAAAACATAGGTTGGTAGCATTATTCAAAGCTAATGCTGGTGTAAAGGCATGGGTGGACGTTAGTGTAACGTTAGATAATCCGGATTATTATGGACGAAACGATCATAGGTATAAAATTAAGGGTAGAAGATTCAGAACCGACGTAGGAAAATTTTGTTTTGTTAATAGAACCATTGAAGAATGGAATGAATTGCCTGTAGCAGTCTTTCAGGGCTGTCCCCTGTCGCTGAAGAAATTTAGAAAAAATCTAGATGGTTTATAGTTTAACTTTTAAATTATAATGTTATATAATATGTAAATAGAGAAGTAATTAGATATGTTTTAAGTGAGTAAGGTTAAAATAATATCATGTTTATATTGTTTATTGTGTTATTGTAA
The DNA here is from genome assembly GCA_030765055.1 of Mantis religiosa. Classification (NCBI taxonomy): domain Eukaryota; kingdom Metazoa; phylum Arthropoda; class Insecta; order Mantodea; family Mantidae; genus Mantis; species Mantis religiosa. Next base: position 23,755,462 of record CM060957.1, read on the forward strand.
ATCTAGTATTGTAATTTGATCTGTATTCTTAACTCTGCCACCGCGTAGTACCCAATTGCAGTGAACACACACACACACACACACACACACACACACACACACACACACACACACACACACACACACACACACACACACACACACACACACACACACACACACACGCACACGCACACGCACGCACGCACGCAAGCACGCACGCACACACATACATCTTGAAGCAGAGCAATAAGTGTTTGTACAAGAATAGAGAAAGTCATGTGTGTGGAATACAATAAACTTCTAGATTATGATGACTAACCGGCTATGACAATAAACGGTTATATATATCGTTTCACATGAGCTTCACGGCCCACGCAGACAGTGATGATGCATTCCATATGCATTACGTGGCGACCCTGAGTTTAGACCCAGTCCAGTGAAAGTGCCAGAACTTCGTCCGGGTTCTATGTGGACTTGTCACTGTGCAGAGATAGGCGTGGTGCGTTCCATCAAGGTCTTGGCGACAAACTGTTTAAGAACTGTGAACATGCAAGTTGTCTGTAGCTTACTATGTCAGTGGATATGATTTATAATGGGGATGATTGATTCATTGAGTGTGTCTGGCAAGAGTGGTTCTCCGTAGTATTGCGGCCTATGATTGCCGGGTTCGCGGGTTCAAATCTCACGATTGATATTTTTGAACTTAAAAATCCTTAGCATGGTTTTCATTAGAAGTGAAGTGAAGTCGGTGGTCCCGTATAGTGTTTTTACGACACATAAAAGATATCAAGCTGTATAAGGAGGCATCTGAGCAAAATTAAGTGTCTTTCATACCCAATATAGAATAGTATAGAACCACAGCAGTCAAAGAGTGATCGTTAAAACTATCTCAGTTAAGATTATGAGGCAAGCCATTTATAGCACCAACTGTGCTGAGCAATTGAAGAGAAAACAACAAAAAAGGAGTGAAAATTTACTTCGAAAATAATATCTTCTCCTTCTTCACTCCAAGGGCTAGGCAATGATGCCTGTTCCGGTTTAAAACATGTGTGACCATTGTTTTCGTGGTCTTCCCGGATGTCTCTTTCCTCTAGGTTTATAGTTTATAACTCTTCTTGGGATCCTATCTCTCGGCATTCTCTCATTCATTTCTATAATTTATTATTTTTTGTTCTAAAGAACTTATTTCTAAATCTTCTCTTATTTTTTCATTTGGAATTTTATCTAAAAGAGTACATCCCTTTACTGCTCTTAAAAATCTCATTTCAATAGCCTGTATCTTGTTTTTGTCTGCTTTTGTTAATGTCCATGTTTCAGAACCAAAAACAAAAGCAGGCACAGCCATTACTTTATAAATTTCATTCGTGTTTCTTTTCTGGTTTTAGTTTTTAGGCTTCTATTTATTATGCCGCATATTTGTTGAAACATTTGTAATTTATTTTTAAAATCATTTTCATATTTATAACTGACATATGTTCCCAAATATTTAAAACCCGTAAATTGCTCTAAGATAATATCATCAATTACTATTTTGGTTCTAATAGTGTCTTTACCTCGAAACGCCATTGTTTTTGTTTTATTTGTAGAAATTTTGAAATTATAATTCCTACATAGCTTCTGTAAAATATATACTGCTCTTTGCAGCTCGTCTTCAGTTTTACTTATAATTATTTGGTCATCCGCAAATAGCATCGTCTTAAGAATAAAATTTGGTGCAAGATGAATGCCTCCGTTAATCTTAAACATCCACTCTCTAATCAGATCTTCTATATAAATTATGAATAAATTAACAAATTAATATCATTTGGAGAAAATAAGCTATTTTAATTAAAAAGCATAAAATAAGCACATAAACGCCATACCGAAGCAAAAACGCATTTATAAGAATTTATAAGTATTTTGCTTAAAAATCCGGGCTCTAATGATAATAAACATTGAACCGCTTTGGTGTGTAATTTTTGTGTGGAACAAAATGCTTTTCTTCTAAGCAGAAGAAAATGACTAGGTTACATTGTATGCAAGTGGATTAGTGAGCAATATAAGACAGCCTCACGATTCAGATATTAAGTCTCAATTTATGCGTCACAGTTGAGAGATTCTAGTTGAGCAATCGATACCTGACTGTACCATTGCCCTACAATTCAAAATATCCTCCTATCCCGTTTTTACATAACGTGTATACGCAAGTTTCACTCAACACTAGTACAAAATACAGTTTAATATGATTTATACGTTTATCGAGGGGAAGAAGAAAGATTACTAAGTCAGAAGCAAATAAGATTTTGGTTTTGTGTCTATCAATCGCCACATCTACTATGAATTTTACTTCCTGATATAGCGTATAGCATTTCCTTTTTCTTTTCTCTATAGCTGATTAAAGGCAATTGAGAACTGAAAGGCAGAACCGCTATTCAACAGTAAACACCAGATACTGAAACGTCCTCATATAACTGCCAATTACGTATAAAGATATTTTCTACAAGGGTGGTCTGAAAGGTTTCCACCTCAACATGAAAATGGCAGTACTCCTAAATAAAAGATAGTGAATTTCTTTGTTCATCTGTTGACAGTTACTCACCAAAGTTTCAGACATTTTGGACGTTCGGTTGTTATGTAACAGCTGTTTGACTGAGTTCGTGTGTTTTTATGAACAAGGACAAAATCGAGTATCGAGCTGTCATTAAATATTTGTTTTTGAAAGGCAAAACATCGCAAATCAAAGATGAGTTGGATTCTGTATATGGGGACTCTACACCATCATTTGCCACAGTGAAACTTTGGTTAGCTGAATTTAAACGTAGTCGTAAGAGCTTGGGAGACAATGAATGTTCGAGACGTCCAAATACTGCAACTACCGTCGAAAACATCGCCAAAGTTCACCAAATGGTACTAGACGACCTCCGAGTTAAAGTGAGAGAGATAGCAGAGGCTATAAACATGTCGAAAGAACGTCTTTGTCAAATATTAAATTAATATTTTCACATGAGAAAGCTGTCCGCGCATTGGGTGACACGTTTGCTTACGTTAGACCAAAAACGTGTTCGAATGGACATTTCCAACGTTCTGTTGGTGCAGTTTAGGCGCAACAAATCCGAGTTTTGACACCGATTAACCACTGTAGATGAATCTTGGATACACCATTATACGCCCGAAACAAAAATACAGTAAAACAGTGGACTACTAAAGGTAAACTAGCCCCCAAAAAATAAAACTATTTTTTTCTGCTCCGAAAGTGATGGCGACTGGTTTTTTTTTGGGGGGGGGGGATAGTCTTGGAGTTATTTTTATCATTATCTTCAAATAGGAAAAACCATTACAGCAGCATACTTTGCAAGCTGAAGGCAGAACTTGCAGAAAAAACGGCCACATTTACAGAAAAAGAAAATCCTGTTTCACCAAGACAACGTACCGTCTCACAGCTCAGCGGTTGCAATGGCGAAAATCTACGAATTACGGTTTGAACTGCTTGACTCACCAGATCTAGCCCTAAGCGACTTCCTTTTGTTCCCTCATCTAAAAATTGCGCTCAGAAGACAGAGATTTTCATCAAAAGAAGGGGCAATCAACTTAGTGAACAATTCCTTTGCAGAGAAAAACGCCGAGTACTATTTCGACGTGTTACAGAGATGGGAACATCGCTGGGAGAAGTGTGTAGAGTTACAAGGAGACTGTGTTGAAAAACACCGAGTACTATTTGGACGGGTTATAGAGATGGGAACATCGCTGGGAGAAGTGTGTAGAGTTACAAGGAGACTATGTTGAAAAACGTCGAGTACTATTTGGACGAGTTACAGAGATGGGAACATCGCTGGGAGAAGTGTGTAGAGTTACAAGGAGACTATGTTGAAAAACGTCGAGTACTATTTGGACGAGTTATAGAGATGGGAACATCGCTGGGAGAAGTGTGTAGAGTTACAAGGAGACTATGTTGAAAAACGTCGAGTACTATTTGGACGTGTTACAGAGATGGGAGCATCGCTGGGAGAAGTGTGTAGAGTTACAAGGAGACTATGTTGAAAAACGTCGAGTACTATTTGGACGAGTTACAGAGATGGGAACCTCACTGGGAGAAGTGTGTAGAGTTACAAGGAGACTATGTTGCAAAACGCCGAGTACTATTTGGACGGGTTACAGAGATGGGAGCATCGCCGGGAGAAGTGTGTAGAGTTACAAGGAGACTATGTTGCAAAATGCCGAGTACTATTTGGACGGGTTACAGAGATGGGAACATCGCTGGGAGAAGTGTGTAGAGTTACAAGGAGACTATGTTGAAAAACGTCGAGTACTATTTGTACGTGTTACAGAGATGGGAGCATCGCTGGGAGAAGTGTGTAGAGTTACAAGGAGACTATGTTGAAAAACGTCGAGTACTATTTGGTCGAGTTACAGAGATGGGAAATCACTGGGAGAAGTGTGTAGAGTTACAAGGAGACTATGTTGCAAAACGCCGAGTACTATTTGGACGGGTTACAGAGATGGGAGCATCGCCGGGAGAAGTGTGTAGAGTTACAACGAGACTATGTTGCAAAATGCCGAGTACTATTTGGACGGGTTACAGAGATGGGAGCATCGCCGGGAGAAGCGTGTAGAGTTACAAGGAGACTATGTTGCAAAACGCCGAGTACTATTTGGACGGGTTACAGAGATGGGAGCATCGCTGGGAGAAGTGTGTAGAGTTACAAGAAGACTATGTTGAAAAACGCCGAGTACTATTTGGACGGGTTACAGAGATGGGAACATCGCCGGGAGAAGTGTGTAGAGTTACAAGGAGACTGTGTTGAAAAACGTCGAGTACTATTTGGACGTGTTAGAGAGATGGGAACATCGCTGGGAGAAGTGTGTAGAGTTACAAGGAGACTATGTTGAAAAACGTCGAGTACTATTTGGACGAGTTACAGAGATGGGAACATCACTGGGAGAAGTGTGTAGAGTTACAAGGAGACTATATTGAAAAACGCCGAGTACTATTTGGACGGGTTACAGAGATGGGAGCATCGCCGGGAGAAGTGTGTAGAGTTACAAGGAGACTATGTTGCAAAATGCCGAGTACTATTTGGACGGATTACAGAGATGGGAGCATCGCCGGGAGAAGTGTGTAGAGTTACAAGGAGACTATGTTGCAAAACGCCGAGTACTATTTGGACGGGTTACAGAGATGGGAGTATCGCTGGGAGAAGTGTGTAGAGTTACAAGAAGACTATGTTGAAAAACGCCGAGTACTATTTGGACGGGCTACAGAGATGAGAGCATCGCTGGGAGAAGTGTGTAGAGTTACAAGGAGACTATGTTAGAAAAAATCTGAAAAAATATCTTGTATCTTTATTAGATAGGAAATTTTCAGACCACCTATGTATAGTGTTTTATTAACATGTTTATAAATTACATGAATTGAACCCAGGCCACCTTGGTGAGTGTCATGCGGTCTCACTGTTCAGCTACGGCGCGGCCGAATTTCTTTCTCATTGCACGTTACATAAATGATAAGAAATTTTAAGGATCGTTCTTTTTAGAATTGAATAATTTTTGGAATTTTAAATAATTTTTGGAATTGCAGAACCATAACTGGATTGTGGATCGATTGCAATATGAGTTGACTGAAAAGAAACCGAGATTTTAAAGCAAAAAAGTTCTCTTTCACCAATATAATGCAGCATCGCACACATCAGCAATCGCAATGGGGAAAGTGCATGAGCTGGGTTTGAATTGGTTCCTCCTCCACCGTACTCACCAGACTTAGCCCCAAAGGGACATCTTCGTGTTCCCAAACTTGAAAATTTGGCTTGGTGGTAATACATTTTCATCAAATGAAGAAGCGATATCACCGTCAATGAGTATTTTTCAAACCTTGACGGAACCTATTTTTCTGACGCGATGAAAAAGCTGAACATCGCTGGATCAAGTGAATACCGAGAAATAAGGTGAGATGTTCACGAAAAAAAGTTATTCTTGGTATTTTACCAGACTTATCAAACGAACCTATTACATACTTGTGCATGTCCCTTCATTCTCTCCTTTATTTGTCATTTATATGCACTTCTCTAGGGTCGTTAATAGGAAACATTTCGTTTCAGCACTACTCCTAGATATCACCAGAGCATTCGACAACGTTTGGCACAAAGGCTTACTCTCCTGTCTCATCACCTACCAAACCCCTTCCTACTTAATACATCTCATTCACTCCTATCTCACTGACAGAACGTTTGCTGTCTACCAAGACGGAATCGTATCCTGATCACATCCCATCAGAACTAGCGTTCCCCAAGGTAGTGTACTGGCACCCACTCTCTTCCTTCTATACATCAACACCCCACCATCCCTGCCACGCTGCTCGCTCTATCTCTTTGCTGACGATAGGGCTGTCACCTCCACATCATCAGAGCTCAACCTGAATTTACAGAATTCAACAATATGCCGACCTCCCACCACCTGGTTCCAACGTTGGCGCCTACGCGTCCACCCACAGAAGAGCGAGGTCATCACCTTCTCTCGAAGACGAATAGCGGACCTTCCACCAATTCGCCTAGCTGGTGAGGACATTCACTGGAAAACTTATTTTAAGTTTCTTAATGTTCTACTCGATATCAAATTGACGTGGAGAGACCACATTACATATGTGGCTAATAAAAAAGAATGGGTATGCTCTACCCTCTCTATAACCGACGATCGGTGATGTCTCTGCCTACAAAACTGCTCTTGTATAAGCAAGTACTCCGGCCAGCCATCACATACGCCAGTGAAATATGAGGAGTAGCAGCCAAGTCTCACCTACACCGCCTTGAAATTATACAATCCCGATTCCTCCGCATTGCCACAGACTCCCCTTGGTACATCACCAATCTAGTTATCCGACGTGACCTACGTATCCCCACAATAACAGACTACACTCATACCCTTTCACGTTCCTTCTATCAAAACCTCTCCCACAACTTCAACTCCCTCATTCGCGGTCTAGGGAGTACTACATCGATCCTGGAGAGCGCCAAAAACGCCCAAGGCTGCTTCTAGGCACATAAAATAACACATCAGATGACTTATATATAACTCCAACCTCATCTTCTGCCGTATTTTATCCTTCCTTACAAAACACTTCACTGCCAGTAGAGGGCCTAGCCCTGATCTGGCCTGAGACCTTAGGTCTGACATTCATATCTTCAATGTTCAGTCGTGTGTGTGTGGACGACGTTTCCCTCATTAACAAATCTGCCATCTAGCGATCTTTATATGTACTATGGCCACTGCGTGCGTGGACGAAGTATAGCATTATCACAACAGATGGCAGCACAAACGTTTCGCGTCCTTGCTTTGGAATAAATAAGTAGCAAAAAAGCATGTAGTAAGAAATGTCTATAAAGATCCACATTTAGTGTTCCAATTTTTTACTATCAAAAGATAAGTAGTATTGAATTAGTATAATTGTGAATATTCTTATAATTATAAGCCAATATATCCATGTTACTTGTCATGAAATACCGCATACTAAAGTAGAAAATACACCAAAATTTCAACTTACTCTAATTTTGGTGTGATGCGACTGGAGTAATGAGGATTGATCGGGATTGATGTGTGGTATGTGATTCGATAGGATGTGAACGGTTGAACTTGGTAGAGAGTGATACATTGGATATTGGAAAATCAAATATTCGTGTGCTACAAGTGACCATGTGCAAAGTGAAACAGTGCGAATAGAAGTAGTAAACAGTGGTGTTCGCGTTGAACCCAGTTTGTGAGTGAACAGTGTTTGAAGTAAATAGTGACCGGTATTAAAGCCTAGTTTGTGAGTGAACAATGCACAGTGACGCGTATTAAGCATAAATCCGCCACAAAAGGGCGTGGGACGCACAGCTGCGTGCCGTTGTTGCACGCAACAAGAGGCGTCCGCAAACAACGACGCCCTCAGCAACAACTGCGGCTGACAGACATTGACTCCCACCACAATATGGCGGCCGCCGCAGTGACAATTGCAGCAGCACTACCACCAGCTGGCAACGGACTGATCCCCCGAGGCGGTCGGCCGGCTGCCTTTCCAGCCCCACCGCCAGCGACGCGCCTTCGGGCCCAACATTGGCCAACGTCACAGCAGCCACTACACCAGCCCCGATGGAGCACAGCGCCATGGAGGACGAGGCAGTTACGCAAAAGTACGCCCAACTGGAAAAGGAGGTAAAAGACATCCAAAAAGAAATATCTAACCCCCAGGAAATATTGGAAAACATGGCCCCATAGTCCCGGGACTATGGAAATATAGCTAGTGACCTGGCACGTTGCTACCAGGAACAAGCAATCAAAAAGCGACACCTGGTGCAGCTGGGAGAAGGCTGGCAGGCAGCATCGCCCAGAAAGCGACCCCACCACCACAATAGCGCCTCGGATGCCGAGCGCAAGAAAAACAAAACGCAACATATGCCCCTCCATGTCACTACCAGAAACAGGTACGAGGCGCTGTACTCACCCGAGGAGGAAGAAGATCTGGAACGATCCACTGCCTTCCCTGCCCTTCCGACCACAAAACCAAAGGCACCCAAGTACCAACGACCAACACGGCCAAACACTACTACAGTAAAACCGTCAATCACAACCGCCACTTCTACACCCATCCCCACCCCTATATTGGCCTCCACATCAGCCGCAGCCGCGGCAACAAACACAAAACAAACCTCACAGAGGTCATTCTTGACGGCAAGCAGGCGACTTAAGTCCTGCAGATACTCCGAGGCTTCCTCCCAGCTGGCGCAACAACGCTTCAGAATACGCGCAACTGCCTCAAGCTGTTCCTCAACCGGAAAGAAGACGCCATCCCCACTATGACCAAGCTGAAGGACGCCGGAGTGGAGAACTTCAGCTTCACCCCACGGAGTGATCAACCTCTCCGATAAATCCTGAAGCGTCTTCCCGAGGACCTTGAAGAGGACCTTATCCGCGAGGACCTAGAGGCGAAGGGCTACATCGGCGTCCTAGTTCGTCAACTGAAATCACGCGGCAGGCCTCTGCCAAACTTCCAAGTTACCCTTGACAGGACCACTCAGAACCAGCGACTTCTGCAAGAAAGAGAGGTATGCCATATACTTGTCACTGTGGAGGTCCTGAAGACAAATAACAACATTACACAATGCTTCAACTGCCAACAGCTGGGCACACATTTAAAATGTGTCACATGACCTCCCGATGTGTCCTCTGCGATCGCCTCCACCGCTTAGCTGAATGCCCAAAAAAGGCAACGCAGGACGTTGTACCCCGCTGTGCGAACTGTGGGGAGACGTATCCTGCCAGCTAAAGGGGTTGCGAGACGTTCCGCAACGAACGCCACCGCCGCCAACTGGCAGCCATAGCCAGGGCACCCCCAAGTGCACAACCAGGTCCACGACCCATTGCCAACCAGGCCCTGGTCAGAGATGGCGTCTCATTTGCAGGCGCCATGAGGGGACAAAGCGCATCAGTTCCGCCACCTGCTGGCCAACCCTCAACAGCTCCCCCCTCTCAGGCACCATCTGGTGACCTAGGAGGCCTCAAAGAGCTCTTTACTCTGTTTAAGGACCTCAACTTACAGAAACTTGCTCCGAAGTTACAGCCTTTTATCGCAAGATTTAAGAGCTGCAACAGCACTTGGGAGAAACTAGAAGCCTTCATATGGCTTCTGTCGGACATCTTCGAGTAAATGGCTCAAATAAGGGGAGGCACATCTCTAACTCGCGGACTCCTGTGGAATGCCGACGGCATCTACAGGCAGCAGCACGAACTTGAAAGCTACCTGCAGCGTAACAAAATTGACGTCGCATTCATTTGTGAAACAAAATTAAAGCAGGAGCACACTTTCAAGCTCAGGGGTTACCAAATATTTCAGACTGATAGAATAGGCAGACAGGGATGAGGAACAGCTATTTTACTAAAAAACAAAGTTGCTCATGCTCCTGTTACGCTGCCACCATTGGCAGCGTTAGAGTGTACGGCTCTTAAAACACGATTAAATAACAAAACGGTGATGCCGGTGGCCCTCTATCGGCCCCCAAACTTCCCCGACTGTAGACGCGACATCGAGCAAATCCTCACTTTGGAGGAGCACGTTATAATGGCAGAAGACTTCAACGCTCGACCCCATGGTGGTATTCACGTCGAGCAAACGCGGCTGGAAATCTCCTAGTAGACCTTATAACAGAAAATGACGATCTCGAGGTGTACTTCCCCCCCCCACAACTTCACTGTGTATCACAGCCTAGATTCCGACCATCTTCCAGTGCATTTTGATATTAGTGGCGCCATCACAGCCGGTCTGACCGGCCCTCTGAGGCGCGCAGAAACAGATTGGAGCAAGTTTACCCTTGAAATGCACGGGATGGCTCAGCCTAGACTGTTATACTACAGCGAGGCGGACATCGACGTCGCCATTGAAAACTACACCGCCTCGCTGCACACGGCCGAAAAAATTTCCACCAGCTACACCACAAGTCCACCTAGTTTTTGCACGTAGCCTGAGGTGGAGCAGCTCATTGCCAGGAGGCGACGCTTGACGAGACTTTGGCTGCTTACCCGCAAGCCTGAGTACAAAGTGCTAGCAAAATGGCTACACAACGTCATTCGGCAACAAATTAAATTAAACAAAATTGAGCAGTGGGTGCAGAAAATGTTAAATACCACACAATCGGACAATTCTTTATGGAAATTATTAAAGGCATTTAAAGTCTCCTCGAGTGCTAACTCAGACACTGAGGTGCTACACACTCACCTCGGCCTGCACTTCTTATCTGAGGAGAAACCCGAGGTCTTTGCAGACTGTCTGGAAACAAGATTTACAGAAAACCCAGCGACGAACCCCGAGTTAGAACGGGATGTCCAGACTTGGGTACAAAACTTGGTGGCACAGAGGCATGAGCAACAGTTGCCCCTCACAACGCCGCAGGAAGTGTAGAAGCTCATTAGGAAGCTACCTAATGGGAAAGCCGCTGGCCCGGACAGTGTGACTAATGAGGAACTCAAACATCTCCCGAGAAAATCCCTGGTGCAACTTACAAAAATTTTCAACGCTTGTTTGCAGCAAAATTATTTCCCTGACACTTGGAAACGAGCCAAGGTATTAATGCTACCTAAGCATGGGAAAAGCACCAGGCAACCTCAAAATTACAGCCCCATTAGTGTCCTGTCCACTATTGGTAAATTGCTCGAGAAAATAATTCTATTTCGACACCAAAAACAAATTGCGGCGCTTGACATTTCAAATTCACAATTTGGCTTTAGAAAAGGGCACTCAACAGACCTTCAACTTTTAAGACTAATAGATGACGTCACCGAGCAATTAACAATGGGGCTTCAACGTTGGCGCTATTTTTGGACGTAGAAGCCGCATTTGATCGGTGTTGGCACAACGGCCTGATTTACAAGCTGCACCGAGAGTTTCCCAGCCTCCAAAATCCACTACCATTGCTGCATAATTTTTTAAAAAACAGGCGCTTCTACGTCCAAGTGGGTCGCTCCTCCTCAAAGGAGAGAGTGATGCAGGCTGGCGTACCACAAGGGGCTATTATGTCACCTTTCCTGTATATACTCTTCACCAACGACTTCCCCGTGGACGCCAGATGCAAAGTTGCAATGTATGCTGACGACACTGCAATATACAACCATCATAAAAGTCCTCGTTATGGACTTTTAGAGATGCAGCGGTACACTGACCGCTTCCTTTCATGGCTTCATGACTGGAAAATCAAAATTAATGCCAACAAATGCCAGCTTATACATTTTACAAAGCGGCGCCCTTTGGCAATGGACCTAACGGTCGATGGTCAATATTGCACTGTCGTCAGCAGGTCAAATACCTCGGTGTGACGTTGACACGCACGATGCATTGGACCACCCACCTAAGAGATTGCGCCAACAAAGGGCGGCAGCGATTAAAGATGTGCGCCCCCATATTTAGGAGCAAACAGCTAAAGCTGCGCTCGAAGATCATCCTATATAGATAATTTATTTTATCCGTGGTCCTGTACGCCTGCGTGGTCTGGGCCAACGCCTCCAACACCGCCCAAAGTATCTCCAAGCCCTACAAAACCTATCCCTACGCAAAATCCCGTCTGCTCCTATCCGAACAACAACTGCCACCATTCACCAAGAAACCCAGGTCCCTTACATCAACGAGGCCATCAACAAACGTGCCTCTTCCATCTGGGCGCGCATCCGACACCATCAAAACCCCACCATACACAATATTGGGAAAGGCGAACCCAAGCACCGAAAACACAGCAGAATCAAAGCATACTGAAGGGGGGAAAAAAACAACACGACTGCAAAATTATGCGCGTCCAACCCTTCCTGGCTCAGGCCACGCTCCCCGGCAGAGGCCGCCATCATCGGCAGGCCAGGAGTCAGCTACCCGCTGCCGCACAGCCTAACTGCGAACATTGTAAATATTGTACATAGCCAAGTCTGTACAGAGTAGTGCGTGTGATATTGGGACGTACGTGGTATGCCCAGGTGTGTGTGTGCGCGCGCGCGCGCGCGCGTGTGTGTGTGTGTGTCTGTGCGCAATATAAGCGCAGTGTAAATATAAAAACAAGAAAAAGAAAGATAGAGACAAATAACGAGATAAAACTGGTTCTCGGTGGCCTCAGAACAGGTCGCCGTATAGGTTTTAGAAGAACCCCAAAGACAATAAATAAACCATACCCAGAATTATAAACCCATGTAAATTTACAGCGTGTAAGCTGGGTCCAATGTACCGGCACCAGGCAAATAAGTTATAAATAAAAAGCCTTAAGCCTTACTCTAATTTTTTATTAATATTGTACATAGCCAAGTCTTTACAGTGTAGTGCGTGTGATATTGGGACGTAGGTGGTATGCCCAGGGGTGTGTGATAAGCATGTGTCGTCATGAGTTTATCTCTTACCGGTTACCTCACTTAACGTTGTTTGTGCTTCTATATCTTAAAATCCCTTAGCGAAAAGAATTTTTTCCAAAGTGATTAAAATCCTTTCTTTTTTCGCTGCGCTCATTAAATCATGTACAGCGGAATTAATAATTTCGTGATCAGTAATATTTGGTGCCAATATTTTCAGCGTTATTAAAATATAAAGTATGCGATATTCACCGACACTCAACGTTAAAACAAAATCGATAGGTCCCTACTTATTAAACTTTTAATCTACACATTCCTAAAAATATAAAGAAAATTTGTTTTGTTATGAAGGTAATTTTACATTCCCTTCTATGTCATAGTAGTTAAGCAGAGTATCGCATTCTATCGAGAAATTGATACGAGATTTAACGCTATAAATTTGTTTCTCCGATTTAAAAAAATGTGTAAAAAAGATTTGTGTATACGTGTGAATAGCATAATTCAAAAACAAAGTTTTCAAGGACAATCACGTTACAAGGAAATATTTCTATAAGACTAGATTTACCCCTAAACGGCTAATAACTTGATTAAAATGCCATACTTTTAATTAATTCGTGAACTTTCCTAAGAATTGAAGAGCCTAGTTTTGTAATAACTTTTCCGCATCGTCAGTTACTTTCTTTTTTCCCGTTGCCATAATTACTGCCGCTAGGTGTCGCATTATTATTGTACTTTATTACTACTTCTAAAAATGAAACAAATTTAATGACAAAATTGATTGGCTGTGTTATTACGTGATCTCTATTTTTAATATAAATATTTACCTCCAAACCAATAAATCTATCGACTGCTGAAATAATTTAACTTCTAGATTCATTTCATGGTTAAATGACCAAAACCGATCTGATTTATACCTAATATTTCGAAAATATTACTTTATTCTGGTTTTACAAATTACGTTTGATCCTTCCAATGTAAACCTGATAGTAATCTAAATAACTAAACTGATAAATGACGGAGTTTTTACTATCGAAAATTTTATCTGTTTTACAATAGCGTACCAATTTTTTTTATTTATTTAGAGGAAGAAAAATTATATAAAATTATTTTAAAAAATGTCCAACTAATAATTAACCTAAGAATGTTAAGTACATTTCTTAAAATAATAACCAATATTAAATAATAAAATAATAATTTACTTTTAAAGTAGAAACACCATTTGCGTATTTATTGTGACTTTGTGGGTTCTTAGAATTAAACGCCTTGTTTGAGGAATTTAAAATGCTCTTTATTTCAGTAGGAAGACTCTTTGTACAGAGGATCTACCCAAAAGTTCGAAGACCCTGGCCTCCTTCAACCCGGGAGGGATAGATAACTCCGGGGTTTTTCCATAGGGCAATACCTGATTTCTTAAACCCTCCCCCCCCCCCCGTTGACAGAAACGTCAAGACGGAAGTGGATACGCCAGCGTCAACCGTGCAGGGAAGACTACCGAAAAATCTCGGAGGGGGGTGCCGTCTGGTGATCTAGCACACCTTCTAAAGTCCATTTAGTTAACGCGTGTGCACGTCGGCCCTTGCCTTTGACGAACCCTTATAATCGTTTTACAACCCCCGACCCTTCTTCTCCCAGATCTTTCTGCAAGGTTGCCACCTTTCTCGATACGTCATGAGTATGGTACGAGGTTACGTTTAAATAAATTATCTTATGTCCATTACTGCGAAACTTCATTAGTTTTGAACACATATATCGCCAAGCTACAATTCTACTGGATTCCATAATAATCCTTAACTTATTCAAAGTGCGGTATTTGAAGCCCAGCTCCTTTAGAAGACCGCGCAAAGTGAAGCGCCCATAAGGAAAATCACAAATTTCTTGCAAATGTGTAACCAATTCATCTAAGGTGGGCGCTCTCCCTTTTGCATAGAATCTATAAATTTCTCGACGAATTAAATCGCATGTGAAATTATCTACTTTAGAGAAACGTTTCCTTTTGTTTTCACTCTTGATCGGCGTCTTTGGTATTCCTTTCGTCACAATATTTCTTACTGTATTTCTGTGAATACCCAGATTTTATCATCAGGTTCATTGCATGACCCCTTACCAAGATTATTTGTCAGCACATATTTATATGTGTTCAAAACAAGCGCTTGAATTTGCTTAGAAACAGTTCCCGTTATAACTTTATTTTTTGAGGCTTACCCAGTAATATAACTCGGTCCAGTTATTCACACTATTGTCTTCACTTTTATTATTTTCAATTGACTGAAAGTTATCTACTACTTCATTTGCATTTACCACTGCATTTCCCTCCCACGGTCTCCACATCGTGTCACACAACGAATTTTTGCACGTAATGAAACAGATCAAATGGAAGTTGGAACTTTGGCAACTGGGACTCCACGTGGAGTAGACATGCGACTGTCACTTCGAGAAAATCAGGGTTGCTATTGGTCCTCAACGACAGTGTTCCATTTCTGAAGTGTGGAGATAGATTTATGACGGTCATTAGTGGGCGGTAGGGTGCGTTGCCTTTGAGTCGGAACTGCACATGCGTTAACTAAACAGACTTTACTAGCTCTTCAGGCTCGTATCCGGGACTTATTAGGCAACCCTCTACCCCCTCCGGGCGACCGTACCCAATTCCCCGAACTCCCCGTCGGGAGGGGCTCCGCAGTTCGGCACGAGGTTCCTCTAGTAACGTTAGAGGTAGTGCTAAGGGTCCGCAGCGTTCGCACCACAGCAGCTGAAGGGGACGGGTCCCCTCCCCTACGGGGTGTACACCCCATTCCGCCTCTAAAATGTCGCACCTAACAGCAGCTTTGAAGGTCTCTCATTGCTTCATCACATGTAAACAAACGAAATAAATCACTTGTGGTATGCTTCAAATCACTACACTCCTGCACACACACAATTAACAGTTCTCAACTAATATGGGTGCATTATAAGTTGGTGATTGACGGTTGAAGGAGTGGGGAAAGAGAGGGGATAGCACCGTTGCCACTTTACCGTCCCTCTCCACGTGCTAGGCAATGAAGGTGACGGGTAGAGGGGAGGTGGAAGTTCGGTTTCAGTCAGTTGCAGTAATGCACACGCACATATTCCTAGAAATTTCATACTGCAGTATTAATCGTAAGATTGCCGTAAGACTGTCTACACGTTTAAGTGAGCAGTTACCTAAGTACAGCATACGAGTTTGTAACCGCGATGTACATGCCTGATTTTCTTCACTAGCGTATTTCTCTTTCCATACTCTAACTATGGTATTCTTACTTACACCAACGGCAGCTGAGGTTCTGTCCAGTACTTTTGAAACGGGAATTATTGGACTCCCATTGTCTCTTTCATCCTCAAAATATTTTCTTACGGAACATACAATTTCCCTTGCTTGTCCTTTAATTGGGATTCCGTGCCCAAAAACATTTTTTGTGGTCTTCGCAGATAGTTTCTTTCTGTCTGTTTCTGTAGCACAAATGTTTGCGGTAGCCATGAGTAACGATAATTAGCTAAATATTGAAGTTGCACTGAAACAATAAAGTTGATCACTGAAACACACGAATTATATTGCGAAAATGTAAAGCTGTTTACACTCTGTGAAACATTCACTACTTGAAGCAGTACACTCTTAGTTTGGCAGTGACGACAGGGAAAAATACCCTAAGTAAGGGTTGGTCATTAAACTGTAAAGGTTGGTCATTGACCCAGAAAACGTCATAAGCTATTCCTTGAAACTAAATCCACATCTGTTCCCTTCTAACAACGCATACCGTCTCATACTAAAGAGCAACGAACGACGACGGTATTGTGATACTGCTGATTCATAAGCGAAGCAACAATAGGACCAGTGTCTGTTTACTGAAAACCTCAACATGCCGATAGAATAGCGTCATGCACAAAGCACGTGGTGTAGTGCGATAGAGTTGGCAACATAGGATAAGCGGCTTGGGTTGCTATGACAACAGTTTACTTTTGATTGGTGGATTGCTGGTTGCTAGGTGACGGCAATGACGTGTCAGTGACGTGTTTATCCCCTCTCCTTGTTTTCGCAGCTGAACAGCACGTGGAGGCAAAACGCCAATCACCAACTTATAATGCACCCATTATAGCAACTCACTCCGCTGTGACAGCCGCGGCTCTTTTATACCTCCACCAACCCTCGAAAGATTTAACAGTTGTTTAGGCCTCCTATCTTCCTTTATTCCATTTGTACCTTTAAAGAAATATGTAATAAAACTATTAGATATCACCATTCACTATTTTTCTGGGATCATTTGAGCATCGTTTCACCCATTTCATCCATCGTCCGGCATGACTTAACGTTGGAGGAGGTAAATAAAAACAATTGAATCCCCCAGCTTACTTTAATCAGCTTCGCCCGCTGTTATAGTAGTATTTATTTTTGCCCGTTGGCAGCACTGATAACATGATAATAACAAGCAGGATTATGGATGTAAGAAAGTCTGTATTTTCTCATTCTACAAGTTTCTGTAGCAATTTCAATGCACATTCTTTATAAATCTATCTTAAAAGTAACTTAAAAGATGACCAAATGCCAGAAATGGAGCAATTACATACCTCGTTTTCGTAAAAGAAGCTTGGTTTGTCACTTAGACTGAAGAAACACAACCATATTACACAGTCAACTGTCTCAGTTAACTTCCTCATTCCAACAAAACAATACACTATCAAAATAAGACCTGGAGCTTTCCTGATGACGAATACGCTCGCTTTCTTCTCGGGCAGCCAGCCACGTAAAAAGATTAGATATCTAAGTTTCGGGAGTTTGCATCTCTCCCTCATCAGGATATTTATAAAATGTTATAATAATATGTTATAATCCATCTAGCAGAATCAGCAGAATTCTCGCCAAATACAGCATCAGGACCATCCACAAGTCACCTCTGAAGATTAAACATCTGTTGAGACCAGTGAAAGAGAAACTGGACTTCCAAGTTCCGAGAGTGTACCGCATTCCCTGTGAATGTGGGACATCGTATATAGGACAAACCGGAAGGACCATCGCTACTAGAATAATCGAACATGAACGGAGCATTCGTTTACTGTAACCTGAGAAGTCTGGGCTGACAGAGCATTGTTTTGATGACGACCATAGAGCTGGGTGTGTACCGCATTCCCTGTGAATGTGGGACAACGTATATAGGACAAACCGGAAGGACCAATGCTACCAGAATAAACGAACATGAACGGAGCATTCGTTTAATGCAATCTGAGAAGTCTGGGCTGACAGAGCATTGTTTTGATAACGACCATAGAGCTGGGAGTGTACCGCATTCCCTGTGAATGTGGGACACCGTATATAGGACAAACCGGAAGGACCAATGCTACCAGAATAAACGAACATGAACGGAGCATTCGTTTAATGCAATCTGAGAAGTCTGGGCTGACAGAGCATTGTTTTGATAACGACCATAGAGCTGGGAGTGTACCGCATTCCCTGTGAATGTGGGACAACGTATATAGGACAAACCGGAAGGACCAATGCTACCAGAATAATCGAACATGAACTTAGCATTCGTTTAATGCAACCTGAGAAGTCTGGGCTGACAGAGCATTGTTTTGATAACGACCATAGAACTGGGAGTCTACCGCATTCCCTGTGAATGTGCGACACCGTATATAGGACAAACCGGAAGGACCAATGCTACCAGAATAATCGAACATGAACTTAGCATTCGTTTAATGCAACCTGAGAAGTCTGGGCTGACAGAGCATTGTTTTGATAACGACCATAGAACTGGGAGTCTACCGCATTCCCTGTGAATGTGCGACACCGTATATAGGACAAACCGGAAGGACCAATGCTACCAGAATAATCGAACATGAACTTAGCATTCGTTTAATGCAACCTGAGAAGTCTGGGCTGACAGAGCATTGTTTTGATAACGACCATAGAACTGGGAGTCTACCGCATTCCCTGTGAATGTGCGACACCGTATATAGGACAAACCGGAAGGACCAATGCTACCAGAATAATCGAACATGAACTTAGCATTCGCTTAATGCAACCTGAGAAGTCTGGGCTGACAGAGCATTGTTTTGATAACGACCATAGAACTGGGAGTCTACCGCATTACCTGTGAATGTGCGACACCGTATATAGGACAAACCGGAAGGACCATCGCTACTAGAATAAACGATCATGAACGGAGCATTCGTTTAATGCAACCTGAGAAGTCTGGGCTGGCAGAGCATTGTTTTGATAACGACCATAGAGCTGGGTGTGTACCGCATTCCCTGTGAATGTGGGACATCGTATATAGGACAAACCGGAAGGACCATCGCTACTAGAATAGACGAACATGAACGGAGCATTCTTTAATGCAACCTGAGAAGTCTGGGCTGGCAGAACATTGTTTTGATAACGACCATAGAGCTGGGAGTGTACCGCATTCCCTGTGAATGTGGGACATCGTATATAGGAGAAACCGGAAGGACCATCACTACTAGAATAATCGAACATGAACGGAGCATTCTTTAATGCAACCTGAGAAGTCTGGGCTGGCAGAACATTGTTTTGATAACGACCATAGAGCTGGGAGTGTACCGCATTCCCTGTGAATGTGGGACATCGTATATAGGAGAAACCGGAAGGACCATCACTACTAGAATAATCGAACATGAACGGAGCATTCTTTAATGCAACCTGAGAAGTCTGGGCTGGCAGAGCATTGTTTTGATAACGGCCATAGAGCTGGGAGTGTACCGCATTCCCTGTGAATGTGGGACATCGTACATAGGACAAACCGGAAGGACCATCGCTACTAGAATAATCGAACATGAACGGAGCATTCGTTTAATGCAACCTGAGAAGTCTGGACTGGCAGAGCATTGTTTTGATAACGACCATAGAGTCAATTTTCGGGAGACGACCATCTTGGCAATATGCAACAGTTACTGGGAGCGGAGAATTAAGGAGGCTTTGGCCATTTCCTCTGAAAGGAGCACGCTTAGTCGTGATGCTGGATTTCAGTTCAGCTCCTCTTGGAAACTGGCCTTAAAAATGGAAATCCGTCGATTTAAGAAGCAAAGATCAATACAGCTTGATAATCAAGTTAAGTAGTTACGTTTCTTTGATCCAATTTTCTATACTCACGCCATCTCCTGACCTGGCATTTAATTTACTGAAAACAGTCTTTTGTTCAGTAATGCAAATTTTGATAGTGTTTTGTCTTTGTTTATATTTGTGTTATATCCAGTATTTCATTTGGGGTTATAACGTTTTATAAATATCGTGATGATGGGAGAGATGCACACTCCCGAAACGTTGATATCTAATCATCTTTTCACCTGGCTGGCTGGCTGCCCGAGATGAAAGTGAACCAATACACTATCGTCATCTAGGGAACAGATTTTGAAACACTAATCCGAGTCCGCCGCGCTTATGTTACTTAGCATTTTTTTAAACATTTTGTACAATAATGAATAGAGAAAACAATATGATTGGCCATATCAAATTTTATGCTGTTTACAAGAACCTGGTTTTGTCTAAATGTGCCTTTTTCTGTAACCAAAACATGTATTTAATGCAAGTACGTCGTACAGAAGGGGGAAATAATAATGTAGTAATTTTCTATAGAAGAATCTCGAGGTTTTATCTTACCTGGGGCTGTTAAATTCTTGCTTGAAATTAAACTATTCTCTTAGCCATGTACGTCCACTTACCTGAAAAATACAAATAAGTAAATTAGTTATTTGTTTAATTAATAAGGTCACATGTAAGTAAAATAGATTAAAATAGCCTTGATAAATAAATTAGTTGTAATTCTCATGTTGAGGTTACCAAACCAAAATCAAATAATTTTACATTCTCTTAAAGCACTTCGTTATCAAAGATAACCTAAGTAAGGAGTTCTAAATCTTGTAGTTTATGGCTCTATGCTTCTAAAATATCATCACATTGTCCTCTACCACAGTTAAAAGTACAGCTATGCAGGTATCCTATATTAATATAACGTAGAGAGAACATTTGTATGTAGATTAATGGCAGGAAAGATCAACGATTTCAAATTCCTTCACCATTCAAAAGACCAATGCATTCTCATGGACATGAGACTAAAATATACTTCTAAATGATTGACAAAGCCCTTGTAGCTTTATAGAACACATTGGAGTTATAAAACAGCAAACGAAAGCATTCAGAAACGTCGTGGAGTACAAAATTGTGTTGTTCTTCCATAGAATACACAGCGTTGGTGCACTCTAAGAGTATAAAAAAACAAAAGAGAGTTACGTTCTATTGCAAGGAGTATACATAGACGGGCAAGATGTAACAAACAAAACACAGAGTTTAATAAAGTGACAATCGATGTTGTTATATTCGTCATTAATCAAATTCTACAGATGTGTATCTAATCAAACTTCTGTGTAATCCTTATTGGAATTCTCTAGATATACGTACTTAAGCTCCTAAACGTTGTAATAACCTCGTGTAACAAAGTCTTACTCCCGCTGTAAGATATAATGCAATTCATTGGTAGGGCATTCTACAGAGAGATTGATATAGAACTGACACACTTATTTAATTATTCCGTTGGAAATTCATTCCCTGACCCAATTTTAGCACCAAATTACGCAAATGTTCTGAAGTTTCGATTCCTTGTCACTAGATTCCTTGTCACTAATTGCTAGTGTTGGCAGCTGTTTTCGACATGTTCTACTCAACGTGAAAATGCAGTAGACATTAAATCAACGACTCTTCCTTGTGAAGCAATACTGGATTACGAATTCAATTACAGTTACTCAAAGGTCATACCAGAGAGAATTTGGTGTTCGCAATCCTCCCTAAGGAAATACAATACTGGTACTGGTAAGCAAATTGGAAACAATTCAATCTCTGAACAGCATCGTTCATCTAGACTTCCCACGGTTGTTGTCGATGTAAGAGCACGACTGGAGCAGTCATCCGAAAAATCATTAAGACGTTGTTGCAGGAGACAATGTGTCAAAGAGCTGCGAAAAGCGCAGGCCTAAAGGCATATAGGGTTTCGGTTGTTCATCAGCTACAGGAACCAGATAAGGATAAAAGATTGGATTATTGTCCGTGCTTTTAGACGTTCACTGTGCAAAATCCTTCCATATTGTTCATCACATGGTTCATAGATGAAGCGTGGTTCCATTTATCCGGTTATGTGAACTCACAGAACTCACACCATTGGGCCATCGAATATCCACGTCATCCATGAAGCACCTAGGAACTCGATTAAAATCGGAGTTTGGTGCGCTATATCCGCACAGGAAAAAGTGTGGCCAAACTCTTTTAACCGGACTGTGAACACTGCAGAGTACCGACTGATTTTCATAGAGTTTGTTGAGCAACTGGACGACATAAAGCTGAGTCAAGGATATTTTCAGCAAGATGGCGCTACATGCCATAGATCAAATGAATCCATGCAACTAATTACAAGCTTATTTGACGACGGGATCATTTTCAGAAACCTATGTGGCCACCGAGATCTCCGGATTTGACATCACCGGATTTTTCAGGTTTACGGCACACGTCCCCAGACATTGCACGATCTGAAGCACAGGAGATTCAAGCTGTTGACAACAGTCCTCCAACGAGTGGCCAGTAACATGGACGACGTGTTGAGTTGTGCCTTATGCAGGATGGAAATGAAATGTGTAGTGTTTAACGCCCGCTTTTACTACATACGGCACCGCAGGTGGTGACACTGATGATACATGAGATGAAGATGGAGCACCGGTGGAATGAGATGGCGGTGGAAACCGGAGGTCCCGGAGAAAACCCGCCCCAGCGCCGTGCTGTCCACCACAAATCTCACTTTGCGGTCGCCTGGGATCCAACCCGGGCCGCCTTGGTGCGAGCCAAGCGGTCTAACTACTGAGCCACGGCGCGGCCTATGCAGGAGGAGGACATTTTCAACATTTCCTATAGAGGTAAATAACCTCCCAAAATTCCTCTACATTTTAAGTAAAGTAAGTTGTAACTATCACAATTCGTTTTGAAAAATTAATGAAAGATATGTAAATAACTCTGTACACCTTATCTTCGCCTAATATACGAGGGTAGGTCAAAAAGTAATGCCTCCTATTTTTTTCTCTTTTAATTGCCAAGAAAACTGAATCCAATTTACAAAGCTTGACGACTAATTTGTCACTATTCAATACAATCTCCATCCTTTTCCACAGTTTTGGTCCACCTTTTAACTAAGGCATGTATTCCAGTGTGGTAAAACACACGGTCTTGCTTCCTAAGCCATTGACGCACGGACGTTTTCACAGCCTCCTCATCTTCAAAATGAATCCCACGATGAGCTTCCTTTAGTGGCCCGAACAGATGAAAGTCTGATGGTGCCAGGTCAGGGCTGTAAGACTTGCCATCCCAATTTCTCAATTTCTGCAGTGGTGTAACGGCTGATGTGTGGTCTTGATTTGTCATGCAAAAGAAGAACATCCGCCATAGTTTTTGTTGGGCGAACTCGGCGAAGATGTGCTTTCTGCTTTTTGAGAGTTCTGACGTATCGGACAGAATTTATTGTGCATCCCTGCTCCAAAAAATCAATCATAAGCACACTCTCTGCATCCCAAAACACTGTCGACATAACTTTCCCAGCCGACCGCTGAGTTTTGATTTTTTTTCTTCGGTGACGTGTGATGCTATTCCATTGATGCCTCTTTGATTCAGGTTCAAAAAAATGAACCCACGTTTCGTCTCCAGTAACAATTTTTTTTCCAGAAACTCCTCTCCCTCCAAATTGAAGCGCTGCAAGTGTTCGGAGGCTATTGTTTTCCTTGTTTCTTTGTTTTGGGCGTTTAACATTCTTGATACCCAACGTGAACAAACTTTTGAGTAACCCAGTTGTTGAATAATCGTCATCACACTGCCTTTACTGAGGGAGGTAATACGACACAATTCACCTGTTGTTACCCGGCGATCACCACGAATGATGTCATCGACTCGCTGAATGTTGCATGGAGTCACTGCAGTCACCAGCCTGCCGCTTCGCTTTTCATCTGTCAATGGTGTTTGCCCTTCAGCTTCGTTACAGCGACGAACCCATCGTGTAACAGTGCTGACATCCACCGTTGTATCACTATGCACATTTTTTAGCCTTTCGTGAATGCAAATTGGCGTTTCACCTCCGCAGTCAAAAATTCAATCACAGAACGCTGTCTTATACGAATGTCGATGTCAGCCATTTTGCAAGAGGATGCAGTGCTGCCACCTGTTGACTTAGGAAGTTACTACTGCAGGGGATTAGAGAGAAGTTTTAAGGAATTGTGCCAAATTTAAAGTTTTCACACAACTTACTTATTTAAGAAAAAAATAGGAGACATTACTTTTTGACCCACCCTCCTTGATATCCATTTATTTCTTCTAGCTAGAGAATTTTTTTAAATTTTTTAATTGTAATTTACGTCCTCCAAGGTTAAGTAATATCGGGCGGTGAATGAAATGGATGAAATGATGCTCAAATGAGTCCAGGGTCCATGGAGCTTAGAGCTACCCGACATTTGTCGTTCTAGTTAGAGGTTGGGGTTACGTTAGGTCTCAATAGATCCGCCTTGGGTCATACTATGTTCTCCATACCACGATATATCCAATTCCACGAGAGTTGTCTTTACCCACCTGTATGAGTATCGCTTAACCAAACTTTTGGCTCGACGTGTGCGGGTCTAGAGCCAACCTGATTGGTCACACTCTCCTTTTAAGGGTACTCACTTGCCCTCAAAGCATCTGGGTCGGGTCTACCAAATGGGAAACCACGGAAGTTCAAGTTAATTAAGATTCAAATACAAATTAATTGCCATATGTTGCCTTATGCAACCATTCTCCATTCTGTTATAAATTAGTGTTGCCTCGATCCCTTCAGCTAATAAGTTTATTACGTTTTTTTTTCGTATTTTTCCTCATTCGCCAAGGTAAATACGGATGGTATATTTAATAGCATGACGTAAAGTTCAAACTTCAGTCTAAAAGTTCCTCTTTTCCAATTTTTAACCTCATATATCTTTTCTCTGGTGCAGTGCACCATTTTGTAGATGTTACTCGTCATTTGTCTTTGTCGTTATTCATTTTTTATAGCTTGGACATACAAAGAGAATGTAATTTCAAGGACATCGCATACCAATCACTTTCATAACATTTGACTATCACATAAGTCTGCTGTCCTCCCCCACATTACCTTGTAAGCATCAGAAGTTACAAAAGTGTTAAAGAAGTACGGAGGTGATGTATGAACAAAGCATGATGTTGGTGTTACGTAAGGTGAGGCGCGCTGCTTCCGAACGTAAAGTATACCACATTCCTTGAATGAGTGCCCCAATTATATTAAGTAAGAACTGTGTCCCAGACATCAAAGAGACAAAACAACCTGTGTAACTTTCTCTAATTAATACAAGGAATGTGAAATACCTACTATTTCTTATATAGGGTGTTTCGAAAATATGCTCCTCCTACAGCAAATTACAGATTGTTTTTCAACATCTTCCGCCCGCAAATTCTTTCTTACCCCATATCTTCTTGTGTAATGTCCTCTAATCGCACAGTAGTAGTAGTAGTAGTAGTAGTAGTAGTAGTAGTAGTAGTAGTAGTAGTAGTAGTAGTAGTAGTAGCAGTAATAGTAGTAGTAGTAGTAGTAGTAGTAGTAGAAGTAGTAGTAGTACTAGTAGGTCATGAATAAACTATTTTCAAAGAGTTCTCTACCAGCCAAAAGCTGGTTTGTACTTACAAACTTACTTACTTACTTACTTATTTCTGCTTCAAGCCTCACATTCAAGAATTCTCGAGTTCAATCTCAGTCAGGCTGAGTTATCTAGATAAGGGGATTTTCAGGTTTTCCCTAATCTGAAATATGATGTCTGGTAACTCTAAGCTCTATGTGCCCTGTACTTATTTGAACATCATTTCATTCATCGTCCGATATGACTTAACGTTGGAGGTTTTCTCTTTTCTTGAAAGATGAATGTCTGGTAACTTTAAGCTCTATGTACCCTGTACTCATTTGAACATCATTTCATTCATCGTCCGATATGACTTAACGTTGGAGGTTTTCTCTTATCCTGAAAGATGAATGTCTGGTAACTCTAAGCTCTATGTACCCTGTACTCATTTGAACATCATTTCATTCATCGTCCGATATGACTTAACGTTGGAGGTTTTCTCTTATCCTGAAAGATGAATGTCTGGTAACTCTAAACTCCATGTACCCTGTACTCATTTGAACATAATTTCAGTCATCGTCCGATGAACAGAAAGGTGAAAATTGAACAAGAAATAAATAGTTTACAAAATGTATCCTTGGGTTTCAACTGGAAGACCTGTGCCGTATCAGTCACAAATTTCGTAATCTATCCCTCTGATTCGTTATGCAAAGTAGGGTACTAGAGTTGCTAATGTATCCTATTTATTTTTAAAAAGTGATTTGGAAATGTTCGTGTTTGCTTGTGAAAGTTGCAAGGCGCACGTTTTCTGGAATAGCCAAACTGTGTTAAGGACACAAGAGAGATTTTGTCAAATATTTGTACTTAATGTCGAACTGTGAAACAGGAAATAAACATTGCTTCAACACGAGGGAAGAGTTAATTCACACTGTTTGTACCGACCGGATGGCTGTGGCCCGCATTCAGCGTGTCCAGGTTCGATTCTCGTGATTGATCTATTTGACCGTTTTTTTTTCTTAGGTTGTTAGACGAATGCTGGGTAGGTTAGCTACATCCCCCAAATTTCCTTTACCTCTATTTCCTTTGCCCTCTTCTCAGGTCCGACCTATCACCTCACATCTCCCTACCCGTTGGAACACAGCTCGCTGTGCAAAGTTCCCTCTCCGAGCACCGTACAATAGACTGATGGACGTTTTCAGGGTCACGTTTACTGAATGGTATTTTCCTTGCACGTCTGCAGCGATGTTCAAGATAAGGATTAGTACGAGTTGTCAAGAAGCTGCCTTACAAACTGCTCGCGTTTAGCGGTCGTCATAGCAACAGGGCTGACAAAACTGCCACGAGTCTCCCTTCTAGTGAATTACACATCCCAAATTAACTCTAAACTTCAACTACGTATTACGTTTCTTGCTGTTTCTGTTTTTTTCTGTCAGTTAAGGTAGTGCACTTGTAAAAAACGAGCTGTCTACTTCTTTTTTTACATTTTGGCAAAATATTGTAACGATGATATAGAACATTTTAATCAGGCATTTCAGTTACTTAGACATATTAATATTATCTATTAATTAATAATCCATTAGGCTTGTTTTCGTGCTGTTCCGAGCGTTCGAGGTCAGAGGTGTCATTTATAAACTACATGGACTTTGAGGTCACTATCGTCCGAGATGGGTTAACGTTGGAGGACGTAAATTAAAAAAAAATGCCCAAAGTGTCAAACGTATTTTACGAATTTATTTTATTTTTAATATACCATTATAATAACTTCTACATTGAATCTACTTTTTAAATTTCATAAGAAGTTATGGAAGAAAATACAACGCTTAGTCCTTTGTTGGCGGAGTTTAGGCGCAATAAATCCGAGTTTTGGCGCCGATTAATTACTGTAGATGAAACTTGGATACACCATTATACGTCCGAAACAAAAACAGTCCAAACATTGGACTGCAAAGGGGGAACCGGCTCCAAAAAAGCAAACACTGTTTTTTTTTTCGGCTGGGAAAGTGATGGCAACTGTTATTTTGGGATAGTCATGGAGTTGTTTTAATTAATTATCTTCAAAAAGGAAAAACTATTACAGGAGCATACTACGCATCATTAGTTGACAAGCTGAAGGCAGAAAATGTGGGAAAACGGCCACATTTGCAGAAAAAGGAAATCATGTTTCACCAAGACAACACACCGTCTCACACCTCAGCGGTTGCTATAGCGAAAATCCACGAATTACGGTTCGAACTGCTTCAACTCACCAGATCTAGCCCCTTATGTTCCCTTATCTGAAAATTGCGCTCGGGGGACAGAGATTTTCGTCAAATGAATAGGCAATCACCTTTGTGAACAGTTATTTTGCAGAGAAAAACACTGAGTAGTATTTGGACGGGTTATAGAGATGGGAGCATCGCTGGGAGAAGTGTGTAGAGTTATCAGCAGACTAGGTTGAAAAATATTTTTTTTTTCCTTTGAAAAATGTCTTGTATGTTTATTAGTACGGAAACTTTCCAGATCACCTATGTAGTTCTAAATGAAGACCAAGTACGTTAAGAGTTGGTTGCTAGGCGACGGCTTTGAAACTCGTTCCATTTGTACACATCTGACATAAGCTTGTACATCCCTGATAGAGCAGCAAGCGGTTTGTGAACAAATGAAGCACGCCTGCTGTACTACAAGTTTTTGACCTAGCCACAGTTCAAGGTAAACCTTCCTGATGTATTTTCTTCACGTTAAAACCTGCTTTTTTCCTTCATTAATTTCCTCTTTGCATGCACCCCTTTCCCCTTTAATTATTACTCGTCTCTTTGCCCAAAATTTCTGCTTCAGCTTCCGCTCCTTAACACTTGTTACATTTCTCTTCATTAATTCTGCAGCTAACCCTCCTTAACCCTTCTCACATTATATTTTCACGTCTTCTCATGCCTATTCATGAACGTCTTTCTTTGAAATTCTGCATAGCACACCCTTGTAGCATTCTACTTAATTATATATAAAATGTTTTTACATTTTTCACCCCTTACGGTTTATGTTTACAAACTTATTGCTTTCTCTGCAGTGAGTTGCAGTATTGTATTGCACGCAAAAATTAAATACAGAATTTCATTGCAAATACAATCTGAGACACACTGAATAGAAAACAAGGCATTTTCCTTTACATGAAATGTGTTTAGAACATTTTTATCAAAAATAAGTCTAATAAAAAAATAGCCACATACAAAAGATACATTGGTAAGCGTTTTATAGGTGACGATAGTGTATTGTTTTGTTGGAATGAAGAAGTTAACTACCTGAGAAAGTTGACTGTGCAATACGATTGTGTTTTGTCTAAGTGACAAATCGAGTTTCTTTTACGGAAACGAGGTATGTAATTGCTCCATTTCTGGCATTTTGTTATTTTGTAACTTCGTTTAAGATAGATTAATAAAGAATGTGCATTGAAATTGCTCCAGAAAGTTGTACAGTTAGAAAATACACTTTCTTATATCCATAATCCTCCTTGTTGTTATGATAGTCACTTAATCAGTGCTGCCACCCGGCAAAAATAAATACCACTACAATAGTGGGCGAAAGAGATCCTTTATTTGTCAACATAATCTTCAAAAAGGCTAATACTTTGTCATATCGATGTTATAATGTAATTAAATCATCTATGTACTGCGATTTACCATGATCCTCAAAATAATTGCCGCATTAATGACCTCCTCGTTGTTGTGAAAGCTTCGTCCTACAAGACATTTTTTAAGGTTTGGGAACTTCACTGGGTGCTAGATCTGGCGAATAGGGTGAATGTTCAAGCAATTCGAACATAAATTCGCACATTTTTACCATTACAATGATTGAACGATGGACCGGAGCATTGCCGTGAAGAAACAAGGGTTTTTCTTTGCCAAATGAAATCTTTTTCTTTTCACCTTATCACTCAAACGTTGCAGTAAGCTCTTGTAGTAGTCACCAGTGATAGTTTTATCCTTTTCCAAGTAAGCAATAAAACTAACTCCTTGTGTATTCCAGAAAAATCTCGCCATAACCTTGTTAGCTGACAAAATTGACTTTGCCTTCTTTGGAGATGGTACACAGCCCACCTCGGTAACGTAGTGGTAGAGTGTCTGCCTCACGTTCAAGAGGTCCCGAGTTCGAATCTCGGTTAGGGTGAGTTAGATAAGGTTTTTCCGGGGTTTTCCCTTATCCTGACAGACGAATGTCGGGTAACTCTAAGCTCCATGGAACTCGGACTCATTTGGGCATCATTTCACTCATCGTCCGATATGATTCAACGTTGGAGGACGTAAATTACACACACACACACACACACACACACACACACACACACACACACACACACACACACACACACACACACACACACACAAGTCTAACAACAAAGTGGGGGGACGCACATGCTGGAGAAGAGATCAGAATTCTGCACTTGTAAATTCGCCTTCTTCAAACTTTGCCTGTCCTCAGCATGCGTACGACCTTTTATGTAATCATCTGATTTCCACATATGTACTGGAGGTCCGTTAGAAGTCATAAATATTATTTGAATGTATTTTTAATGTATACATATTTTGTATGTTTGCAGTACTTTGAAGTTAAATTAAGAAAGGCAATGAATTATAAAAGGTATAAATAATATTATTAGTAAGGGGACTGCGTCCCCCTCCGCATACATCCGCGTTTCCCCTGCACTACATCCCTGCCTGGTGCAATGCACTGTTTGATGTGATTTACTTTCTGAAGTTTAGTGATGTATCCAAGTTTCATCCATGGTAATAAGCCATAATACCATAATACCATCTGGTATTCTTACGGTAGAGCTCCAAATTCTTAACAGAAACAGTTTTTCTTTGCAACTTTTGATCAGGTGTCAACAAACACGGCACAGACCTTGTAAAAGTCCAAAACATTATTTAAAATATTACCTACACGTTCTTCTGATATGTTTACAGCGAGGCTCATCACTAGTACTCATACGTCCCATTTTAAACTCTACAACCAATCTTTTAATTATTGTATATGAAGGGACAGAGCGAGGCTCATCACTAGTACTTGTACGTCCCATTTTAAACTCTACAACCAACCTTTTTATCATTGTATATGAAGGGACAGAGTGAGGCTCATCACTAGTACTTGTACGTCCCATTTTAAACTCTGCAACCAACCTTTTAATTATTGTATATGAAGGGACAGAGCGAGGCTCATCACTAGTGCTCGTACGTCACATTTTAAACTCTACATCCAACCTTTTAATTATTGTATATGAAGGTACAGAGTCTTTCAATGTACTGTCCATTTCCTCCACAACAATGGCTAGCTACCCAGGTAAATGGTTCAGACAGTTGCCCGCATTCATAAGACAGTAGATTCGATTCCTATAATCCGGTTTCTTGGAAAGATAATTACATCCACGGAATTCGCTGTCCCTTCATTTAATTTGTCTAAGTGTCGGCGGTAGAAAATCCCCTTCTTACAGACTGCGGTCATGGACAACTCGAGGGATGTGTCCTCCCGCAGGATGTGGGTAGCTATCGTTTTTTAATAAAATTATTAAAGTTACCAGATAATAATTCAAGTATAAAACTGTAGGAATCTGCCACACCCTGCAGGACAAATCTGCAGCAGAGCTTCTCCTAAGTACATTCAAGGTCTACCAGTTAAGGGAATTCTGTCATCTGTGCCAAGTTGTAATTTACATGTTTCAATTTACAAGCACCTACCTAAGAATAATAATTGACACATTAATGTAAGGCTCATGAGAAACTTAGGAGGCCAGTTTAACATTGTAGCGTATCACAGTGTTTGTACAAGAATAGAGAAAGGCATGTAAATAAAACATTTTACTATCACTTAAAGTCTACTGTATTCCCTTGTAACTACAATAAGATAATGTTTATCTTGAAGTAGATAGAGCAATAAGTGTTTGTACAAGAATAGAGAAAGGCATGTAAATAAAACATTTTTCTATCACTTAAAGTCTACTGTATTCCCTTGTAACTACAATAAGATAATGCTTATCTTGAAGTAGATAGAGCAATAAGTGTTTGTACAAGAGTAGAGAAAGTCATGTATATAAAACATTTGACTATCACTTAAAGTCTACTGCATTCCCTTGTAACTACAATAAGATAATGTTTGTCTTGAAGTAGATAGAGCAATAAGTGTTTGTACAAGAGTAGAGAAAGTCATGTATATAAAACATTTGACTATCACTTAAAGTCTACTGCATTCCCTTGTAACTACAATAAGATAATGTTTGTCTTGAAGTAGATAGAGCAATAAGTGTTTGTACAAGAGTAGAGAAAGTCATGTATATAAAACATTTGACTATCACTTAAAGTCTACTGCATTCCCTTGTAACTACAATAAGATAATGTTTGTCTTGAAGTAGATAGAGCAATAAGTGTTTGTACAAGAGTAGAGAAAGTCATGTATATAAAACATTTGACTATCACTTAAAGTCTACTGCATTCCATGTAACTACAATAAGATAATGTTTGTCTTGAAGTAGATAGAGCAATAAGTGTTTGTACAAGAGTAGAGAAAGTCATGTATATAAAACATTTGACTATCACTTAAAGTCTACTGCATTCCCTTGTAACTACAATATGATAATGTTTATCTTGAAGTAGATAGAGCAATAAGTGTTTGTACAAGAGTAGAGAAAGTCATGTATATAAAACATTTGACTATCACTTAAAGTCTACTGTATTCCCTTGTAACTACAATATGATAATGTTTATCTTGAAGTAGATAGAGCAATAAGTGTTTGTACAAGAGTAGAGAAAGTCATGTATATAAAACATTTGACTATCACTTATAGTCTACTGCATTCCCTTGTAACTACAATAAGATAATGTTTATCTTGAAGTAGATAGGACAATAAGTGTTTGTATAAGAGTAGAGAAAGTCATGTATATAAAACATTTGACTATCACTTAAAGTCTACTGCATTCCCTTGTAACTACAATAAGATAATGTTTATCTTGAAGTAGATAGGACAATAAGTGTTTGTACAAGAGTAGAGAAAGTCATGTATATAAAACATTTGACTATCACTTAAAGTCTACTGCATTCCCTTGTAACTACAATAAGATAATGTTTGTCTTGAAGTAGATAGAGCAATAAGTGTTTGTACAAGAGTAGAGAAAGTCATGTATATAAAACATTTGACTATCACTTAAAGTCTACTGCATTCCCTTGTAACTACAATAAGATAATGTTTATCTTGAAGTAGATAGAGCAATAAGTGTTTGTACACGAGTAGAGAAAGTCATGTATATAAAACATTTGACTATCTCTTAAAGTCTACTGTATTCCCTTGTAACTACAATAAGATAATGTTTATCTTGAAGTAGATAGAGCAATAAGTGTTTGTACACGAGTAGAGAAAGTCATGTATATATAACATTTGACTATCACTTAAAGTCTACTGCATTCCCTTGTAACTACAATAAGATAATGTTTATCTTGAAGTATATAGAGCAATAAGTGTTTGTACAAGAGTACAGAAAGTCATGTATATAAAACATTTGACTATCACTTAAAGTCTACTGCATTCCCTTGTAACTACAATAAGATAATGTTTGTCTTGAAGTAGATAGAGCAATAAGTGTTTGTACAAGAGTAGAGAAAGTCATGTATATAAAACATTTGACTATCACTTAAAGTCTACTGCATTCCCTTGTAACTACAATAAGATAATGTTTGTCTTGAAGTAGATAGAGCAATAAGTGTTTGTACAAGAGTAGAGAAAGTCATGTATATAAAACATTTGACTATCACTTAAAGTCTACTGCACTCCCTTGTAACTACAAAATGATAATGTTTATCTTGAAGTAGATAGAGCAATAAGTGTTTGTACAAGAGTAGAGAAAGTCATGTATATAAAACATTTGACTATCACTTAAAGTCTACTGTATTCCCTTGTAACTACAATATGATAATGTTTATCTTGAAGTAGATAGAGCAATAAGTGTTTGTACAAGAGTAGAGAAAGTCATGTATATAAAACATTTGACTATCACTTAAAGTCTACTGCATTCCCTTGTAACTACAATAAGATAATGTTTATCTTGAAGTAGATAGGGCAATAAGTGTTTGTATAAGAGTAGAGAAAGTCATGTATATAAAACATTTGACTATCACTTAAAGTCTACTGCATTCCCTTGTAACTACAATAAGATAATGTTTATCTTGAAGTAGATAGAGCAATAAGTGTTTGTACAAGAGTAGAGAAAGTCGTGTATATAAAACATTTGACTATCACTTAAAGTCTACTGTATTCTCTTGTAACTACAATAAGATAATGTTTATCTTGAAGTAGATAGAGCAATAAGTGTTTGTACAAGAGTAGAGAAAGTCGTGTATATAAAACATTTGACTATCACTTAAAGTCTACTGTATTCCCTTGTAACTACAATAAGATAATGTTTGTCTTGAAGTAGATAGAGCAATAAGTGTTTGTACAAGAGTAGAGAAAGTCATGTATATAAAACATTTGACTATCACTTAAAGTCTACTGTATTCCCTTGTAACTACAATAAGATAATGTTTATCTTGAAGTAGATAGAGCAATAAGTGTTTGTACAAGAGTAGAGAAAGTCATGTATATAAAACATTTGACTATCACTTAAAGTCTACTGTATTCCCTTGTAACTACAATAAGATAATGTTTATCTTGAAGTAGATAGAGCAATAAGTGTTTGTACAAGAGTAGAGAAAGTCATGTATATAAAACATTTGACTATCACTTAAAGTCTACTGTATTCCCTTGTAACTACAATATGATAATGTTTATCTTGAAGTAGATAGAGCAATAAGTGTTTGTACAAGAGTAGAGAAAGTCATGTATATAAAACATTTGACTATCACTTAAAGTCTACTGCATTCCCTTGTAACTACAATAAGATAATGTTTATCTTGAAGTAGATAGAGCAGTAGTTTGTATGTACAAAAGTAGAGAATGTCAGAGCAGTGGACGAGTGAGAACAAAGGACAGTAGTAAAACAAATGCTTGTGAGAGAAGTTAATATTCTCGTCACGTGTTCACTTGCTAACTACCCCGTCATTAACGAATCGTGTCCGGAACAGCCTGTCAACGGAGTGACCCCTCCAATTAGCACGGGCGCTGCACCCTACCTTTGTGTTTGGTCTGCAGCAGCGCTCGTGATTCGTTCGCTTTTCATCGTCCAGAATTTGTTCAGGTGATTCTGTTAACTTTGGTAAAGGTTGTATATTTTATTATTGAATAATAAGTTTCCTTAATTGTTTCCGGAATTGGCTTGGCTTTAAAATAAAAATACAGGTGAACCTAATAGGTACGTAATTCATTTATACACCATTCGCATTTATACGTAAATACTTGCAGGTCCCGTAAACTAAAATTCATAGTAGAGGTAGCAGTAAATATTTATGATATTTTATATTATATCTATATTTATTGTGCATATTCCAAAATTTTACAATTTACAACTTTAGGCTACATTTATTTGTCTTTACCTTGTTGCTACCTTGTCTTACACGACACCCTGGTCTTCTGCTTTGTCAGGTAGCTCTTAATATCCATGTCTCCTTGTTACTTAATTAGTCCCTTTCTTCCCCCACATCTTCCTTTCTTATATTCTTTACATTTCTGGCCCATTTTTCTTTTACTTTCTCCAAGAACTCACCAATACTTCTTACCTTCTGTTCCTCCCTGTCCGTTAACATTTTTATAGCTACTATCCTCTTCTCTACTTTCTCCCATATTTCCTCCCAAACCTTTTTTCTCCACATTGCAACCTCCTCGCATTCTGTTACATAGTGTTCTATGCTTTCTTCTCCCCCACACAATTCACAAATTCCCTTTTCCCTACCTCTTATCCCTCTTAGAAATATTATTCCTGTTCTCATCCAAGCTAACCCTTCTCTCTCTTGCCTATTGCAGTAATCTACATATGCTTCTCGTCCCCAATTTCTTTTTATTTTCTTGTAAAATTGTATTGATTTCATATTTTCTAGACTTCCCCATATTTCTTGTCTTTCTATATCTTCTT
The DNA here is from genome assembly GCA_030765055.1 of Mantis religiosa. NCBI lineage: Eukaryota > Metazoa > Arthropoda > Insecta > Mantodea > Mantidae > Mantis > Mantis religiosa. The sequence continues at coordinate 23,790,930 of CM060957.1, forward strand.
TTCTGCATTTTACTGATTTATCCACATCGCTTGTATTCCTTTCCTCTAATCTCTATATATCTCCCATTCCTATTTTTTGCATAATTTCTCCTATCTCTGCCCACAAACTATTTGAGTTCTCTAATCTTTTTTGTGGTCTCATGCATAATTTCATAATTTCCCCTTCTTCTTTAACCAAACACCTATACCAAAATTTATTATTCTTTGCATTATTATTCATTTTTTCTTCTATTTTACACAAAAACTAAAACCTTACTTGCTTCCGAATTAGGAATTGCTTATACACGCTATGTACAGTCATCAGTGAAGGAGAACGCCAAAACAGCTTATCCAGATGACTCACCCTAACCCAAATTTGAACTCAGCACCTGCCGAACGTAGGCTGTGGAGGCATTACATCAGTACGAAAAGATGTAATGAAAAATCTCTAAATTCATTTATACGTATTGCAAAGTAAGTTTTAAGGATTTAATGAAAGAAAATTGAAACCGCCCAAGTTAACTGACCTGGTTATAACATAAATAAGTGCAAACGAAATAAAACTAATGTTTATATGACAGTTATTTAAGTTTCTCGCCATTCAAAAACTTCCATGTGTACTAGAATCTACACATTTTGTACACAGACTACGTTGTCTCGTAAGAAAAGTCGATTTTCTTATGTTGGTTCTGATTTACGTACATTATGAGCTTGTATCAGTATTCAGTTGTTAACAAGGAGATAACAAAGTTTGAGCTTAGAGTCCTTCTAAAACATTACTAGAAACAAGATTATAAAGTCGCTGTCGCAGCTCGAAGAACATGTGAAGAGGAAGGAGAAGGTGTCGTTAGTGAGCGTGTGGCACAACGTTGGTTCTAACGTTTGAACAATGGAGACCAAAACACTAAAGATTTACCACGTTCTGGAAGATCTAAAGTATGGAATATTGAGCTTACACGACAAGTTTTGTGAGAAAATCCACAAAAAGTACCCTAGGCTTTTAGAAAAACTTGGTACATCAAAAGATACCATACATCGTCACATTAAGACACTTGAAAAATCATACAGAAGCTGTAGATCTGTACTTCATGAACTGATACCTCAATGGTATGAACGTAGTTCAGCTTATCCGTAATCCCATGGATGACAGATTTGTCAGGAGAATTGTCATTTGTGATGAGTATTGGGTATAGTACCGAAACCCTGATGCCTCCAAACAGTGACTTGATCCCACCAACCTGACAAAGTCATCAGTTCGGTCGCAAAGTAATGTTGTGTGTCTGGTGGAATTTTGAAGGAGTGATTCACTGGGAGTTTGTTCCAAACGGACGGGAAATTGATGCGGATCTTTATTCTCAACAACTGGAACGAGTTCATGAAATTTTGAGACAGAGATACCCAGCCTTAGTTAACCGAAATAAAGTTCTATTGCAACAAAACAATGTAACAGCCCATACTACACAAACAACCATAGAAAAAATTCAGGAATTGGGAGGAATCGAACTGCTACAGTCCTGATCTCGCACCTTCACATTATTACCTTTTTGGATCCATGGCCCATTTTTTACGTGGAAGACATTTTGACAACACTGAAGCAGTACAAGTGGGTGTCACCGAATTCTTAGGGCAGCATTCATAGTCATCACTTTGGTCTAGACTATTTTCCGACTAACTTGGTCCGGATCAAACGCGGTCTAACTTTTTGGTATTCATAGACGACAAAAAGCCTCGGACCCAGTAAAGCCGTAGACCAGCACGAAACAAATGTTACACGACGTAGAAAGGCTCTTCTGCACATGCGCGATTCCCATAGAGTGCTAAACAAACCACAGTGTACCTACAAGTTTAGAAATCTCTGTGGTAGTTTCACAACTGTTTCTTAATCATTCTTACGGTTGCTGCTGCTGTTTGAGGTTAGGTAACAAAGTTTGGTGTGCTGTAAATATGGATAATATGAAGAAGCGTGGTATCAATTAGTCAGAGGAAGAACAATGTTTTCTTCTTTATCTATCTCTAACTCCTTTTTCGGCTTGTTGTGCGTAGGGCGGCGCTCTCGTGCTGGCGCGATGAGTGGTCTGCTCTCCGTGACAACAGGCTCCGCACAGTAGAGGAGCTTCCGGATCTCTGGGTGACTTCCTGTCGCCAATCGCGGTGGGAAGAAGTTATTTTGGCTCGGTTGCGTCTTCGCCATTGTCATTTTATCCACAATTTTTTATTAAACCGGACAGCGGCTCCAGTTTGCCCGCTCTGCGGTGCCGAACTGTCCGTGCGTCATTTATTTTTAGATTGTTTTAGACTAGCCCGTCTCCGCAGGTCTCTCCAGCTGCCGGCCAGCTTGGCAGAAATACTCGCAGATGACGAGACGGCGGTGGGCAAAGTTTTAGCGTTCATTTTATCAACAGATTTTAGGATTTTGCCCTAAAATTTTGGCTATTTTAACCATTTTATCTCCTTTATGGTTTTAATTGTCTTAGTTTCCATTTTAGTCTTTGCCACATCGTTGAGCGTGAGTGTTATCTTTATTTTATTTGATTTATTGCATTTGTCTTTTAGTCTTTCTCGTTTTAATTAGATTTTAAATCCATTGGTTTTTTGTTAAGGGCACTGATGACCCAGTAGTTGAGCACCCCTAAACACCATCATCATCATCATCATCATCATCATCTAACTCCTTTGTGCTGTTAAGCGTGGAGTACAAGCCTCTTCTACCCGTTTCCTCCATTTTCCTCGGTCCATCACCATTCCCTTCATTTCTGTCATGGTTTTCCCTCTATCCTTCCCCAACTTCTCAATGTATTCCTGATACAACATGCGTGGCCTTGTCCTAATTCTTTTGCCTTCTGGTCTTGCTTCTAAATATTGTTTGGGTTTTCTTTCTTCTGACATGCGGAGTACATGTCCATACCATTTAAGTTGTCTTTTTTCCAATATTTCTTTAACGGAGTGTGTACCAAACTCTTCCCTTATTGTTACATTTCTAATCATATCTCTTCTAGTCTTCCCCACAGCTCGTCTTAAATATCTCATTTCCATAGCTGTTATTTTGCTTTCTTGTTTCTGTAGGAGAGTCCAGCTCTCTGCTCCATATAATAGGATTGGTAGTATTATTGTTTTAAATACTATAATTTTTGTATATTTTGTTATTTCCTTTTTTCCCACAATAGTATTATTAATGTGATAATAGACCGAATTGGACTTTCTTATTCTGTTTAAAATTTCCTGCTCTATTTTTCCATCCTTATTTATAATTTGATACCGAAATTATGGTTTGCAGGAGCAAAGAATAATGATAGACGTCAAAGGAATGTTGGTTCTTTGTGACGACCAAGGACAAGGTCAGTTCAGTTGGGGAAAGTCTGTAACAATGCCATGAATGAAAGAAGCAATGTCCTTAGAAGGTTTCTAAAGGAATTGTCACTTGACGTATATGAATAGGGAATTCTTTGGATCGTTTACAATGGCGACCAAAACAGCCACAAAGGGACTTGGTTTAAAAGAGTTTTGAAAAGGGAAAGTTAGAAGATATATACACACGCGCGCAGATGTGATCAGGCACTCTACGGCGTAAGGCCGATGGAGACCGTTCGCGGCTAGTAAGCCATTATAAGCAGTCGTCGGTGTATAGCCGATATGGCTATATCGCGGCTAGGAAGCCATTATAAACATTCTCCGGCGTGCAGCCGATAAAAGAGGGGAGTCTGAGACGTGACGCCTATTAGAGCGGTCAACTTGTTCTGTCTTGAATATTTGTCGGGTCATCAAAATTTATCGAGAAATATAATTAGCATTCAGTCACTATAACCCGAGATTGGTAACCCTCGGTCGGCAGCTTCCATTTTGAGGTCAGAAAAGAAGCAGTGAATAAATAATTTGGAGAAGGGCATTCCAGTGTTGTAAAACTTCCTTCTCACACACATCCACCCATACCCTGAGAGAAACCTCATTGCTCACTATAATATTTGCTTCAAACTGGTGCACAACGTGGAGCTGTGGTAACACTTGATCGCCACCATCTTCATTTTCGTATCAAATTGTACCCAGGTATTCATAACTGTCTACCTGTTCTAAGATTTCATCATTACATTTAATTTTAACTTCTTCTTCTTCTTCTTTCCTTCCTATATACATGGTTTTACTGTAGGGTATGTTTAATTCTAAACCTTTTCTAGTTAATTCTTCTTTCCATTCATTTAGCGCTAATTGTAAATTATCATTACTATTTGCTATTAATATGATGACAATGTTTTCTCTAGTCTGAAAAAATGAACATTATAGAAAATAAATCCGTGTTGACGAATACAAATATTAGAAAGGAGGAGGCATGGAGGGAAATTTAGAACGAGTTTGGTGATAATGCGGCTTACTGATGCAGGTCAGCAGTGTTGTCTTAATATCCTCCTCTTACATAATACCGAAGTGCTGTTAGGATTTGAGTGTCAATTGAGATACTTAGGCCTCGGTTATCGTCCCTGACGTACAGGTTAGGACGAATCATTTCTATCAGCTTTCTGGCGTTCGCTTTACTAAATCTGTGTCTGCTTGTGAAGTTTAGGTCGTCGTACTTCGCAATAATTTCTATTCTAGGTAGATAAGTTTACCTTTGTCGTCTTATTTCACCAATTCTACGTACCACAGATACATTCATCGCTTCATTGTCGTCCATGTTGCAAATATAGTCCACCTTTAATCTACCCCTCGGAGGCGGACCAAAATTTGAGCCGGACCAACGTGTTTGGTCCCGGGACTTCGCTAAACCCGGTTTATGAATAAGAAAATCAAAGGTCCATTGTTAGTCCCGGAAGTAGCAAGTTGCTCCGGACCAAGTCGGACTATGACTACGGACCCTGGAGACTGGTACCATCGTGGGATAGTAAACCTCGCTGAACGATGGCCCAAGACCATAGAATCTGATTTTATATAACTTTAAAATTGGTTAATTGCTTGTCATAACACTTTTCAAATAAATGATTGTCTAAAAAGGGCATTACATAACAACAATTATATTTCGTAGTAATAGCGCGTCAAATAGCGAGTACAACAAGCCATATGAATGTAACAGAATTCGTTTAACTTTGATTAAAATTTTCTCCCTTACCTTGTTACAGAAGCTTTCTATTATTATGCGCCTGCTCTGCTTTTCCATTAAAAGTGGCGAGGAATTAATTTGCTTTCGCGAAAACCTTTTGCTGAAAAAGGTTATTAGCTTTATTCAATGGAAAGTGAAAGAGCAATTGATACTTTATTACACCCAGAAACTTAGTTCATCTGTTTTTATGGTTCACTTGTTATCTTTCATTTTCAATAACTGCCTTCAAATTTTCCACTCTCCTTTTTTTCTAACTTGAGCGTCTGCTTTAATCTTGCTTTTGTTTTAACTTTCTCTTTTTTAAAACTTGGTATAGATACGCAGATGACATTTAATGCTATCACTCCTTAAAAACACATAAAAGATTATTTAAAACTTCTAAGTTTAAGAGACAAAGCTATAACTTTCACCTTAGAAGTTAAAAATAATGCTTGCCTTTCCTTTCTGGATCTTAAGATAATAAAAATAACAATAAACTAATCTTTGACATTAAGAGGAAAACAGTTTACATATATTTATAATTACATAGAATGAAATTGAATACTTTTTCAAGTAAATTTGTTGTTTTCAACAGTTTAATTTACAACTTAATAAATATATTCCCAATAGAAAATGCAAATACCTTATTTAGACAAGAGTAGAGAAAGTCCTGTATATAAAACATTTGACTATCACTCAAAGTCTACTGTTTTCCCTTGTAACTACAATAAGATAATGTTTATCTTGAAGTAGATAGAGAAATAAGTGTTTCTACAGGAGTAGAGAAAGTCATGTATATAAACCATTTGACTATCACTTAAAGTCTACTGTATTCCCTTGTAACTACAATAAGATAATGTTTATCTTGAAGTACATAGAGCAATAAGTGTTTGTACAAGAGTAGAGAAAGTCATGTATATAAAACATTTGACTATCACTTAGTCTACTGTATTCCCTTGTAACTACAATAAGATAATGTTTATCTTGAAGTAGATAGGGCAATAAGTGTTTGTACAAGAGTAGAGAAAGTCATGTATATAAACCATTTGACTATCACTTAAAGTCTACTGTATTGCCTTGTAACTGCAATAAGATAATGTTTATCTTGAAGTACATAGAGCAATAAGTGTTTGTACAAGAGTAGAGAAAGTCATGTATATAAAACATTTGACTATCACTTAGTCTACTGTATTCCCTTGTAACTACAATAAGATAATGTTTATCTTGAAGTAGATAGGGCAATAAGTGTTTGTACAAGAGTAGAGAAAGTCATGTATATAAAACATTTGATTATCACTTAAAGTCTACTGTATTCCCTTGTAACTACAATAAGATAATGTTTATCTTGAAGTACATAGAGCAACAAGTGTTTGTACAAGAGTAGAGAAAGTCATGTATATAAACCATTTGACTATCACTTAAAGTCTACTGTATTCCCTTGTAACTACAATAAGATAATGTTTATCTTGAAGTAGATAGAGCAATAAGTGTTTGTACAAGAGTAGAGAAAGTCATGTATATAAAACATTTGATTATCACTTAAAGTCTACTGTATTCCCTTGTAACTACAATAAGCTAATGTTTATCTTGAAGTAGATAGAGCAATAAGTGTTTGTACTAGAGTAGAGAAAGTCGTGTATATAAAACATTTGACTATCACTTAAAGTGTACTTATTCCCTTGTAACTACAATAAGATAATATTTATCTTGAAATAGATAGAGCAAATAAGTGTTTGTACAAGAGTAGAGAAAGTCATGTATATAAAACATTTGACTATCACTTAGTCTACTGTATTCCCTTGTAACTACAATAAGATAATGTTTATCTTGAAGTAGATAGGGCAATAAGTGTTTGTACAAGAGTAGAGAAAGTCATGTATATAAAACATTTGATTATCACTTAAAGTCTACTGTATTCCCTTGTAAGTACAATAAGATAATGTTTATCTTGAAGTACATAGAGCAATAAGTGTTTGTACAAGAGTAGAGAAAGTCATGTATATAAACCATTTGACTATCACTTAAAGTCTACTGTATTCCCTTGTAACTACAATAAGATAATGTTTATCTTGAAGTAGATAGAGCAATAAGTGTTTGTACAAGAGTAGAGAAATTCATGTATATAAAACATTTGATTATCACTTAAAGTCTACTGTATTCCCTTGTAACTGCAATAAGATAATGTTTATCTTGAAGTAGAGAGAGAAATAAGTGTTTCTACAAGAGTAGAGAAAGTCATGTATATAAAACATTTGACTATGACTTAAAGTGTACTTATTCCCTTGTAACTACAATAAGATAATATTTATCTTGAAATACATAGAGCAAATAAGTGTTTGTACAAGAGTAGAGAAAGTCATGTATATAAAACATTTGACTATCACTTAAAGTCTACTGTATTATCCTGTAACTACAATAAGATAATGTTTATCTTGAAGTAGATAGAGAAATAAGTGTTTCTACAAGAGTAGAGAAAGTCATGTATATAAAACGTTTGACTATCACTTAAAGTCTACTGTATTCCCTTGTAACTACAATAAGATAATGTTTATCTTGAAATAGATAGAGCAATAAGTGTTTGTACAAAAGTAGAGAAAGTCATGTATATAAAACATTTGACTATCACTTAAAGTCTACTGTATTCCCTTGTAACTGCAATAAGATAATGTTTATCTTGAAGTAGAGAGAGAAATAATTGTTTCTACAAGAGTAGAGAAAGTCATGTATATAAAACATTTGACTATCACTTAGTCTACTGTATTCCCTTGTAACTACAATAAGATAATGTTTATCTTGAAGTAGATAGGGCAATAAGTGTTTGTACAAGAGTAGAGAAAGTCATGTATATAAAACATTTGATTATCACTTAAAGTCTACTGTATTCCCTTGTAAGTACAATAAGATAATGTTTATCTTGAAGTACATAGAGCAATAAGTGTTTGTACAAGAGTAGAGAAAGACATGTATATAAACCATTTGACTATCACTTAAAGTCTACTGTATTCCCTTGTAACTACAATAAGATAATGCTTATCTTGAAGTATATAGAGCAATAAGTGTTTGTACAAGAGTAGAGAAATTCATGTATATAAAACATTTGATTATCACTTAAAGTCTACTGTATTCCCTTGTAACTGCAATAAGATAATGTTTATCTTGAAGTAGAGAGAGAAATAAGTGTTTCTACAAGAGTAGAGAAAGTCATGTATATAAAACATTTGACTATGACTTAAAGTGTACTTATTCCCTTGTAACTACAATAAGATAATATTTATCTTGAAATAGATAGAGCAAATAAGTGTTTGTACAAGAGTAGAGAAAGTCATGTATATAAAACATTTGACTATCACTTAAAGTCTACTGTATTACCCTGTAACTACAATAAGATAATGTTTATCTTGAAGTAGATAGAGAAATAAGTGTTTCTACAAGAGTAGAGAAAGTCATGTATATAAAACATTTGACTATCACTTAAAGTCTACTGTATTCCCTTGTAACTACAATAAGATAATGTTTATCTTGAAATAGATAGAGCAATAAGTGTTTGTACAAAAGTAGAGAAAGTCATGTATATAAAACATTTGACTATCACTTAAAGTCTACTGTATTCCCTTGTAACTGCAATAAGATAATGTTTATCTTGAAGTAGAGAGAGAAATAATTGTTTCTACAAGAGTAGAGAAAGTCATGTATATAAAACATTTGACTATCACTTAAAGTGTACTTATTCCCTTGTAACTACAATAAGATAATATTTATCTTGAAATAGATAGAGCAAATAAGTGTTTGTACAAGAGTAGAGAAAGTCATGTATATAAAACATTTGACTATCACTTAAAGTCTACTGTATTACCCTGTAACTACAATAAGATAATGTTTATCTTGAAGTAGATAGAGAAATAAGTGTTTCTACAAGAGTAGAGAAAGTCATGTATATAAAACGTTTGACTATCACTTAAAGTCTACTGTATTCCCTTGTAACTACAATAAGATAATGTTTATCTTGAAATAGATAGAGCAATAAGTGTTTGTACAAAAGTAGAGAAAGTCATGTATATAAAACATTTGACTATCACTTAAAGTCTACTGTATTCCCTTGTAACTACAATAAGATAATGTTTATCTTGAAGTAGATAGAGCAATAAGTGTTTGTACAAGATTAGAGAAAGTCATGTATATAAAACATTTGATTATCACTTAAAGTCTACTGTATTCCCTTGTAACTACAATAAGATAATGTTTATCTTGAAGTACATAGAGCAATAAGTGTTTGTACAAGAGTAGAGAAAGTCATGTATATAAAACATTTGACTATCACTTAGTCTACTGTATTCCCTTGTAACTACAATAAGATAATGTTTATCTTGAAGTAGATAGGGCAATAAGTGTTTGTACAAGAGTACAGAAAGTCATGTATATAAAACATTTGATTATCACTTAAAGTCTACTGTATTGCCTTGTAACTACAATAAGATAATGTTTATCTTGAGGTACATAGAACAATAAGTGTTTGTACAAGAGTAGAGAAAGTCATGTATATAAAACATTTGACTATCACTTAAAGTCTACTGTATTCCCTTGTAACTACAATAAGATAATGTTTATCTTGAAGTAGATAGAGCAATAAGTGTTTGTACAAGAGTAGAGAAAGTCATGTATATAAAACATTTGATTATCACTTAAAGTCTACTGTATTCCCTTGTAACTGCAATAAGATAATGTTTATCTTGAAGTAGAGAGAGAAATAAGTGTTTCTACAAGAGTAGAGAAAGTCATGTATATAAAACATTTGACTATCACTTAAAGTGTACTTATTCCCTTGTAACTACAATAAGATAATATTTATCTTGAAATAGATAGAGCAAATAAGTGTTTGTACAAGAGTAGAGAAAGTCATGTATATAAAACATTTGACTATCACTTAAAGTCTACTGTATTACCCTGTAACTACAATAAGATAATGTTTATCTTGAAGTAGATAGAGAAATAAGTGTTTGTACAAGAGTAGAGAAAGTCATGTATATAAAACATTTGACTATCACTTAAAGTCTACTGTATTCCCTTGTAACTACAATAAGATAATGTTTATCTTGAAGTAGATAGAGCAATAAGTGTTTCTACAAGAGTAGAGAAAGTCATGTATATAAAAAGTTTGACTATCACTTAAAGTCTACTGTATTCCCTTGTAACTACAATAAGATAATGTTTATCTTGAAGTAGATAGAGCAATAAGTGTTTGTACAAGAGTAGAGAAAGTCATGTATATAAAACATTTGACTATCACTTAAAATCTACTGTATTGCCTTGTAACTACAATAAGATAATGTTTATCTTGAAGTAGATAGAGCAATAAGTGTTTGTACAAGAGTAGAGAGAGTCATGCATATAAAACATTTGACTATCACTTAAAGTCTACTGTATTCCCTTGTAACTACAATAAGATAATGTTTATCTTGCAGTAAATAGTGCAATAAGTGTTTGTACAAGAGTAGAGAAAGTCATGTATATAAAACATTTGACTATCACTTAAAGTCTACTGTATTTCCTTGTAACTACAATAAGATAATGTTTATCTTGAAGTACATAGAGCAATAAGTGTTTGTACAAGAGTAGAGAAAGTCATCTATATAAAACATTTGACTATCACTTAAAGTATACTGTATTCCCTTGTAACTACAATAAGATAATGTTTATCTTGAGGTAGATAGAGCAATAATCGTTTGTACAAGAGTAGAGAAAGCCATGTATATAAAACATTTGACTGACTTAAAGTCTACTGTATTTCCTTGTAACTACAATAACATAATGTTTATCTTGAAGTAGATAGAGCAATAAGTGTTTGTACAAGAGTAGAGAAAGTCATGTATATAAAACATTTGACTATCACTTAAAGTCTACTGTATTGCCTTGTAACTACAATAAGATAATGTTTATCTTGAAGTAGATAGAGCAATAAGTGTTTGTACAAGAGTAGAGAAAGCCATGTATATAAAACATTTGACTATCACATAAAGTCTACTGTATTCCCTTATAACTACAATAAGATAATGTTTATCTTGAAGTAGATAGAGAAATAAGTGTTTGTACAAGAGTAGAGAGAGTCATGCATATAAAACATTTGACTATCACTTAAAGTCTACTGTATTGCCTTGTAACTACAATAAGATAATGTTTATCTTGCAGTAAATAGAGCAATAAGTGTTTGTACAAGAGTAGAGAAAGCCATGTATATAAAACATTTGACTATCACATAAAGTCTACTGTATTGCCTTGTAACTGCAATAAGATAATGTTTATCTTGAAGTACATAGAGCAATAAGTGTTTGTACAAGAGTAGAGAAAGTCATGTATATAAAACATTTGACTATCACTTAAAGTCTACTGTATTGCCTTGTAACTGCAATAAGATAATGTTTATCTTGCAGTAAATAGAGCAATAAGTGTTTGTACAAGAGCAGAGAAAGTCATGTATATAAAACATTTGACTATCACTTAAAGTCTACTGTATTGCCTTGTAACTGCAATAAGATAATGTTTATCTTGAAGTACATAGAGCAATAAGTGTTTGTACAAGAGTAGAGAAAGTCATGTATATAAAACATTTGACTATCACTTAAAGTCTACTGTATTGCCTTGTAACTGCAATAAGATAATGTTTATCTTGAAGTAGATAGAGCAATAAGTGTTTGTACAAGAGTAGAGAAAGTCATGTATATAAAACATTTGACTATCACTTAAAGTCTACTGTATTCCCTTATAACTACAATAAGATAATGTTTATCTTGAAGTAGATAGAGCAATAAGTGTTTGTACAAGAGTAGAGAAAGTCATGTATATAAAACACTTGATTATCACTTAAAGTTTACTGTATTCCCTTGTAACTACAATAAGATAATGTTTCCTTGAAGTACATAGAGCAATAAGTGTTTGTACAAGAGTAGAGAAAGTCATGTATATAAACCATTTGACTATCACTTAAAGTCTACTGTATACCCTTGTAACTACAATAAGATAATGTTTATCTTGAAGTAGATAGAGCAATAAGTGTTTGTACAAGAGTAGAGAAAGTCATGTATATAAAGCATTTGATTATCACTTAAAGTGTACTGTATTCCCTTGTAACTGCAATAAGATAATGTTTATCTTGAAGTAGAGAGAGAAATAAGTGTTTCTACAAGAGTAGAGAAAGTCATGTATATAAAACATTTGACTATCACTTAAAGTGTACTTATTCCCTTGTAACTACAATAAGATAATATTTATCTTGAAATAGATAGAGCAAATAAGTGTTTGTACAAGAGTAGAGAAAGTCATGTATATAAAACATTTGACTATCACTTAAAGCCTACTGTATTACCCTGTAACTACAATAAGATAATGTTTATCTTGAAGTAGATAGAGAAATAAGTGTTTCTACAAGAGTAGAGAAAGTCATGTATATAAAACGTTTGACTATCACTTAAAGTCTACTGTATTCCTTTGTAACTACAATAAGATAATGTTTATCTTGAAGTAGATAGAGCAATAAGTGTTTCTACAAGAGTAGAGAAAGTCATGTATATAAAACATTTGACTATCACTTAAAGTCTACTGTATTATCTTGTAACTACAATAAGATAATGTTTATCTTGAAATAGATAGAGCAATAAGTGTTTGTACAAAAGTAGAGAAAGTCATGTATATAAAACATTTGACTATCACTTAAAGTCTACTGTATTCCCTTGTAACTACAATAAGATAATGTTTATCTTGAAGTACATAGAGCAATAAGTGTTTGTACAAAAGTAGAGAAGGTCATGTATATAAAACATTTGACTATCACTTAAAGTCTACTGTATTTCCTTGTAACTACAATAAGATAATGTTTATCTTGAAGTAGATAGAGCAATAAGTGTTTGTACAAGAGTAGAGAAAGTCATGTATATAAAACATTTGACTATCACTTAAAGTCTACTGTATTCCCTTGTAACTACAATAAGATAATGTTTATCTTGAAGTAGATAGGGCAATAAGTGTTTGTACAAGAGTAGAGAGAGTCATGCATATAAAACATTTGACTATCACTTAAAGTCTACTGTATTCCCTTGTAACTACAATAAGATAATGTTTATCTTGAAGTAGATAGGGCAATAAGTGTTTGTACAAGAGTAGAGAAAGCCATGTATATAAAACATTTGACTATCACATAAAGTCTATTGTATTCCCTTATAACTACAATAAGATAATGTTTATCTTGAAGTAGATAGAGAAATAAGTGTTTGTACAAGAGTAGAGAAAGTCATGTATATAAAACATTTGACTATCATTTAAAGTCTACTGTATTCCCTTGTAACTACAATAAGATAATGTTTATCTTGAAGTAGATAGGGCAATAAGTGTTTGTACGAGAGTAGAGAAAGTCACGTATATAAAACATTTGACTATCACTTAAAGTCTACTGTATCCCCTTATAACTACAATAAGATAATGTTTATCTTGAAGTAGAGAGAGAAATAAGTGTTTCTACAAGAGTAGAGAAAGTCATGTATATAAAACATTTGACTATGACTTAAAGTGTACTTATTCCCTTGTAACTACAATAAGATAATATTTATCTTGAAATACATAGAGCAAATAAGTGTTTGTACAAGAGTAGAGAAAGTTATGTATATAAAACATTTGACTATCACTTAAAGTCTACTGTATTATCCTGTAACTACAATAAGATAATGTTTATCTTGAAGTAGATAGAGAAATAAGTGTTTCTACAAGAGTAGAGAAAGTCATGTATATAAAACGTTTGACTATCACTTAAAGTCTACTGTATTCCCTTGTAACTACAATAAGATAATGTTTATCTTGAAATAGATAGAGCAATAAGTGTTTGTACAAAAGTAGAGAAAGTCATGTATATAAAACATTTGACTATCACTTAAAGTCTACTGTATTCCCTTGTAACTGCAATAAGATAATGTTTATCTTGAAGTAGAGAGAGAAATAATTGTTTCTACAAGAGTAGAGAAAGTCATGTATATAAAACATTTGACTATCACTTAGTCTACTGTATTCCCTTGTAACTACAATAAGATAATGTTTATCTTGAAGTAGATAGGGCAATAAGTGTTTGTACAAGAGTAGAGAAAGTCATGTATATAAAACATTTGATTATCACTTAAAGTCTACTGTATTCCCTTGTAAGTACAATAAGATAATGTTTATCTTGAAGTACATAGAGCAATAAGTGTTTGTACAAGAGTAGAGAAAGACATGTATATAAACCATTTGACTATCACTTAAAGTCTACTGTATTCCCTTGTAACTACAATAAGATAATGCTTATCTTGAAGTATATAGAGCAATAAGTGTTTGTACAAGAGTAGAGAAATTCATGTATATAAAACATTTGATTATCACTTAAAGTCTACTGTATTCCCTTGTAACTGCAATAAGATAATGTTTATCTTAAAGTAGAGAGAGAAATATGTGTTTCTACAAGAGTAGAGAAAGTCATGTATATAAAACATTTGACTATGACTTAAAGTGTACTTATTCCCTTGTAACTACAATAAGATAATATTTATCTTGAAATAGATAGAGCAAATAAGTGTTTGTACAAGAGTAGAGAAAGTCATGTATATAAAACATTTGACTATCACTTAAAGTCTACTGTATTACCCTGTAACTACAATAAGATAATGTTTATCTTGAAGTAGATAGAGAAATAAGTGTTTCTACAAGAGTAGAGAAAGTCATGTATATAAAACATTTGACTATCACTTAAAGTCTACTGTATTCCCTTGTAACTACAATAAGATAATGTTTATCTTGAAATAGATAGAGCAATAAGTGTTTGTACAAAAGTAGAGAAAGTCATGTATATAAAACATTTGACTATCACTTAAAGTCTACTGTATTCCCTTGTAACTGCAATAAGATAATGTTTATCTTGAAGTAGAGAGAGAAATAATTGTTTCTACAAGAGTAGAGAAAGTCATGTATATAAAACATTTGACTATCACTTAAAGTGTACTTATTCCCTTGTAACTACAATAAGATAATATTTATCTTGAAATAGATAGAGCAAATAAGCGTTTGTACAAGAGTAGAGAAAGTCATGTATATAAAACATTTGACTATCACTTAAAGTCTACTGTATTACCCTGTAACTACAATAAGATAATGTTTATCTTGAAGTAGATAGAGAAATAAGTGTTTCTACAAGAGTAGAGAAAGTCATGTATATAAAACGTTTGACTATCACTTAAAGTCTACTGTATTCCCTTGTAACTACAATAAGATAATGTTTATCTTGAAATAGATAGAGCAATAAGTGTTTGTACAAAAGTAGAGAAAGTCATGTATATAAAACATTTGACTATCACTTAAAGTCTACTGTATTCCCTTGTAACTACAATAAGATAATGTTTATCTTGAAGTAGATAGAGCAATAAGTGTTTGTACAAGAGTAGAGAAAGTCATGTATATAAAACATTTGATTATCACTTAAAGTCTACTGTATTCCCTTGTAACTGCAATAAGATAATGTTTATCTTGAAGTAGAGAGAGAAATAAGTGTTTCTACAAGAGTAGAGAAAGTCATGTATATAAAACATTTGACTATCACTTAAAGTGTACTTATTCCCTTGTAACTACAATAAGATAATATTTATCTTGAAATAGATAGAGCAAATAAGTGTTTGTACAAGAGTAGAGAAAGTCATGTATATAAAACATTTGACTATCACTTAAAGTCTACTGTATTACCCTGTAACTACAATAAGATAATGTTTATCTTGAAGTAGATAGAGAAATAAGTGTTTGTACAAGAGTAGAGAAAGTCATGTATATAAAACATTTGACTATCACTTAAAGTCTACTGTATTCCCTTGTAACTACAATAAGATAATGTTTATCTTGAAGTAGATAGAGCAATAAGTGTTTCTACAAGAGTAGAGAAAGTCATGTATATAAAAAGTTTGACTATCACTTAAAGTCTACTGTATTCCCTTGTAACTACAATAAGATAATGTTTATCTTGAAGTAGATAGAGCAATAAGTGTTTGTACAAGAGTAGAGAAAGTCATGTATATAAAACATTTGACTATCACTTAAAATCTACTGTATTGCCTTGTAACTACAATAAGATAATGTTTATCTTGAAGTAGATAGAGCAATAAGTGTTTGTACAAGAGTAGAGAGAGTCATGCATATAAAACATTTGACTATCACTTAAAGTCTACTGTATTCCCTTGTAACTACAATAAGATAATGTTTATCTTGCAGTAAATAGTGCAATAAGTGTTTGTACAAGAGTAGAGAAAGTCATGTATATAAAACATTTGACTATCACTTAAAGTCTACTGTATTTCCTTGTAACTACAATAAGATAATGTTTATCTTGAAGTACATAGAGCAATAAGTGTTTGTACAAGAGTAGAGAAAGCCATCTATATAAAACATTTGACTATCACTTAAAGTATACTGTATTCCCTTGTAACTACAATAAGATAATGTTTATCTTGAGGTAGATAGAGCAATAATCGTTTGTACAAGAGTAGAGAAAGCCATGTATATAAAACATTTGACTGACTTAAAG
Source organism: Mantis religiosa (assembly GCA_030765055.1). Classification (NCBI taxonomy): domain Eukaryota; kingdom Metazoa; phylum Arthropoda; class Insecta; order Mantodea; family Mantidae; genus Mantis; species Mantis religiosa. Next base: position 23,807,549 of record CM060957.1, read on the forward strand.
TCTACTGTATTTCCTTGTAACTACAATAACATAATGTTTATCTTGAAGTAGATAGAGCAATAAGTGTTTGTACAAGAGTAGAGAAAGTCATGTATATAAAACATTTGACTATCACTTAAAGTCTACTGTATTGCCTTGTAACTACAATAAGATAATGTTTATCTTGAAGTAGATAGAGCAATAAGTGTTTGTACAAGAGTAGAGAAAGCCATGTATATAAAACATTTGACTATCACATAAAGTCTACTGTATTCCCTTATAACTACAATAAGATAATGTTTATCTTGAAGTAGATAGAGAAATAAGTGTTTGTACAAGAGTAGAGAGAGTCATGCATATATAACATTTGACTATCACTTAAAGTCTACTGTATTGCCTTGTAACTACAATAAGATAATGTTTATCTTGCAGTAAATAGAGCAATAAGTGTTTGTACAAGAGTAGAGAAAGCCATGTATATAAAACATTTGACTATCACATAAAGTCTACTGTATTGCCTTGTAACTGCAATAAGATAATGTTTATCTTGAAGTACATAGAGCAATAAGTGTTTGTACAAGAGTAGAGAAAGTCATGTATATAAAACATTTGACTATCACTTAAAGTCTACTGTATTGCCTTGTAACTGCAATAAGATAATGTTTATCTTGCAGTAAATAGAGCAATAAGTGTTTGTACAAGAGCAGAGAAAGTCATGTATATAAAACATTTGACTATCACTTAAAGTCTACTGTATTGCCTTGTAACTGCAATAAGATAATGTTTATCTTGAAGTACATAGAGCAATAAGTGTTTGTACAAGAGTAGAGAAAGTAATGTATATAAAACATTTGACTATCACTTAAAGTCTACTGTATTGCCTTGTAACTGCAATAAGATAATGTTTATCTTGAAGTAGATAGAGCAATAAGTGTTTGTACAAGAGTAGAGAAAGTCATGTATATAAAACATTTGACTATCACTTAAAGTCTACTGTATTCCCTTATAACTACAATAAGATAATGTTTATCTTGAAGTAGATAGAGCAATAAGTGTTTGTACAAGAGTAGAGAAAGTCATGTATATAAAACACTTGATTATCACTTAAAGTTTACTGTATTCCCTTGTAACTACAATAAGATAATGTTTCCTTGAAGTACATAGAGCAATAAGTGTTTGTACAAGAGTAGAGAAAGTCATGTATATAAACCATTTGACTATCACTTAAAGTCTACTGTATACCCTTGTAACTACAATAAGATAATGTTTATCTTGAAGTAGATAGAGCAATAAGTGTTTGTACAAGAGTAGAGAAAGTCATGTATATAAAGCATTTGATTATCACTTAAAGTGTACTGTATTCCCTTGTAACTGCAATAAGATAATGTTTATCTTGAAGTAGAGAGAGAAATAAGTGTTTCTACAAGAGTAGAGAAAGTCATGTATATAAAACATTTGACTATCACTTAAAGTGTACTTATTCCCTTGTAACTACAATAAGATAATATTTATCTTGAAATAGATAGAGCAAATAAGTGTTTGTACAAGAGTAGAGAAAGTCATGTATATAAAACATTTGACTATCACTTAAAGCCTACTGTATTACCCTGTAACTACAATAAGATAATGTTTATCTTGAAGTAGATAGAGAAATAAGTGTTTCTACAAGAGTAGAGAAAGTCATGTATATAAAACGTTTGACTATCACTTAAAGTCTACTGTATTCCTTTGTAACTACAATAAGATAATGTTTATCTTGAAGTAGATAGAGCAATAAGTGTTTCTACAAGAGTAGAGAAAGTCATGTATATAAAACATTTGACTATCACTTAAAGTCTACTGTATTATCTTGTAACTACAATAAGATAATGTTTATCTTGAAATAGATAGAGCAATAAGTGTTTGTACAAAAGTAGAGAAAGTCATGTATATAAAACATTTGACTATCACTTAAAGTCTACTGTATTCCCTTGTAACTACAATAAGATAATGTTTATCTTGAAGTACATAGAGCAATAAGTGTTTGTACAAAAGTAGAGAAGGTCATGTATATAAAACATTTGACTATCACTTAAAGTCTACTGTATTCCCTTGTAACTACAATAAGATAATGTTTATCTTGAAGTAGATAGAGCAATAAGTGTTTGTACAAGAGTAGAGAAAGTCATGTATATAAAACATTTGACTATCACTTAAAGTCTACTGTATTCCCTTGTAACTACAATAAGATAATGTTTATCTTGAAGTAGATAGAGCAATAAGTGTTTGTACAAGAGTAGAGAGAGTCATGCATATAAAACATTTGACTATCACTTAAAGTCTACTGTATTCCCTTGTAACTACAATAAGATAATGTTTATCTTGCAGTAAATAGTGCAATAAGTGTTTGTACAAGAGTAGAGGAAGCCATGTATATAAAACATTTGACTATCACTTAAAGTCTACTGTATTTCCTTGTAACTACAATAAGATAATGTTTATCTTGAAGTAGATAGAGCAATAAGTGTTTGTACAAGAGTAGAGAAAGTCATGTATATAAAACATTTGACTATCACTTAAAGTCTACTGTATTCCCTTGTAACTACAATAAGATAATGTTTATCTTGAAGTAGATAGGGCAATAAGTGTTTGTACAAGAGTAGAGAGAGTCATGCATATAAAACATTTGACTATCACTTAAAGTCTACTGTATTCCCTTGTAACTACAATAAGATAATGTTTATCTTGAAGTAGATAGGGCAATAAGTGTTTGTACAAGAGTAGAGAAAGCCATGTATATAAAACATTTGACTATCACATAAAGTCTATTGTATTCCCTTATAACTACAATAAGATAATGTTTATCTTGAAGTAGATAGAGAAATAAGTGTTTGTACAAGAGTAGAGAAAGTCATGTATATAAAACATTTGACTATCATTTAAAGTCTACTGTATTCCCTTGTAACTACAAAAAGATAATGTTTATCTTGAAGTAGATAGGGCAATAAGTGTTTGTACGAGAGTAGAGAAAGTCACGTATATAAAACATTTGACTATCACTTAAAGTCTACTGTATCCCCTTGTAACTACAATAAGATAATGTTTATCTTGAAGTAGAGAGAGAAATAAGTGTATCTACAAGAGTAGAGAAAGTTATGTATATAAAACATTTGACTATGACTTAAAGTGTACTTATTCCCTTGTAACTACAATAAGATAATATTTATCTTGAAATACATAGAGCAAATAAGTGTTTGTACAAGAGTAGAGAAAGTCATGTATATAAAACATTTGACTATCACTTAAAGTCTACTGTATTATCCTGTAACTACAATAAGATAATGTTTATCTTGAAGTAGATAGAGAAATAAGTGTTTCTACAAGAGTAGAGAAAGTCATGTATATAAAACGTTTGACTATCACTTAAAGTCTACTGTATTCCCTTGTAACTACAATAAGATAATGTTTATCTTGAAATAGATAGAGCAATAAGTGTTTGTACAAAAGTAGAGAAAGTCATGTATATAAAACATTTGACTATCACTTAAAGTCTACTGTATTCCCTTGTAACTGCAATAAGATAATGTTTATCTTGAAGTAGAGAGAGAAATAATTGTTTCTACAAGAGTAGAGAAAGTCATGTATATAAAACATTTGACTATCACTTAGTCTACTGTATTCCCTTGTAACTACAATAAGATAATGTTTATCTTGAAGTAGATAGGGCAATAAGTGTTTGTACAAGAGTAGAGAAAGTCATGTATATAAAACATTTGATTATCACTTAAAGTCTACTGTATTCCCTTGTAAGTACAATAAGATAATGTTTATCTTGAAGTACATAGAGCAATAAGTGTTTGTACAAGAGTAGAGAAAGACATGTATATAAACCATTTGACTATCACTTAAAGTCTACTGTATTCCCTTGTAACTACAATAAGATAATGCTTATCTTGAAGTATATAGAGCAATAAGTGTTTGTACAAGAGTAGAGAAAGTCATGTATATAAAACATTTGACTATGACTTAAAGTGTACTTATTCCCTTGTAACTACAATAAGATAATATTTATCTTGAAATAGATAGAGCAAATAAGTGTTTGTACAAGAGTAGAGAAAGTCATGTATATAAAACATTTGACTATCACTTAAAGTCTACTGTATTACCCTGTAACTACAATAAGATAATGTTTATCTTGAAGTAGATAGAGAAATAAGTGTTTCTACAAGAGTAGAGAAAGTCATGTATATAAAACATTTGACTATCACTTAAAGTCTACTGTATTCCCTTGTAACTACAATAAGATAATGTTTATCTTGAAATAGATAGAGCAATAAGTGTTTGTACAAAAGTAGAGAAAGTCATGTATATAAAACATTTGACTATCACTTAAAGTCTACTGTATTCCCTTGTAACTGCAATAAGATAATGTTTATCTTGAAGTAGAGAGAGAAATAATTGTTTCTACAAGAGTAGAGAAAGTCATGTATATAAAACATTTGACTATCACTTAAAGTGTACTTATTCCCTTGTAACTACAATAAGATAATATTTATCTTGAAATAGATAGAGCAAATAAGTGTTTGTACAAGAGTAGAGAAAGTCATGTATATAAAACATTTGACTATCACTTAAAGTCTACTGTATTACCCTGTAACTACAATAAGATAATGTTTATCTTGAAGTAGATAGAGAAATAAGTGTTTCTACAAGAGTAGAGAAAGTCATGTATATAAAACGTTTGACTATCACTTAAAGTCTACTGTATTCCCTTGTAACTACAATAAGATAATGTTTATCTTGAAATAGATAGAGCAATAAGTGTTTGTATAAGAGTAGAGAAAGTCATGTATATAAAACATTTGACTATCACTTAAAGTCTACTGTATTCCCTTGTAACTACAATAAGATAATGTTTATCTTGAAGTAGATAGAGCAATAAGTGTTTGTACAAGATTAGAGAAAGTCATGTATATAAAACATTTGATTATCACTTAAAGTCTACTGTATTCCCTTGTAACTACAATAAGATAATGTTTATCTTGAAGTACATAGAGCAATAAGTGTTTGTACAAGAGTAGAGAAAGTCATGTATATAAAACATTTGACTATCACTTAGTCTACTGTATTCCCTTGTAACTACAATAAGATAATGTTTATCTTGAAGTAGATAGGGCAATAAGTGTTTGTACAAGAGTACAGAAAGTCATGTATATAAAACATTTGATTATCACTTAAAGTCTACTGTATTGCCTTGTAACTACAATAAGATAATGTTTATCTTGAGGTACATAGAGCAATAAGTGTTTGTACAAGAGTAGAGAAAGTCATGTATATAAAACATTTGACTATCACTTAAAGTCTACTGTATTCCCTTGTAACTACAATAAGATAATGTTTATCTTGAAGTAGATAGAGCAATAAGTGTTTGTACAAGAGTAGAGAAAGTCATGTATATAAAACATTTGATTATCACTTAAAGTCTACTGTATTCCCTTGTAACTGCAATAAGATAATGTTTATCTTGAAGTAGAGAGAGAAATAAGTGTTTCTACAAGAGTAGAGAAAGTCATGTATATAAAACATTTGACTATCACTTAAAGTGTACTTATTCCCTTGTAACTACAATAAGATAATATTTATCTTGAAATAGATAGAGCAAATAAGTGTTTGTACAAGAGTAGAGAAAGTCATGTATATAAAACATTTGACTATCACTTAAAGTCTACTGTATTACCCTGTAACTACAATAAGATAATGTTTATCTTGAAGTAGATAGAGAAATAAGTGTTTGTACAAGAGTAGAGAAAGTCATGTATATAAAACATTTGACTATCACTTAAAGTCTACTGTATTCCCTTGTAACTACAATAAGATAATGTTTATCTTGAAGTAGATAGAGCAATAAGTGTTTCTACAAGAGTAGAGAAAGTCATGTATATAAAAAGTTTGACTATCACTTAAAGTCTACTGTATTCCCTTGTAACTACAATAAGATAATGTTTATCTTGAAGTAGATAGAGCAATAAGTGTTTGTACAAGAGTAGAGAAAGTCATGTATATAAAACATTTGACTATCACTTAAAATCTACTGTATTGCCTTGTAACTACAATAAGATAATGTTTATCTTGAAGTAGATAGAGCAATAAGTGTTTGTACAAGAGTAGAGAGAGTCATGCATATAAAACATTTGACTATCACTTAAAGTCTACTGTATTCCCTTGTAACTACAATAAGATAATGTTTATCTTGCAGTAAATAGTGCAATAAGTGTTTGTACAAGAGTAGAGAAAGTCATGTATATAAAACATTTGACTATCACTTAAAGTCTACTGTATTTCCTTGTAACTACAATAAGATAATGTTTATCTTGAAGTACATAGAGCAATAAGTGTTTGTACAAGAGTAGAGAAAGTCATCTATATAAAACATTTGACTATCACTTAAAGTATACTGTATTCCCTTGTAACTACAATAAGATAATGTTTATCTTGAGGTAGATAGAGCAATAATCGTTTGTACAAGAGTAGAGAAAACCATGTATATAAAACATTTGACTGACTTAAAGTCTACTGTATTTCCTTGTAACTACAATAACATAATGTTTATCTTGAAGTAGATAGAGCAATAAGTGTTTGTACAAGAGTAGAGAAAGTCATGTATATAAAACATTTGACTATCACTTAAAGTCTACTGTATTGCCTTGTAACTACAATAAGATAATGTTTATCTTGAAGTAGATAGAGCAATAAGTGTTTGTACAAGAGTAGAGAAAGCCATGTATATAAAACATTTGACTATCACATAAAGTCTACTGTATTCCCTTATAACTACAATAAGATAATGTTTATCTTGAAGTAGATAGAGAAATAAGTGTTTGTACAAGAGTAGAGAGAGTCATGCATATAAAACATTTGACTATCACTTAAAGTCTACTGTATTGCCTTGTAACTACAATAAGATAATGTTTATCTTGCAGTAAATAGAGCAATAAGTGTTTGTACAAGAGTAGAGAAAGCCATGTATATAAAACATTTGACTATCACATAAAGTCTACTGTATTGCCTTGTAACTGCAATAAGATAATGTTTATCTTGAAGTACATAGAGCAATAAGTGTTTGTACAAGAGTAGAGAAAGTCATGTATATAAAACATTTGACTATCACTTAAAGTCTACTGTATTGCCTTGTAACTGCAATAAGATAATGTTTATCTTGCAGTAAATAGAGCAATAAGTGTTTGTACAAGAGCAGAGAAAGTCATGTATATAAAACATTTGACTATCACTTAAAGTCTACTGTATTGCCTTGTAACTGCAATAAGATAATGTTTATCTTGAAGTACATAGAGCAATAAGTGTTTGTACAAGAGTAGAGAAAGTCATGTATATAAAACATTTGACTATCACTTAAAGTCTACTGTATTGCCTTGTAACTGCAATAAGATAATGTTTATCTTGAAGTAGATAGAGCAATAAGTGTTTGTACAAGAGTAGAGAAAGTCATGTATATAAAACACTTGACTATCACTTAAAGTCTACTGTATTCCCTTGTAACTACAATAAGATAATGTTTCCTTGAAGTACATAGAGCAATAAGTGTTTGTACAAGAGTAGAGAAAGTCATGTATATAAACCATTTGACTATCACTTAAAGTCTACTGTATACCCTTGTAACTACAATAAGATAATGTTTATCTTGAAGTAGATAGAGCAATAAGTGTTTGTACAAGAGTAGAGAAAGTCATGTATATAAAACATTTGACTATCACTTAAAGTCTACTGTATTCCCTTATAACTAGAATAAGATAATGTTTATCTTGAAGTAGATAGAGCAATAAGTGTTTGTACAAGAGTACAGAAAGTCATGTATATAAAACATTTGACTATTACTTAAAGTCTACTGTATTCCCTTGTAACTACAGTAAGATAATGTTTATTTTGAAGTAGATAGAGCAATAAGTTTTTGTACAAGAGTAGAGAATGTCATGTATATAAACCATTTGACTATCACTTAAAGTCTACTGTATTCCCTTGTAACTACAATAAGATAATGTTTATCTTGAAGTAGATAGAGCAATAAGTGTTTGAACAAGAGTAGGGAAAGTCATGTATATAAAACATTTGACTATCACTTACAGTCTACTGTATTCCCTTGAATATACAATAAGATAATATTTTTCTTGAAGTAGATAGAGTAATAAGTGTTTGTACAAGAGTAGAGAAAGTCACGTATATAAAACATTTGACTATCACTTTAAGTCTACTGTATTCCCTTGTAACTACAATAAGATAATGTTTATCTTGAAGTAGATAGAGCAATAAGTGTTTGTACAAGAGTAGAGAAAGTCACGTATATAAAACATTTGACTATCACTTTAAGTCTACTGTATTCCCTTGTAACTACAATAAGATAAGGTTTATCTTGAAGTAGATAGAGCAATAAGTGTTTGTATAAGAGTAGAGAAAGTCATGTATATAAAACATTTGTCTATCACTTAAAGTCTACTGTATTCCCTTGTAACTACAATAAGATAATGCTTATCTTGAAGTAGATAGAGCAATAAGTGTTTGTACAAGAGTAGAGAAAGTCACGTATATAAAACATTTGACTATCACTTTAAGTCCACTGTATTCCCTTGTAACTACAATAAGATAAGGTTTATCTTGAAGTAGATAGAGCAATAAGTGTTTGTATAAGAGTAGAGAAAGTCATGTATATAAAACATTTGACTATCACTTAAAGTCTACTGTATTCCCTTGTAACTACAATAAGATAATGTTTATCTTTAAGTAGATAGAGCAATAAGTGTTTGTACAAAAGTAGAGGAAGTCACGTATATAAAACATTTGACTATCACTTTAAGTCTACTGTATTCCCTTGTAACTACAATAAGATAAGGTTTATCTTGAAGTATATAGAGCAATAAGTGTTTGTATAAGAGTAGAGAAAGTCATGTATATAAAACATTTGACTATCACTTAAAGTCTACTGTATTCCCTTGTAACTACAATAAGATAATGTTTATCTTGAAGTAGATAGAGCAATAAGTGTTTGTACAAGAGTAGAGAAAGTCATATATATAAAACGTTTGACTATCACTTAAAGTCTACTGTATCCACTTGTAACTACAATAAGATAATGTTTATCTTGAAGTAGATAGAGCAATAAGTGTTTGTACAAGAGTACAGAAAGTCATGTATATAAAACATTTGACTATCACTTAAAGTCTACTGTATTCCCTTGAATGTACAATAAGATAATGTTTATTTTTAAGAAGACAGAGCAATAAGAAGAGTTTGTTCAACAATGGAGGTCATGTGAACGTAACCTCAAGTTTCCTCTGATCAGACTGCTACAAAAAATGTTTTGTACATGACCAGGTTGTTTGTTGCATGGTGACTTATTGCTCCTAACAAAAGCTGACGTAAGCTTACACTCCTAATTTGATGTTAAAATGACACAACGATCTTTCCTGCTCTTGACATTTCCTTGTTACTAATTGCTTAACTTTTTTTTTCATACTTTAAAGTAACATTCCTCTAAAATGACAATATCATCTTCAATTAATACATCATTAGTTGTTGACAACCTGGTCCTAAATGTCATATTAACCGCAAGACGTTTTTAAATAAATGACTAAGTGGAATTAAGAATGCTGGCTGTGTCGTCTGCCGCCTACATTCCGCTCTTACATTACTTTCTCTACTCACATTCACACACAGACCTTTCTCTTAATAGAATTTCTTTAGTCAGCCGAAATAGTTGTAACGTACTTCTCTGCCTTGTTTAAGTACATGGTAGAAAAAAAGGAATACGACACTTAGGTGAGAAAATAATTTTAAATTTATTTCCCAAAGGGAAATTAATTTTAGTGCAAGAAAAATATTTCCAAAGTAAGTCGCAGCTCCGCTTTTTCTTGTAAGATATATACAACGTAGGCCTTTGAGGTTAACAGTTGGCAGTACTGAAGCCGTCCAAGTTTTAGATTCAATTTAAAATAATGACCTTGCAGTATTTCCCTGACTCAGTAAGGCACCGAGGTATAAAGAGTTACCACCTTCTCAAGGCAAAATGTTCTTTCTTGTTGGTTCCGCCTTTTACCCAATTTGCTATGTTTGTTGTTACAGACTGCAAAGAGAATTAATTAAAAATACAAAAAAGAAGGAAAATAAGACAAGCAAGCTGTGAATAGTAATTATATAATAGCAACAGAAACTGTACAGCACGTCAAAATCCCATTATAACGGTGACACTGATTTTGTTACAGAATGCCATGATTATAAAAAAACAAATGAAATGTCTTATATTTGACAGTTACTTTCTAAAGTCTTGACGGTCAATTTAGTGTTGTTTAGTAGATTTAATAAATATCTTGTTAATTATTATCAATCTTTAAAGATGTTTTCTTCAACCAAAAAAATGCGAATATTTCCTTAATAACATTAATGCCCAGCAATGTGACGATTGACTTAGACATACAGAGGGTATATAAATGAATATCGGGATTTTAACTCTTTATAATATTTATTACATTCAACTTACAGTTATAAGTGATAGGTAAAATGAAAAAAACAACTCAAATAGTTTTACCAAGAACCTTATAAATGTTCAATGTGACTACCTTTGTCACACGGCACACATCAAGTCTATAGCCGACTTCTTCCTAAACGTTGATAAGTGTAAATTCAGTAACTGTAGCAACAGCTGCTTCAATCCGGTTTCTTAATTCAGGGAGGTCAGCTGGTAGCGGAGGCACGTACATATGATCATTGATGAAGCCCCAAAGGTAAAAATCGCATGGCGTTAGGTCAGGAGAACGTGGAGGCCATGCATAGCAAGCCCTGTCATTGGGGCCCTTGCAGCCTATCCAGCACTCGGGTACAGTGACGTTCAACTAATCGCGTACTTCTTTATGCCAGTGAGGTGGCGCACCATCTTGCTGGAAAATAAAGTTCTTTGGCTCATTTTCTTCCAACTGAGGGAGGAGACATTGCTCTAGTGTATCAAGGTAAGAAGTGTCAGTTACAGTAGGTTTACCAAAAAGAAAGGCCCATTAAATTTTCGCCGAGATACGGCACAAAAAACATTCACTTTAGGGGAATCTCGTTACATTTGTACCATCTGGCGATAATTTTCTGAGCCCCAGATGCGCACATTATGAGTGTTAACATGTCCACGAAGGTGAAACGTCGATTCATCACTGAAGACAACACGATCCATAAAATCGTCATCGTCATGAAACAACATATCGTTTGCGAAGTTGGCACGTCATCTGTGGTCTGTCGGCTTTAGAGTCTGTAATAACTGTAAACGGCAAGGACGTAGCCGTAAGCGTTTTCTTACAACTTTCCAAACAGTCGACACAGGAACTTGTAATTCACGACTAGCCTTCAGGACTGATTTCTTTGGGCTACGAGTCTCTTCACTTACTCTTGGTCGTCTCGTGCTCTTGCCGTCACAAAGGCAGCCGGTATCTTCAAACTGATGATATCATCTACAAATGTCATTATCACTAGGAGGATCACAACCGAACTTAATGCGGAACGCACGTTGCACAGTAACTACAAATTCGGTCTTTGCAAACTGCAAAACACAAAACGCTTTCTGTTTACTCGTCATCAGTTTTGCTACTACCGCTGTCTAGCGGATTGCACACACATGCGCACTGGTGCCAACAAACAAATTTGTTTGAATTGCTTTTTCATTTGACTGTAAGTTTAATGTAATAAATGTTATAAAGAGTTAAAACCCCATTATTCATTTATATACACCATGTACATTGATAAAGACGCGCCATCTAAAAGCCTAATTTATAATTGTTACACCTAATTCAAAAGAGATCGGAATTTTGTTAGTGATGAACTACTCGCCTCCACACGTCAGGGAACCGACACAACGTCTTGTTGCCCTAATATTCGAACAGACTGCTCTACTGCTGCTATAATTGTCTGTCTGGTTCTAAAGAGAACTCCTCTAAGTAATCATTTTATTTTCTCAAAAAGGTCGAAATAACATTGACTCACATCTGGGCAGTATGGAGGATGCTCCAGAACTTCGCAGTTCCATCTGCGAAGTAAATTAATAACAGGGGCAGAGGTGTGAGAGCGAGTGCTATCATGTAAGACAATGGGATGAGAATTCGGGAGATTTGGATGTTTACGACGCACAGCTGGTCGTAAATGGTGTTCCATAAAATGACTGTTGGAGAATTTAATGTCATATCGGCACGTTGGTCATAGTTGCTCAATGGTTAGAGCGGATGGACGGAGACCAGAAGATCCGTGGTTCAAATCCCGGCATTGGCATTGAATTTTTCATTCTGGCTCTATCTTTCCATCCTCTGTCACATGTTTCCTCTCTAAGATTGCGTGGAACACATCGAGAGCACAATTTCCTTATCTTTAACTTCTTAAGTATGTGGAGAATCATACCACGACCAACTCCAACTTCCCTTGCTAGTTCAATATAAATCCAAAAACAATGTTCTTCCAACAGTGCTTTAGCATCATCACTTGCTGATTGTGGTCTGCCAGCTCCAAGTCTTCCCTTCCTCTACGAAATGCATTCGCGGTGATCCCGTCTCATAGGCCTCAGACCTGATAAAGAGCCCTATCATCAACCATAAAAAAGGTCTTTTGGTCCAATTATGTACAAGGCCTTTTCAATAAAGAATGATCACAATTTTTTTTTGACAACTTACCTTTACTCATCCTCATAATTTTGATGGTCCTTCTCAAAATAGTCTCCCTGAATACCATGCAGTTGTCCCAGCGTTTCTGCCAGTCTTCAAAGCCATGCTGGAAACCACTTTGAGAGATCCTTCAAAATCTTCTCCGCAGCCTTCACCACTGCTTCTAATGATGGATAATGCCTCCCGAGAAGGCGTTTCTTCAAGTTAGGGACTAGAAAAAAAGTCACATGGGGCTAAATCCGGACTAGAGGGAGAGTGAGGGATGCACTTGACGTTGAGTTTTGCAAGATATTCAGCAGAAACCTTGACAATATGCGGCCGCGCTTTATCGTGGTGCAGCATCCAGACTGCTTCACGGAAATGTGGTCTTTTGCGACTGATATGGACTTGCAATGTTTTCAGGACATCACTGTAGTATTGTCTGATGTGTGTGCAGGTACAACATGCTGATAAATCATTCCATGAATACCAAAGAATGAGATGACCATAACTTTCCCAGCAGAAGCATCCACTTTTGCTTTTTGGGGGGTTGGTGATGAAGGAGATTTCCGACTGAGCTTTGCTGTTTGCTCTCAGGATCAAAATGATGTAGCCAAGTTTCATCAGCAGTGATTACGTTTGAAAGAAACTCCGAATATTCCTATAACATCAACTTTAACTGCATGCAGACCTGCATGCGAATGTCCTTTTGTTCGGAAATCAACAGTCTTGGAACCCATCGCGCACAAACACGTCTCATGTGTAATGCTTGTGTCACTGAAGTGTGGCTAGCACTTAATGAAATGTTCAGTATTTCAGAAAGTGATCTTAAGGTAATTGGTAGTTCCTCTCTCAAAATGGCAGCAGCAGTGTTGGTGTGTTCTTCCGTAAGAGCAGTAACTGGAGCACCGGGTCCACCTTCCTTTGAAGTTGTCTCCCCCCTTTAATCATTTTAAATCACCTTCGAGCTGTGCTGTAGGGAAGAACAGACTCTCCATAGGCCTCCTGTAACATTGTATAGGTCTCAACTGAAGATTTGTTGAGACGAAAGTAGAATTTCAAAGTCGCATATTGTTCCTCGCGTGTTACCTCCATTACAGCGGTAGGCGATACTGAACATGTCTGTACTTGCCTGGTTCTCACAGACGGGAAACAGGAGTACAAACAATGAAACTACTACGGCGTGTTTGTTTCACATTAAGCTAACAGAATATAATAAGATTGATATTTAGTGTGAAAAATTATGACCGTAAAAATTATGATCATTCATTGAACAGTACTCGTATGTAGAATGGGACGCTGAGAAACCTTTCTACGTAATGAAAGAGGCTCGTGGTACGCTGAGAAGCTAGTCAAGATGGCAAACGTTCGAGTCACGACTGGCGTATTCTCAGCTTGTAGTACCAGCGTTGGCACGACTGAACTTTTCCCATGTACTCCAGATGTACTTACAAGTCTGTAAGAGATTTATATACAAAACAAAACACGTCCAATGCTTTTAATCGAACTATTTACTATAATAACAGCGTCTATATTGCACTTTATTTACGATCTAGATAAACAATTGAATGTGTGCAATCACAATGGCTATCACAGTCGTTTCTTCTTTGTTACCAGTTCCTGTAAATGTGCTGTAGGACACGGCAAAGCATTGAAAGCCTAATTCCTAAACAAAGCGTGGCCACTCGCTTAATTTAGGGAGTCAAGAATATTTATAAAGCTAATTACACATCATAAACGATGTTTATAAAATGAATACATGTGTTCCATTTTACAACAAATGAAAGAGCTTTTATTTTTTGCACTACATAGAACATTACTGTTCGTGTACACATGAAAGAATAAGATTCTACCATTCATCGTCCGATATGACTTAACGTTGGAGGTTTCCTCTTATCCTGAAAGATGAATGTCTGGTAACTCTAAGCTCTATGTACCCTGTACTCATTTGAACATCATTTCATTCATCGTCTGATATGACTTAACGATGGAGGTTTTCTCTTATCCTGAAATATGAATGTCTGATAAGACTAAGGTCTATGTACCCTGTGCTCATTTGAACATCTTTTCATTCGTCGTCTGATATGACTTAACGATGGAGGTTTTCTCTTATCCTGAAATATGAATGTCTGATAAGTCTAAGGTCTATGTACCCTGTGCTCATTTGAACATCTTTTCATTCATCGTCTGATATGACTTAAGGTTGGAGGTTTCCTCTCATCCTGAAAGTTAAATGTCTGATAACTCTAAGCTCTATGTACCCTGTACTCATTTGAACATCATTTCATTCATCGTCCGATATGACTTAACGTTGGAGGTTTTCTCTTATCCGGTAACTCTAAGCTCTATTTACCCTGTACTCATTTGAACATCATTACATTCATCGTCCGATATGACTTAACGTTGGAGATTTTCTCCTGAAAGATGAATGTCTGGTAACTCTAAGCTCTATGTACCCTGTACTCATTTGAACATCATTTTATTCATCATCCGTTATGACTTAACGTTGGAGGTTTTCTCTTATCCTGAAAGTTGAATGTCTGGTAACTCTAAGCTCTATGTACCCTGTACTCATTTGAACATCATTTTATTCATCATCCGTTATGACTTAACGTTGGAGGTTTTCTCTTATCTTGAAAGTTGAATGTCTGGTAACTCTAAGCTCTATGTACCCTGTACTCATTTGAACATCATTTTATTCATCATCCGTTATGACTTAACGTTGGAGGTTTTCTCTTATCCTGAAAGTTGAATGTCTTGTAACTCTAAGCTCTATGTACC
Source organism: Mantis religiosa (assembly GCA_030765055.1). Lineage (NCBI taxonomy): Eukaryota > Metazoa > Arthropoda > Insecta > Mantodea > Mantidae > Mantis > Mantis religiosa. The sequence continues at coordinate 23,822,962 of CM060957.1, forward strand.
CTGTACTCATTTGAACATCATTTTATTCATCATCCGTTATGACTTAACGTTGGAGGTTTTCTCTTATCTTGAAAGTTGAATGTCTGGTAACTCTAAGCTCTATGTACCCTGTACTCATTTGAACATCATTTTATTCATCATCCGTTATGACTTAACGTTGGAGGTTTTCTCTTATCCTGAAAGTTGAATGTCTGGTAACTCTAAGCTCTATGTACCCTGTACTCATTTGAACATCATTTTATTCATCATCCGTTATGACTTAACGTTGGAGGTTTTCTCTTATCCTGAAAGATGAATGTCTGGTAACTCTAAGCTCTATGTACCCTGTACTCATTTGAACATCATTTCATTCATCTTCCGATATGACTTAACGTTGGAGGTTTTCTCTTATCCTGAAAGTTGAATGTCTGGTAGCTCTAAGCTCTATGTACCCTGTACTCGTTTGAACATCATTTCATTCATCTTCCGATATGACTTAACGTTGGAGGTTTTCTCTTATCCTGAAAGTTGAATGTCTGGTAACTCTAAGCTCTATGTACCCTGTACTCATTTGAACATCATTTCATTCATCTTCCGATATGACTTAACGTTGGAGGTTTTCTCTTATCCTGAAAGTTGAATGTCTGGTAGCTCTAAGTTCTATAAAGCTTATCTTCTTTCAGTAGCACATGGCAGACCGTTTATTTGTCCCCAAAGTGTCGATGGACTAGGGCTTCATCCTGTCGACGGCCAGTAATTGGATTTGGCTCCCGATTAAGAGGTGCTTCCTAATGAAGGGCGTGAGGTTTCTGTTAAAGTGGTGTCGGGTGTCCGTGATGTTGTCCCTGGGGATGGTCAAAACCTGTCAATATTAAGGTAATACACCGAAAAGAAACTACAGAGAAAGTTGATCTTCAGATGTATTACGAAAAAACTGAATATATCTCGTGTAATAAAGAAGCGTCAAAATATTTGGAAACCAAATTTAGAAAGGAGTTTGAGAATTTAAATATCCTGCGGAAATAATTCCGGATAATAGAATCGAAACTGAAGCAAACAAAATCCGGAGTTTCTTTCAAACGTAATCACTGCTGATGAAACTTGGCTACATCATTTTGATCCTGAGAGCAAACAGCAAAGCTCAGTGTGGAAATCTCCTTCATCACCAACCTCCAAAAAGCAAAGGTGGTTGCTTACGCTGGGAAAGTTATAGTCATCTCATTCTTTGATATTCATGGAATGGTTTATCAGAATGTTGTACCTCTACACATATCAGTAACTGGACAATACTACAGGGATGTCCTGAAGACATTGCAAGTCCATATCAGGCGCAAAAGACCACTTTTCCGTGAAGCAGGCTGGATGCTGCACCACATTAATGTGCGGCCGCATATTGCCAAGGTTGCTGCTGAATATCTTGCAAAAATCAACGCGAAGTGCATTCCTCACCCTCCCTATAGTCCGGATTTAGCCCCATGTGACTTTTTTCTATTCCCTAACTTGAAGAAACGCCTTCGTGGGAGGCATTATCCATCATCATAGGCAGTGTTGAAGGCTGCGGAGGCGATTTTGAAGGATCTCTCAAAAATAGCTTCTATCATGTCTTTGAAGAAACGCTGGGACAAGGGCATCGCATTCAGGGGAGACTATTTTGAGAAGGACCATCAAATTATGTGGATGAGTAAAGGTACGTTGTCAAAAAAATGTGATCATTCTTTATTGAACAGCCCTCGTATTTTTAGCCATTAGGCAAACTTTAAGATTGAGTTTAAAAGTTTACAAGTTTTATGCAGGTAAATTTTTAAAGAATAGAATGTTATATTTGCTATGGAAATATTTTAAACTTATAATATTTTTGTAAAACACCTTAGAAACACTTTCTTAAGAAATTGAGAAATAAGAATGTTCTATTAAAAGGTAGTTCGGGGTACGCACATTTTATTGAAACCTTCACATCGCGTGTAGTTTGTTTAAGATTAGAGGAAGTCTTGTCAAGGAACAATGAAAGCCTGCAAATAATGCTCATATACTAATATCAGTGGCGAGGCGTGCAACAAAGGGCTGGAAACGCCGCTTCCCCAAGCATTTCAGGAGTGGAAAAAAAAAAAAGAATAACACAAAATTCATGCCAAACAATACTTTATTTAACCCAAAGTATAAACTTGGAAGAAGCGTAGGGACAGTGAAGCACACGTTAGTACAAAAGTGAATCGAGAAGATATTGACACATTGCTTCACATTGGATGATAGGAGCAAGAGCTCTTGAAACATGTCCTGTGAATAAACAGTGTGAGTGAAGCAGTGTGTCAATATCTTCTCGATTCACTTTTGTACTAATTCTTTATTTGCTTTGGATACGTTTTCAAACTTTATTCGCGAACATCCCCGGTGCTGGAGAACAATTTGACAGCTCCTTGGATTAGAGTGACCAGATCTGCAAGCTCATTCCATACTGTATTTACTCATTCCTAACCTTGAATACCTTATTTCGCAGGTTATCGGAAACAATTGCGATTTTGTCACGTGAATTCTTTGTAGCGTGTGAAGAAACGTTTATTTATTTCTTTTATGTGGCGCTTTCAAATACAACTATAAGCATATTCCCTTAGCATTAGCAATAGTAGTTTACGTAGATTGGTATTTAGTGGTGACCAACAGGAAATTCTTGTGAAGTTATAAGGTACTAACAAAAGTTTGTGAATTGAATACTTTCTCCATTTCAGGCCAACAGTTCACACGATATGGGCCAGGGAACGTCTGAGTAGAGAGGTGAAGCAAGAATATGTCCGTTTGTAATGTAAGCAGTCCTGCATTACGTGTGACTATACAATAGAAGGAGTAGTAAACAGCAGCGTTAGTTCTTTGAGTCATTATTCTCTCTTATTTTAATGAAAATTATTATTTAGAGCTCCCCTCGCTTTGAAAGTCACGCCTCGCTACTGGACCTACGTGTGACTGTACAATAGAAAGAGTACTAAAGAGTAGCCTTAGTTCTTTGAGTCATTATTCTCTCTTATTTAAGTGAAAATTATTATTTGGAGCTTCCCTCGGCAATGACCATCATAAATAATAATTTTAGGATATAAAAAGTTTCCGTTTGTAAAATGGAAGATTAGTAAGTGGACTATGTATGTGTATAGAATGTTAACCTTCCGAGGAGGTGAAGTACACGTTGGAGATTTGTTCGGACTCGACCGTCTCCAAGCGATCGTCGTTGTCGACGTCGTCATTGAGTGGTGGTCGACGCTCCCTCTGTGTGTTCCTGTGTTGTGGGGTTGTGGTCGCCTGTAGCTGCGGGAACAGCCGTCTCTGGAGGTACTGTGCCAGGATCTGTTGTGTTATGCGGTTTTGTCGCTGAATATCACCTGCGACCAAGTGATGCATTACCACATGCTTTCCTCAGTTTTTCGGATACACAGAATAATATTATATAAATTTTGAGAGATCATAGTGCAAGTTTTTATTATGACGTGAGACCGTATGAAGGGGAATTCCCTCCGTTCTTCCGATTCCGACTGAATATTACCTGCTCTTCGTGCGCTGCCTAATCAGCTGATGCAAATTGTGAGCTCTATTGTGTTTAGACCAGACATAATGCCAAAATCCCAGGATAGATGTCACTCGGGTGCCGATTAGCAAGACTTTGAATTCAAAGAGACGGAAATATAGAGAAAATTACTTGTATCTGGAAAAAAAAGGTTGTGCAAGTTTTCAAAATTTACGACAACAGTCAATAGCATGGGTGAAATATTTAGCTTTGCATAAATAAGGAAATAATGTCAAAAGATCTATTCAAGCTGGCTAGATACTGCTACTTCAGGAATCCTTCCCTAGATCAAAACATAAAATACTTATTTATTTATTTATTTATTTATTTATTTATTTATTTATTTATTTATTTATTTATTTATTTATTTATTTATTTATTTATTTATTTATTTATTTATTTATTTATTTATTTATTTATTTATTTATTTATTTATTTATTATTTATTTATTTATTATTTATTTATTTATTTATTTATTTATTTATTTATTTATTTATTTATTTATTTATTTATTTATTTATTTATTTATTTATTTATTTATTTATTTATTTATTTATTTATTTATTTATTTATTTATTTATTTATTTATTTATTTATTTATTTATTTATTTATTTATTTATTTATTTATTTATTTATTTATTTATTTATTTATTTATTTATTTATTTATTTATTTATTTATTTATTTATTTATTTATTTATTTATTTATTTATTTATTTATTTATTTATTTATTTATTTATTTATTTATTTATTTATTTATTTATTTATTTATTTATTTATTTATTTATTTATTTATTTATTTATTTATTTATTTATTTATTTATTTATTTATTTATTTATTTATTTATTTATTTATTTATTTATTTATGTATGTATGTATGTATGTATGTATTCATTCATTCATTCATTCATTCATTCATTCATTCATTCATTCATTCATTCATTCATTCATTCATTCATTCATTTATTTATTTATTTATGTATTTATTTATTTATTTATTTGAAACCATTTGTTACAAAGTTATTGAACGATTTTCCCATTGTAGATAATGATGATGATAATAATATGTATATTATTATTATTATTATTATTATTATTATTATTATTATTATTATTATTATTATTATTATTATTATTATTATTATTATTATTATTATTATTATTATTATTATTATTATTATTATTATTATTATTATTATTATTATTATTATTATTATTATTATTATTATTATTATTATTATTATTATTATTATTATTATTATTATTATTATTATTATTATTATTATTATTATTATTATTATTATTATTATTATTATTATTATTATTATTATTATTATTATTATTATTATTATTATTATAGTGTCGCGAACCCATTATTGCGATAGCGCGGCCGCTGCGCACAAAGGGACAGATATGCAACGCGGAGATAAAAGGCTTGCCGAAACAGATACAGTTAGATGAGTGGAAGGTTCGTGTTTCATCTGGTGCAGCCTTACAGAACATTCGATTAACTTCTGGAACCATGAATGGACGTATAAAAGAAAGCTGAGGTTAGTTGAGGAGAGAGTGGGAATCGAAACTGCGTGCGTGTACAGCTGTGTTTTGAAAGTGAACTCTTTTGTTTGTGGTCAACGGCTTTGAGGATTGTATTTGTGTATCTTACGTAATTCTGCTGCTGTAAGTGTTGACCAAAGTGTGTTTCTACGGAAGTAAAGAGCATATTGGAATTTTGCAATTATACGAACCCACAAAGTCACAATAATAATAAAAATAATAATCATTACGTGTTCCGACGTTAAGTCATGTTTGACGATAAATGAAATGATGTTCACATGAATCCAGGTCCCACTGAGCTTAATTACCCGACATTCATCTTTCAGGGTAAAGAAGCACTGCGGAAAAAGTTTATACAAGTAACTAGGTCTACCAGATACGAACTCTGGAGCTCTTGAACGTGAACACACACGCTACTACTTGCGCTACAGACGCGGGCATAATTATAATAATGATAATGGAAATTAATTGTTGTGTGCTTGTATTTTTCCCTAATGTACTGATAATTGATTTAATTAAATTGCCCAATGGTTGGTTGTTTTTTCACCTAATTGTTTTTGACTTAAGTGGTCGACCATTTATTTGGCTGCATTATTTTTTGTCGTTAGAATAAATCAATTAATAATTAATTTAATTAAATTGGCTCGTTGATTGTTGCAGATCACAGCAGGCAGAAGAAAACGTATTATGTGTGTGGACAGCCTGATATGCAAAACAAGTATAAACAAGTATAGGAATGAATCACGAAGATGTGACGTTTATGTAGGTAGTTGCCTCGACAATTCACGAGCATTCCCAGGAAGTCACAAACGTTTGACAGACAGTGACTCATTTGAGAGGAGTGTTCTGGGTGTTCAAAGACCAAGAGAGCTACGAAGCACTGACCGTGAAAAACGAATCCTTCATACAAACCCATTAAGTACATAAGACACAGTGCAGAAAGGGAAGGCGCTAGTTACTTTATTATCTGCTCAATTTTCTATAAAAATTGCTTGTATCGATATGACCTTCTGGAGTGATTAAATGCGTCGAACTTTGAGTCACTTTCTGCTATCGCATGTTACAGAATAGTGATTGATGTATTTTTTAGCATGTACGTGGTTCGTTCACGCAATTGGGATTACAGGCGACGGTATCCTCATGCATTGTATCATTTAACTGATGACGCGACTCTGTACGTCATTCAACAAATTTGGTTTCTACAGTTTACTCCAGTCGCATACTACCAAATTATTGAATTATACATTTCTGCATAGATCTACTGGTCGATGGGAATTTATAAACTGCTTGCTAGAGTTGTGAATTTGAATCCAAGAGTACGGAAACCAATTATATGGCTCCTGTATATATGGTACGCTCATGGAATTTGTTACAAACTCCGCGATTAATTCAATTATCTTTTCCTTTAAGGACAATAACAATAAATTCAAGATCAATCAACAGTAACGATATTCCAAACCAAATTTGAAGTGCCATTTTGAAATTTACTCTGCACCAATCGATACGTTGTTTTTATCGGGAGTACATTGAGCTTAGAGCTACCAGACATTCATCTCTCAGAATAAGGGAAAACCTCCAACGTTAAGTCATATCGGACGATGAATGAAATGATGTTCAAATGAGTACAGGGTACATAGAGCTTAGAGTTACCAGACATTCATCTTTCAGGATAAGAGAAAACCTCCAACGTTAAGTCATATCGGACGATGAATGAAATGATGTTCAAATGTGTACAGGGTACATAGAGCTTAGAGTTACCAGACATTCACCTTTTAGGATAAGAGAAAACCTTCAACGTTAAGTTATATCAGACGATGAATGAAATGATGTTCAAATGAGTACAGGGTACATAGAGCTTAGAGTTACCAGACATTCATCTTTCAGGATAAGAGAAAACCTCTAACGTTAAGTTATATCAGACGATGAATGAAATGATGTTCAAATGAGTACAGGGTACATAGAGCTTAGAGTTACCAGACATTCATCTTTCAGGATAAGAGAAAACCTCTAACGTTAAGTTATATCAGACGATGAATGAAATGATGTTCAAATGAGTACAGGGTACATAGAGCTTAGAGTTACCAGACATCCATCTCTCAGAATAAGGGAAAACCCCCAACGTTAAGTCATATCGGACGATGAATGAAATATTGTTCAAATGAGTACAGGCTACATAGAGCTTAGAGTTACTACACATTCATCTTTCAGCATAAGAGAAAACCGCCATCGTTAAGTCATATCGGACGATGAATGAAATGATGTTCAAATGAGTACAGGGTACATAGAGCTTAGAGTTACCAGACATTCATCTTTTAGGATAAGAGAAAACCTTCAACGTTAAGTTATATCGGACGATGAATGAAATTATGTTCAAATGAGTACAGGGTACACAGAGCTTAGAGTTTCCAGACATTCATCTTTCAGGATAAGAGAAAACCTCCAACGTTAAGTCATATGGGACGATGAATGAAATGATGCTCAAATGAGTACAGGGTACATAGAGTTTAGAGTTACCAGACATTCATCTTTCAGTGTAAGGGAAAACCTCCAACGTTAAGTCATATCGGTGGATGAATGAAAAGATGTTCAAATGAGTACAGGGTACACAGAGCTTAGCGTTACTAGACATTCATCTTTCAGTATAAGGGAAAAAATCCTTATCCAGGTCTCCCCTGACCGAGATTCGAAATTGGGACCTGTTGAACGAGAAGTAGGCACGCTACCACCACACTAGAGAGTGTGTACCTTAGGGGACACTTCTTCACCGAACGTCGCTTTTTTTTATATGTTAGTGTCAATTTAAAATTGTAAAAAAGATCACGGCCTAGAAATGCGTTACTGTCCAACTAATTTTTGGATGAACTCAACATCCTTATATAACTAAAAACTCCTAGGACAAATTTAATAAATTACACAACAATAGATTTGTAAAACATTAGAAGGTGAATGTAAGAAGCTTCATTTGTTTATACAGTCACGGCAATCTAAACATTTTAAATGTCGCCATCTAATCATTAGAACAAAGATGATTGGATGCAAATGTGTCATGCAATCGACCACTATTTATTACAGTTTTGCAATGATGTACACTAGATCTCTCAAAATATTATATAATTATTATTTTAACATATAATACTTTATAAAAATGTACTAATGTGACTCAAATAAAATTTGGCATGTTTAATAAATAGATAAAAATTGATTGGTTAAGTATATTTTAGGAAAATTACTTGTTAAAGACTTGAGATAAAGTAAATTTGTAAGATGCAGTTTTACAAGTGTTTGATTAAAAAAAAGTACAGTATAGAAAAGCAGTTTTAAAGAAAGAGTTTAAGAAAAAATAGAGTACATCAGAGCAAAGTAGATATAAGTAGAGTTGACACATTTCTTTAGTTATTTTCCTGTAAATCAAATTAATCAACAGAAGCGTCAAATAAAGCAGAATGGTGGCAAGATCTGAAGATGTGCAGATGTTTATTTTTAGAGGTTATAAGTTTCTGGCAAGTTACAGATACTGTCTCACATTAAACGTCGTTTTTTTTAAGAAAACCAATTATTTGACAAGCAATTAACCAATTTTTAAAGTATAGACCATTCGATTCTATGGTCTTGAGCCATTGTTCAGCGAGGTTTTTTATCCAACGTTGGTGCCAGTTGTTTGTGATGCGAAGAACTCTGCGACACCCACTTCAATTTCTTAAAAATTTCTTCCACGTAGAAAATGGACCATGGATCGGAAAACATGATAATCTGATAGTGCGAGATTAGGGCTGTGTCCTGGGTGTGGTAGCACTTCGATTACTTCCAATTCCTGAACTTTTTCCATGTTTTTTATAACTCTTTATTCATCCACATGTTCCATTACATTTGTAATATTACATGTTCTGGTTTACTTCGCTTCCAGATTGATTGTTCATATTAAGTGAAGTATTGAAATTATTGTGTTTTCAGATTGTGTTCACACAGTCACTGTAATTTTTTTTTAGATTTAATTTACTTATTTAGTTATTCAGCACTTTCTAGATTGATTGTGTTGACATATTCATTAAAGTCCCTTAGATATTGTCCCACTAGTGCTGGTTTATGTACTGGACACTTCCCTCCTTTCTTGTGTATTTGCATCCTTTCCCTTTGGTCCTTCCATTTGATGCAGTCATACAGAATGTGATCTGTGGTTTCGTCTCCTCTGTTGCAGGTGAATGTAGCATCATCAATTATGTTGAATCTCTTGTTATAGGCTTTAAGCCTTCTATGTTCTATTAAAATAGTAGTGAGGTTTGTTGATATGTTAATTCTTCGTTCTATTCCTTTTGCTACTGTGGGAAAATATTGTTTTGTCTCTTGTCCTTTTGATGTGTTTTGCCATTCTGTTTCGCATTTTTTGAGTGTTTCTTCTCGTATTTTTTTTTCCTGATGGCACTTTTTGGGATTCTATTGTAGCTTTCTCTGTTATCATTTGTTGTTGCTCGTTTCGCAAGTTTATCTGCAATTTCATTTCCTTCTATTCCTGTGTGGGCTTTTACTCATCCCATTCTTATCATCCATTCTTTTATTATTTAATTGTAGTTTTTCTCTTATGGCTTCTATCAGTTGGTTATGGTTTTTAGTATTGTGCAATGATTGCAGTGTCATTTTGCTGTACGTATATATTGCTGCTGTTTTCAAGTCAGTTTGTGTTATTCCCATATTATCTATTGCAAGTTGTTCTGCTTGATTATTTGAGTAGTTTTTGTTTAGTTTATGCTGCGGTTCTTTAGTTAATTCTTTGTTTTCGTAAATTACCACTCCAGAACCTATCCCTTCATCTGTTTTGTCTCCGTCAGTGTAAACTTCAATGTTATAGTTTTCATTTTCATTTATTTCTTTTATTTCTGGAATGTGTGACGGATGTGGCCATTTCTTGTAACATAATGCTGTGTCTGTTTCCCAGTCTGTGTTCTGTTTTGTTTGTTTATACTCTTGGGCGATCTCCTGGATTTTCAGTATAATAGGTGTCATGATTTTTCTATGGTTGTTTGTGCAGTATGGGGTGCTGCATTGTCCATTGTTGTAATAGAACTCTATTTCGGTTATCTAATGCTGGGTATCTCGGTCTTAAAATTTCATGAACTCGTTCCAGTTGTTGAGAATAAACATGTGCATCAACTACCCACCCGTGTGGAACAAATTCCCAGTGAATTACATCTTCAAAATTCCATCAGACATACAACATTACTTTGGGACCGAAGGATGACTTTGGCAGTTGGCGGGGATCAAGTCACTGTTTCGAGACATCAGGGTTTCGGTAACATACCAATTTTTCATCACAAGTGACAATTCTACAGACAAATCTATCATCCATGAGGTTAGGGATAAGCTGACGACAGATATCCACTCTACGTTCACCTGTTGAGGTGTCAGTTCATGAGGTACAGCTCTACAGCTTCTGTATGATTTTCCAAGTCTTAATGTGGCGATGTATGGTATGCTTTGATGTAACAAGTTCTTCTGAAAGCCTACGAGTACTCGCAAAACTTGGCGTGTGTTCTCAATATTCCATACTTAAGCTCTTCCAGAACGTGGTAAATCTTTAGTGTTTTCCTCTCCATTGTTGAAACGTTGGAACCATCGTTGTGCCACACGTTCACTAACGACACCTTCTCCTTCCATTTGTAACAGTTGTTCTGATTTATATTTAAAAAGGGTTTGAAAAATTTATAAATTTATAAAAGCAAAACAAACTAAATTGTGTAAAAATGTATGTAATTTTCTGATTGGCCGTAGTAATAATTGCATTGCGTAATGTGGTAACCTACTAGTAAATCGGCCAATCATATAAAAGTACTATATAGGTAGCAATAGTATCGAAGGATTAAATAACCTTGGTGTAGAAACCGAAAGAAAATTCGTCTTTCTTTGTGGAACGCCAAAGAGATCGGACGCTTTTTAAATTGATCGAAAATATTTAAGTGTTAGTTCTATTTGAAGTATTAGATTGATTCCGATCACAGTATAAAGTTTTGTGATAATATTTGTAATGGATTTCATGTTAAAAGAAATAAACAAAAGATTGATTTCTTAATGAAATTCAAATTCAAAATCTTAATGATCTCTTCACTCGTTACCATCTTTGTCATTGCTCGTAAGTAAGAATATAACAGAAGAATATTAAAAGCTAGCCGAGGTATAATTAAGGATTTTCCTGATCACTACGGGAAACATCTTCTTCATCAAGTCATAATATTTTAAACGAAGGTAAGATCGACGAAGTAAGACCAACGAAGGGAAACGAGATACCAGCGCGAATCTTGCTATATATGTTGCCGCAACTTAGGGGCATCGAAACCCAAAACAACGGGGGAATCCTGCTACATACTCCACATATTCTTCAAGCTGTGACAGCGACTTTATAATATTGTTTCCAGTAGTGCTTTAGTAGGACTCTAAGTTCAAACTTTGTTATCTCCATTTTGCGATTGTTTATTAACAACTGAAGACTGATACATGCTCGAAAGCCATGACATCCTGTAAATAGCATTGTCTAACTAAAGAAACCCAATAAATTTCCCAAAACACCAAAATCAAAAAACCGACAACCTAATACTATATTTTATTCTAATACACAGTTTATAAAAAAACATTTATGTAGAGTGAATCATTTCGAACAGATTCCTTTTTATTAATCTAAATTTTCTAATATTTATTCTTTTCTCGAATAGAAAGTCATTCGTTTCTTATTTTATGTTGGTCATCATTAAATCCACCGAATTTCCTGTCCCACCATTAGCCTCACATCTAACTTCATCCTGGTTGGCTTGTGAGTTTTCGCAAGTACATTGTTCTCTATAAATGGTACAAACAGCAACCGTTTAGTCATCTTTCTCGTCTAGACGAAGTGTGTACATTATGCAAGGTGCTGTTGCATGCTCGTGTTGATTTAACATTTGCTGGAGTACCCTCTGTCACTACATTGTAAAATTAGGTAATTCCTTCCAGGAAATATTCGAAGGAAAGTGATCATTCACTTTTGCCACTCTCTAAATATCCTGTTATGCAACGTCCATTTGACATGGCATGACAAACGACTGCATTGTCATGCATTTAAAAATGAACCTGATGCACTCACATAACTTTCTCTACTATTGTACAAACACTTATTGCTGTATCAACTTCAAGGTAAACATTATCTTATTGTAGTTACAAGAGAATACAGTGGACTTTAAGTGATAGTCAAATGTTTTATATACATGACTTTCTCTACTCTTGTACAAGCACTTATTGCTCTATCTACTTCAAGATAAACATTATCTTATTGTAGTTACAAGAGAATACAGTGGACTTTAAGTGATAGTCAAATGTTTTATATACATGACTTTCTCTACTCTTGTACAAGCACTTATTGCTCTATCAACTTCAAGATAAACAGTATCTTATTGTAGTTACAAGGGAATACAGTAGACTTTAAGTGATAGTCAAATGTTTTATATACATGACTTTCTCTACCTTTGTACAAACACTTATTGCTCTATCTACTTCAAGATAAACATTATCTTATTGTAGTTACAAGGGAATACAGTAGACTTTAAGTGATAGTCAAATGTTTTATATACATGACTTTCTCTACTCTTGTACAAACACTTAATGCTCTATCTACTTCAAGATAAACATTATCTCATTGTAGTTACAAGGGAATACAGTAGACTTTAAGTGATAGTCAAATGTTTTATATACATGACTTTCTCTACTCTTGTACAAACACTTATTGCTCTATCTACTTCAAGATAAACATTATCTTATTGTAGTTACAAGAGAATACAGTGGACTTTAAGTGATAGTCAAATGTTTTATATACATGACTTTCTCTACTCTTGTACAAGCACTTATTGCTCTATCAACTTCAAGATAAACAGTATTTTATTGTAGTTACAAGGGAATACAGTAGACTTTAAGTGATAGTCAAATGTTTTATATACACGACTTTCTCTACCTCTGTACAAACACTTATTGCCCTATCTACTTCAAGATAAACATTATCTTATTGTAGTTACAAGGGAATACAGTAGACTTTAAGTGATAGTCAAATGTTTTATATACATGACTTTTTCTACTCTTGTACAAACACTTATTGCCCTATCTACTTCAAGATAAACATTATCTTATTGTAGTTACAAGGGAATACAGTAGGCTTTAAGTGTTAGTCAAATGTTTTATATACATGGCTTTCTCTACTCTTGTACTAACACTTATTGCTCTATCTACTTCAAGATAAACATTATCTTATTGTAGTTACAAGGGAATACAGTAGACTTTAAGTGATAGTCAAATGTTTTATATACATGACCTTCTCTACTCTTGTACAAACACTTATTGCTCTATCTTCTTCAAGATAAACATTATCGTATTGTAGTTACAAGGGAATACAGTGGACTTTAAGTGATAGTCAAATGTTTTATATACATGACTTTCTCTACTCTTGTACAAATACTTATTGCTCTATCTACTTCAAGATAAACATTATCTTATTGTAGTTATAAGAGAATACAGTAGACTTTAAGTTTAGAGTCAGGGGCTCCCAAAATATATATTTGTAGTCAAACTAGATATTCGATTCCGGCTGCCTGAGTTTCATTTTTCGTAATTTCTCCTTGTTGATTGAAGGAATTCTGGGTATTTAGTTTTATACGACAATTTCTTTCCAAACGCTTTCTGTATAATGTTTTAGGAGTGTCCTTTCAGGCCTGTCAGATGGCGCTGATGTAAAGAGTGATCTCTCGGTGACATCAGAAGGCTATCAGTTGGACGGTACATTTGTTTACCCTCTCTGACATGTTCCAAGCCTCTCTTTGTGTCCTGTAGGCTCCTGTGGGTAACCTCACTTCCTCCCTCCCTTCCGGGGGATGTTAAGCCATAAAGGTTCAGATTATACGAGGTGTTCCCCTTTAAATGTAGTAAAGGTGCAACAGACATTTTTTTTCCTTTTGTTAAACGCCCTAATATGTAGAGAATTAGTAAATGTAATGAATGGGTAGGTGTAAGGCTAGAAGGCAGGAAGTTTGGAGTGCAGGGAGGAGATATCAAATGAAAACCGGTAAAGTTTTTCTGCACACGGATCGACCGAACCAAATTCGTCACGCTCAAACTTTCTCTACCTGTTCGTACAAACAGAGAGTCTTAGTTGCTATGGCGATATGTGCACACAGCACGTTATTTCAATTAAACAAGTGATAGAGCTAAAACCGTATTAGAAAGAAAAACAACTGAGCAGTTAAATTGTTCAGACCGTCACATTTCCTATATGACGAACAATGGTATTCAAAATTTAGTTCTTACATGTTAATTATAATAGATCCTTACAGGAAACCAACATTACAGTTTAGAAATGACAATATCAGTGCTTCTTTAGGGCTAAATGTTTTAGCTTATGTCAAAAATCAAAGAGGAAAGCAGAATTTAAACAGTTCAAATTAGATATGCCCTAGTAGGGAGAAAAAGAAGTGAATTAATAGGATATTGCATACTAAGAACTGTTCAGTAATATTATCAGGTCGGAATTTAGGAATACGAGTTACAAATGGTTTACAGTTCGTGGTTAGCCAATTACTCTTTGAATACTTGTAAAAATGGTAAAAAAATTGATAATAAAACAAAATTACTCTACCAGATTTTATTGTGCATTAAGGAATAAAATAATGAATTACAGTAGAACTTCGTTTACCCGCATCAACTGCGGCCAGAGCCAGAGTTAATGAAAATCCGGGTTATCCAGAGAATTGCAGAAAAATTACAAGAAACCTCTACAATATCACACAATTTTTTTACATATTTTTTTAAATTTTAAGAGTCGGCGGGTATCTCGGCGCTGCATGGCAGGATGATGAGAAACAGGTCATGACACAACTCTGCCACGTTAAGGAAGGCATTGAGTGACTTCAAAACAACAGGAGAAGGGCATTGTTGACCTCTAAGTGGAACAAAGGGAAGTTACAAAACTGTATTATTTCGCCTTATTGAAGCAGAAGTCTGTGGCCTGTTCCTGCCAAAGAACCACTTTTGTAGCCTTAAAATAACAAGAAAAGGTACATTTGGGCAAAAGACGATGCAAAATGAAGATTAAGGGAATTGAAACGTGTTTTGTTTTGAACCTCTTAGTCACACAAACGTCGTCAATTTGTAATGCATTCCAAGGAATAGATATTGCTGCCGCAATGTATAGTGCCAACCATCAAACATGAAGGCGGAAGTGTGATGGTTTGGGGGTGTTTGGGAATAATTTTATAGGATACTTGGTGCCAATCACTGGAGCATAAAAGAGGAGTACCACAAGATCTTATACAAACATGTCATCCACTGTGGAAAGAGGTAATAGTTGGCCATACAACAGGATAATGATCCTAAGCATTCTTCAAGCTTTGTTGTGAATATTTGACAAAGCTAGAGTCAAGAAAGGAACTAACCAAAATATTTTGGAATGAGTTGGATCGAGCAATTAGGAGCAGAGCAAGTGAGCTTCTGCAGACTTTGCAACAAGAATGGGCAAAAGTAAGTTCTCAATACTTGGAAAAACTTTTGATGAGAATGCCCCGAGTTTTTGAAGCCTTTTGAAGGATAAAGGATGTACACAGCGGTTTACCTCTTACACGGAGCTACCCGTCTACTCTGAACACAGCTCCAATATTCGTTCTTCACTGTCGACTCCTCACCACGGAGCTTGGAACATGCCACACTGCTCTGTGATAAGTCAACTGTTTTACTAGACCGATTCTCACCACACTAGGCTGCGCATAGGCTGTTATACCAGGTGAGTCAGCTGCTCCTTATTCTCGAGTTTTATGCAATCCGCATTTTATACTCTAATATGAAAACATCGACCGCATTACAAGGTTCTACCCGCGTATTTAGCATGGATGTTAAACACTCAATGAAATTAGTACTAATATAGATGTTATCACATCGCCTGTAGTATATTCGTAATTAGACAGTTGACGTTCGCACGTCTGCAAATGTTCACTGGAACAAGTGAATACTATATGTTAGACGTAATGTTTATCTCACACCTTACTAGGTAGCTCAGTTAGAACTAGCACAGAACTAGTCTCATTTGTCTGCTGTGACGGTGGTTCGAATCCGCTGCATGGGTACTACTTTTTGCCGTGTAATACAATTTGCAATTATTATTCTTAAGACTGTCATTTTTATTTTTAATTGTTTTTATGTTTTATGACATTTTTATGTTTATTTATTGGTGAACTACAAGTAGGTAGTTGTTTGAACACACCTATAGGTAGGTGTAATTAAAATAAGGATCATTTATACACATCTGAACACAGAAAGCAAGGAAACTGCAGTATCACAGTTTAACATGGAAGTTAAACACAATTATTGTGCTATTAAAATGTCGTTTCAAATTGGTATGTTTTGTGGCGCTGGAATGACCCTTTTTCTATTCCTGGAACACGACTCCTCTAACGAAGAAAGTGCTCGAACTGATGCACGCCTTCAGGGACTTTATAATTAAATTATTGTGAATCGATTTCCAAGTTTTGATAAACGTAAAATATAGTTACAGTGCTGAGACTCGAACCTGTGTCATTGGGTGTTAGGACATAGGAGACGTCATAATCCCATTGCGCTATTTCAAGACTTGACTGAAAGCAGGTTCTGGGTTCAGTAGTACGACTTGTATGCCTGGCGCTATACCTTTGCCACCTCGTGAGTTCTCCTGTTTGATTTAGCCTTCTAGGGCCACTGGGAGGTCAATAGGTTTCAAAAAATCAATTTTTTGTTTTTAATGTTAAAAGTTATATAATTATTCAGCTTTAAAAGGATATATATTGTGACGACCTGTTCTTACTTTGTGAATAATTAAGGAACACGTGGTCAGGCCGAACACTCGGGAGCAAACACTCAGAGCATAACTACATGCTTCGGCGAAAGGCTGGGGTCTTTTCTATAATGGTACATTGGTAAAAAGGTAGGGTAAAGCTAATTAAAAGTAGAATTCGCTTAATAAGAATATTTACTACAACAAACAGATTTACAAAGGCGGCCATAACGGCCGTTTACCTGTCCAGAAGTGGAGCTGCCTACAAAATCATCCTACCCCATCAGCTGGCAGTTTCAGAGAGAGAGAGAGAGAGAGAGAGAGAGTCTCTCGCTTAAAGATTATTCATCTAGTTATAAAGGAGGGGAGGGAGTGACGTCACCTGCTACTTGAGTCACCAGAGAGTAATTAACAGTCATTTGTGACAATATAGCATAGGTTGTCAGCTGGTATTAAAGTCCTTTATTTCGTAAATTTAAAGATGACGGCGTAATGATACGCCCACTTCCTGAGAATGGTCCTTAATCCTTGATGTGATTTCCCAAACACCTGATTTTTCATACTTTAGGTGCATGTTTCTAAAAACTATAAAAGATATTGACACAAAATTTGTAGTGGTTATTTGTCAATGCTCCTTGAACAGATTTGGCTAACATATATATTCATGTAATTTATAAAATGGATGAAAACGAATATTCAGTCCTTGAAAATATTATCTTTTTTTTTACTCAAAAATAATTAATGTTTCATGTGCATAGTATAAACTATATGTGATGTTCATTTAGCCGATATTATAAAACTGTATCTTAGGTTATTTATGGTGCATGTAGCTTTAAATTTCTACAAGTAAAGTGCACCTGAAATATAAGGTGCAATATTTCTTTCAGGTGTGATTTATGCCCCTTTTGCATGGACCTATGTGAACGTAATTTAAATATTATACAGTAGTTAATTGTACACATCTTTATACAGTAATCATACCGAATTTCAATTTCCGATAATGTTTAGTTTTCTATATATTCAAATTTTAATATTGGTAAAGTTAGCCTTGTCTGGGTAAAAATAACCTTCCAGTGCACTTAAGACGGTCTTAAACATTTGCTGGGTGTTTTAATGTTATTACATAAATGGCAAAAGCTCTTATGGATGTTAATTAAGTTGCACGAGACGTAGTTTAAGCAAAAATGTAAATAAACCGTTGTTTAATAATATGTCCGTTTTGACTGTAGGATAAAGCGTCTCTAATCTTTTCCAAATTTTTGGCAGCGAACACCTGCTCTAGGTACAAGAATCCGCCATTTTCTTTTTAGCTGACGTTATTAGTGTACTCATATGAGAGGTCCATTTTCCCGACGCGTTTACTGAATTACTTTGCCATGTATACTCTAATAAAAAGTTTGTAAAATCGCCTAGTAACCGGAATTCGCTCTTAGTAAAGGAGTCGTATGCGTTTGAGATGTACTTTAGCGCGCAGTACGTTTTGTCTCTTAAACTGCTATTGCTCTGAATTTTGCGCATTCCGCTTTCTAATAACGTCAAGCAGTACAGTTTATTAAGCACAAAACTGGAGCAAGGCTCACATGCCCTCTGATGGGTGGCCTATCTTCCAAAAAACTAAGGCGTGGCTGAATCACCTGGTATAGACTGTCGGAGGAGGCGATCTCGTTGCAATAGTGGAATGTTCTGACGTTACGTACCGGAACATCTATTGCGCAGTTAACAACACGTTTGGTTCGTCATCGCGACGTCGGAGAATGCCCGCCCATGGAAGACCGTTGTTAACTGCAGAAGTTCTACTCCAATTAGTCCCGGACCCGTAGGTACAATAACCCTGGCCTCCTTCAACCACGGAGTTACCGAGCTGTCCCAAAAGGGCGTCCGGCGCCTCCGTGGGGCTCTCCATAGAGCAACACCTAGAGACTAACAATCCTCCCCCCATCTGGTCCTCTGGACTCAAGACGGGATGGAAGTGGATACGCCACTTACGCGCGCCAGCTCCAAATGGGAAGTCTACCGATATGACCTCGGTGGGGCCGCCTGGTGATCTAGCACACCTTCTACTAGCTATGCTGGCTAGTACGTGGGAATATATGGATCTCTCAATCGGAGACGTACCCGATGTCCCACGGGTATCGGGAACCACTGCCCCCTTGAGTCCAACCCAATTCGAACAACTCCCAATCAGGGAGGGGCTCGAATGTTCGGCCCGAGGTTCCTATAGTAACGTATTCCCATAAAAGCCCTGGGTGTTCAGCGGGCGAGCCTGTTTTCAATATCCGCTTGGCGCCTCATGTATGCCAGTTCCTCCCTCTCTCCCTCCCACCCAGCCGTATGCGTCAACCTGTATACGCAAAGGTCAGTGTGTATCCTCATCTAGACGAGTGAACTTGGTTATCAAGTGCTTTGTTGGGAACACTAAATCTGTGAAACTTATCAGCTAGAATGTAGTTAAAGAAAAACTAAAGCCCAATCTTCCAGAGAAGTCTGTTCTTGTGATAGACAATGCTTCATATCACAATGTGACCAGAGCAAAATGCCCCACAGCGAACACAAAAAAGCAGGATGTGCAGACGACATGCTGGACGGCATCGAGGAACTTCCCCAATCACCTCACGCCTAAGCCACGCCCATCGGTGGTGAGAGTCGCTCCTAAGGTAAGCAATGCATTATGCCAGGGTTTTTACGGAAGTAATCTAACACAGCGCCCGCACCACAGCAGCAGAAGGGGATGAATCCCCTCCCCTACGGAGGTCCTTGGAAGACCGTCTCCTACCCCTCCCGATGTCAAAAAGCAATGGCGGGGTAACTGCTCGACTCAACTCAACCTCTTCATGGCAGGCTTGACAAATTTGGCCATCCGACAAAATAGGCGTCTGGTCCCAATCCGACCAACCTTTTTTTTTTTTTTTTTTTTTTTTTTTTTTTTTTTTTTTTTTTTTTTTTTTTTTAAATTTACGTCCTCCAACGTTAAGTCATATCGGACGATGAATGGAATGGATGAAATGATGCTCAAATGAGTCCGGGGTCCATAGAACTTAGAGTTACCCGACATTCGTCTTACACGATAAGGGAAAACCCCGGAAAAACCTTATCCAGTTAACTCGCTCTGACCGAGATTCGAACTCGGGACCTCTTGAACGTGAGGCAGACATGCTACCACCACGCTACCAAGGCGGGCTTTTGGTTTTAGGGTTACGTTAACGAACATGTTTTTCTGACTCATCCATCAATCCGAAAGGTGCTGTCTCACAATAAATTGCTAATTTTCCAAGACATCATCTGCAAAGTCACAGAAAGAATGGTTAACGTTGAGCAACGGAACCGAGGCCGTTTTTTCAATGATTTATAAATTCATATTGTTAATGTATCCGTTTAAGGTTCAACACATGACCGCGAGGAATGAACTCAGACGTCAGAGTCAACAGGTTTTGCAGGTATACAGTTTTCACCTTGAAGCTGGAGATGCACTGCTGCAGTTGCTCGACCCAGTTATGGCTCGGCCCGGATTCTAAGGCTCCATTGAAACTACAAGTGAATCCTTGTAAAGCTGCTGTGACACCGAAAACAAATGAACTTATTTATTTTTGACAGCTACTTTCCATTGTTTTACGAGAGCAGATTGTTCTGTAGTTTTTCAACTTTCTCTAAATCTTTTCTATATAAACTGACTCCCGATCAAAAACAATATCGTATCTATCGTGGCAGAAAAATTGTTATTGTTGATGACTCTTGGATTCATTGTTATGATCGTGAAAACAAAAGTCAGTCGACTCAAACAGAACCTAAGTGTAAAAAACTCTGACATTGTTGATAAGAAGATGGTTGTCATATTGCTACTTAGACGTACCGATTGGTACACAAATGTCTGTTTACTGTAAAGTTTTGGAAAAGTAAATGATGAATGTCCAAAAGATAAAAATAATTTTACATATTAACAATTCATAGTAACATGCAGTGAACCTAACAGCTGAGTATCTGGATGTCCTGAAGTTCCATCACCATGGATACAGTCTTGACCTAGTACTTCGTGATTTCTTTTTGTTTCCAATTAAACATAACATGCGTGGAATCATTTTATCAGGTATAGCAGTGTAACATTTTATGCAGAGACCTGTTTTTGAAGAGCCATATCATTGCTTTAAGAACTGGTTCCAAAATATTGATTTTAAAAGGGAATACTTAGAAAAACAGTATAAAAATTTAATTTATTTTAACGAATCTTTGATTTATTTCGCAAAATTGTTCATACTCCGTGGTGTGAGTTGATAAAGCATTCCGAGGTTGTAAATGTGGTACAATAGGACCCTGGGTGGAGACCTATAGGTAACTATATAGCCCGAGAGACGTTATATGACCTACAAGTCCCAAACGACTTTCACCGCAATTCACTCACTGAGTGTCTTGTTGTGGAATCACCTTCTTCCTGATTGTAATCTTCAACTTAACCTCATGCGTGAACTGAACTTATGATGTAATTGTTTCAAAAGTGTAAAATGAGGGTCAACCTGATATTTCCCACCTCTCTACCATGTACAAGGGCTGTTCAATAAAGAATAATCACAATTTTTTTGACAACGTACCTTTACTCATCCTCATAATTTTGATGGTCCTTCTCAAAATAGTCTCCCCTGATTGCGATGCACTTGTCCCAGCGTTACTGCCAGCCTTCAAAGACATGTTGGAAACCATTTTTGAGAGATCCTTCAAAATCGCCTCCGCAGCCTTCACCACTGCTTCTGATGATGGATAATGCCTCCCGCGAAGGTGTTTCTTTAAGTTAGGGAATAGCAAAAAGTCACATGGGGCTAAATCCGGACTTTAGGGAGGGTGAGGGATACATTTCACGTTGATTATTGCAAGATATTCAGCAACAACATTGGCAATATGCGGCCACCCATTATCGTGGTGCAGCATCCAGCCTGCTTCATGGAAATGTGGCTTTTGCGTCTGATACTGACTTGCAGTATTTTCAGGACATACCTGTAGAATTATCCAGTTACTGATGTGTGTGCAGGTACAACATGCTGATAAACCATTTCATGAACATCAAAGAATGAGATGACCATAACTTTCCCAGCAGAAGCAGCCACTTTTGCTTTTTTGGGGGATTGGTGGTGAAGGATATTTCCACACTGAGCTTTGCTGTTTGCTCTCAGGATCAAAATAATGTAGCCAAGTTTCATCAGCACTGATTACGTTTGAAAGAAACTCCGGATATTCCTCTAACATCAACTTTAACTGCATGTTACCTCCGTTACAGCTGTAGGCGATACTGAACATGTCTGAACTTAACTGGTTATCACAGGGGGGAACCAGGAGTACCAACAATGAAACTACTACGGCGTGTTTGTTTCACATTAAGCTAACAGAATAAAATAAGAATGAATTTTAGTGAGAAAAATTATGGCCGTATAAAAATTATGATCATTCTTTATTGAACAGCCATCGTGTATATATGAAAAAGGGGTATTAAAAGCTACAACATACCACCAAATCTACACCAATTTGGCTTCCCAAGGTATACCGATAAAAGATTCATCATCAAACTGAAGAACTAACTGGTACAAAGACGTTTAAGGAATACCTTTTTCATCAAAAGGTAAGGATTTTAGTCAGTCTATTGTTTTCCAACACTTCCAAGGAAATCCAACAGATACTACAGGAGCTAAATAGGGCTAGCAAAACAGCTGGACTCTCATCTGGTAAAACCAAACTAATGTGCAACAGACAAGCAGACCCAAGTATATTTGAATGAAAGCCTATCGAACAACACTAGCTACTAAATCCTCTGCAGGTACTATCTGATATTAAGGCAGTTTCAATATACACAATTAAATTAATTAAATACAGAAGTGAAACAATATATCTGTATATGATACTGTGACAAAAATAGGAATCGTTACAAAAATACGCATTTTTAAGAATAACATATTCTTTCACTAATGAATGTAGCATTGAGGGGCACCCTGTACTATTGGACAGCATTTTTCTCGTATCAGTGATTGGCGAAACTGCAGTCAACTTTCACTGATTTGTAACCACAGTGCAAGTAACTGCAAGCTTTCATATCAACATTTACCTTATTTGCGGCCTATGTACATTTTAAGGGAACCAGAAGGATATGCACAGTTAGAACATATGTCTCAGACAGAAAGACTTCAAGACGTAACATTTAAAATACAAGCAGCTCCATTTACTGATGCCAGTAAGAGGGAGGTTTGGATACCAGTTGTAGAAGAGGAAATTTAATTCTAGCAAACAGCATTTTGTAGTTTGTTATATTAATTAAAGCTGTAGTAGAGACGTAGATTTGAATTATATTGTTGGAGTAGAAGCAAAATAGAAGAAAGACTATTTTGAGATAGATTAAATGAGTAGATTTGTAAGGTTACTGTAATCCAGTAATCTGTAGGCTTACTTAAGGTACCAATTACGAGGTTGGTCTGAAAAGTTTCCGACCTAATAAAGATATAAGACATTTTTTCAAACATTTTCATGCACAGTCTCCTTCTAACTCTACACACTTCTCTCAGCGATGCTCCTATCTCTGTAACCCGTCCAATTAGCACTCGGCGTTTTTCAACATAGTCTCATTGTAACTCTACTCACTTCTCCCAGCGATGCTCCCATCTCTGTAACCCATCCACATAGTACTCGGCGTTTTTCAACATAGTCTCCTTGTAACTCTACACACTTCTCCCAGCGATGCTCCCATCTCTGTAACCCGCCCAAATAGTACTCGGCGTTTTTCAAAATAGTCTCCTTGTAACTCTACACACTTCTCCCAGCGATGCTCTCATCTCTGTAACCCGTCCAAATAGTACTCGGCGTTTTTCAAAATAGTCTCCCTGTAACTCTACACACTTCTCCCAGCGATGCTCCCATCTCTGTAACACGTCCAAATAGTACTCGACGTTTTTTAACATAGTCTCCTTGTAACTCTACACATTTCTCCCAGCGATGCTCTCATCTCTGTAACCCGTCCAAATAGTACTCGGCGTTTTTCAAAATAGTCTCCTTGTAACTCTACACACTTCTCCCAGCGATGCTCCCATCTCTGTAACCCGCCCAAATAGTACTCGGCGTTTTTCAAAATAGTCTCCTTGTAACTCTACACACTTCTCCCAGCGATGCTCTCATCTCTGTAACCCGTCCAAATAGTACTCGGCGCTTTTCAAAATAGTCTCATTGTAACTCTACACACTTCTCCTAGCGATGCTCCCATCTCTGTAACCAGTCCAAATAGTACTCGACGTTTTTTAACATAGTCTCCTTGTAACTCTACACACTTCTCCCAGCGATGCTCCCATCGACGTAACCCGTCCAAATAGTACTCGGCGTTTTTCAACATAGCCTTCTTGTAACTCTACACACTTCTCCCAGCGATGTTCCCATCTCTGTAACTCGTCCAAATAGTACTCGGCGTTTTTCAACATAGTCTCCTTGTAACTCTACACACTTCTCCCAGCGATGCTCCCATCTCTGTAACACGTCCAAATAGTACTCGGTGTTTTTTAACATAGTCTCCTTGTAACTCTACACACTTCTCCCAGCGATGCTCACATCGACGTAACCCGTCCAAATAGTACTCGGCGTTTTTCAACATAGCCTTCTTGTAACTCTACACAGTTCTCCCAGCGATGTTCCCATCTCTGTAGCCCGTCCAAATAGTACTCGGCGTTTTTCTCTGTGAAATATTTGTTCATGTAGGTGATTGCCTCTTCATTTGACAAAAATCTCTGTCCTCCAAGCGCAATTTTCAGATGAGGGAACAAAAAGAAGTCGCTTTGGGCTAGATCTGGTGAGTCAAGCAGTTGAAACCATAATTTGTGGATTTTAGCCATTGCAACCGCTGCGGTGTGAGACAGTGCGTTGTCTTGGTGAAACAGATTTTTTTTCTGTAAATCTGGCCGTTTTCCCGCAACTTCTGCCTTCAGCTTGTCAAGTAATGATTCGTAGTATGCTCCTGTAATACTTTCTCCTTTCTGAATATAATAGATTGAAATAACTCCATTGCTATCAAAAAAAAAAAAAACTGTGCCATCACTTTCCCAAACGAAAACACAGTTTTTGCTTCATTTTTTGTGGAGCCGGTTCCCCCTTTGCAGTCCACTGTTTGGACTGTATTTGGACTGTATTTTTGTTTCGAGAGTATAAGGTGTACCCAAGTTTCATCTACAGAAATTAGTCGGCACCATAACTTGGATTTATTGCGTCTAAACTGCGCCAACAGAGCGTTGGAAATGTTCATTGGAGCACGTTTTTGGTCTAACATGTGCAAACGTGGCACCCAACGCGCGGACAGCTTTCTCATATCTAAATGTCGATTTAATATGTGACAAACACGTTCTTTTGTCATGTTCATAGACTCTATCTCTCAATTTAATTCGGCGGTCGTCTAACACCGTTTGGTGAACTCTGGCGATGTTTTGGTCGGTAGTTTCAGTTCTTGGACGTCCCGAACGTTCGTCTTCTCCCAAGTTCTTACGACCACATTTAAATTCAGCTGCCAAAAATTTCGCTAAGGTAAATGATAGTGCAGAGTACCCATACACAGAATCCAACTCATCTTTGATTTGCGTAGGCGTATTGCTTTTCAAAACAATTATTTACTGACAGGTCGATGCTCGATTTTGTCCATTTTCATAAAAGCACTCACATCAATTCACTAAAATGACTGTTACATAACACCTGAGCGTCGAAAATGACTGAAACTTTGGCGAGTAACTGTCAAGAGATGAACAACGAAATTCACTAGCGTTTATTTACGAGTGTTGCCATCTTCATGTTGAGGTTAGAAACTTTCCAGACCACCCTCGTATATTATATATAAAATTTGTAAAAGATTGTATTTAATTTGATTTAAAAATTGAATAAACATAAAAATAAAGTTTCCATAAGGCGTGGTATAGATTCCAGATATGCAGATTTTATTTCATTTTTATATGAAGCGTTCAGGTGTTATAATTAAATTGACAACAATTAAATAATAGCGAATCTTCAAACAAGCGAATGTCGTCTATAGGTGTTGGTGAAGTAATGAGGCATTCTGAACACCACGAGTCAGGGATAAAACGGACCTCGACCTGTCTTCTCTGGTCTACAAGCAACGTGCCGGTTTATGTGTCCAGAGGTCACGGGTTCTCAACCGGCAGTACACGATAATTTCGGGAGTGAATATCCTAAGCATGACTCCCTTAGAAAGGGCAGTAAACTCGGTAGCTCCATGTCGCATGTTTACGTCACGCAGATAAACTTTAATTTGCCTTGGCTTCTGCCCACGTAAAGCGGCCCGGCTTCGATCCCACTTATGGGGTGCGGATTTTAAGTCTCGGGTATAGGACCTGTGCCCACTCAGCATCGTGAGGAAAGTGAGGAGCTTACGCTAGGTAAGCGGCCCTGGTCACGGAAACCAACATTCCGACTGGGCGATGCCAAGATGCCGACATCTCCGTGTATCGGTTGGGTGATCGCCCACCTCTACCTTGCCTAAGTGGGCGTGAGACCGGCAGTCTGGATGGTAGGCCTTGGTGCTCTGATAGGGCTGTTGCGGTAAAAAGTTTACAAAAGATGAACTTTACTTAACTTTTGCCTCTCATTGCAAAGTTCAGGAATACTACAAGGGCGACACTGAAAATGTCAGAAAACCAAACAACAATTCCTTTTTTTAAAAAAAAAAAATATTTATTATGTGTCCAAATATTCCGTTTTAACACGAGTGCGTTTTATGTTTAATTTTTGAAAACAAAAACAAATCAAAAGTTGCTAGATCAGTTCTGTATCCATGGTGATGGCCTTTGGAGTATGAACGCTTACAAAACTTTGCAGTAAACAAACATTTATGTATCAATCGGTACGTCTATCTTCTAATGCTATAGTAGCAATATAACAATCATCTTCTTACCAACACTGTCAGACTTTTGTACTGCTTGAGTCGACTTACTTTTGTTTTCACGATCATAACAAGTTTTCTGTTGATGTAAAATGTTTTGTATTTCTCATACCAATGTAGTCCAATAAATTCATAAGATATCCGTCAAACAGTAAGAATATTTTCGTTTGTAACAACACTTCTTGGGCTTTGTCATCACGAAATTCATCACAAAGAAAGAAAAACTGACAATCAATTCTCAAAACAGTAGAAAATGCTTGTCAAATGCAAACATATTTCATTTGTTTTTAAAAACATCATATTCTGAAAGCTGCAGTGTCACTCATGTAGAAGTAACATTTGGAAGTACAGCTAATACCAAGCGTGGTTAGTTAGTAATTCTGCTCCATTTTGCCACGGTAACATAAGGGGCACTTACCAAAGTTTTGATCATTCCCTGCGACGTTTTCTTCTAGTTCATCGAGGCCTTTCCGATAAATACGTCTTCCCTGCGCACGTAACTTGCCTACAAGGAAAACAAAAATCGGGTCGAGTGCCGTTCACACATTAGGGCGGTCTAAAAGCTTACAGGTCCAACAATCAAGCAACAATATTTTGACAAGTGCATCATTGTTTCTGTCATTGGAGTATAGCAAAAGCTATATTACATCAAACAATTGCATATCGATATTTTCTAGAAATATATGTTATGTTCAAAAATAGCTCTAAGCATTTTAATAAAAATATCCCATGTGTTAGGACAGTATCAATGTATCTCGATATCCGGAAATTGACATTGTTTCGATATTTGATAATCAGTTCAGAAAAACTCGCAAAATCGATAGCTTCTTCGCTGAATTATTTCTTGTCAGTAGTTTTCTATATATGTAACTAATTTTCTACTCTTCAGTACTCTTTCTATTGTACAGTCACACGTAGGTCCAGTAGCGAGGTGTGACTTTCAAAGCAAGGGAAGCTCCAAATAATATTTTTCATTAAAATAAGAGAGAATAATGGCTCAAAGAACTAAGGCTACTCTTTAGTACTCCTTCTATTGTACAGTCACACGTAGGTCCAGTAGCGAGGCGTGACTTTCAAAGCGAGGTAAGCTCCAAATAGTAATTTTCATTTAAATAAGAGAGAATAATGACTCAAAGAACTAAGCCTACTCTTCAGTACTCTTTCTATTGTACAGTCACACGTAGGTCCAGTAGCGAGGCGTGACTTTCAAAGCGAGGTAAGCTCCAAATAGTAATTTTCATTTAAATAAGAGAGAATAATGACTCAAAGAACTAAGGCTACTCTTTAGTACTCTTTCTATTGTACAGTCACACGTAGGTCCAGTAGCGAGGTGTGACTTTCAAAGCAAGGGAAGCTCCAAATAATATTTTTCATTAAAATAAGAGAGAATAATGGCTCAAAGAACTAAGGCTCCTCTTTAGTACTCCTTCTATTGTACAGTCACACGTAGGTCCAGTAGCGAGGCGTGACTTTCAAAGTGAGGTAAGCTCCAAATAGTAATTTTCATTTAAATAAGAGAGAATAATGACTCAAAGAACTAAGCTTACTCTTCAGTACTCTTTCTATTGTACAGTCACACGTAGGTCCAGTAGCGAGGTGTGACTTTCAAAGCGAGGTAAGCTCCAAATAGTAATTTTCATTTAAATAAGAGAGAATAATGACTCAAAGAACTAAGCCTACTCTTCAGTACTCTTTCTATTGTACAGTCACACGTAGGTCCAGTAGCGAGGCGTGACTTTCAAAGCGAGGTAAGCTCCAAATAGTAATTTTCATTTAAATAAGAGAGAATAATGACTCAAAGAACTAAGCCTACTCTTCAGTACTCTTTCTATTGTACAGTCACATGTAGGTCCAGTAGCGAGGCGTGACTTTCAAAGCGAGGGAAGCTCCAAGTAATAACTTTCATTAAAATAAGAGAGAATAATGACTCAAAGAACTATGGCTAATCTTTTGTACTCTTTCTATTGTACAGTCACATGTAGGTCCAGTAGCGAGGCGTGACTTTCAAAGCGAGGGAAGCTCCAAGTAATAACTTTCATTAAAATAAGAGAGAATAATGACTCAAAGAACTATGGCTAATCTTTTGTACTCTTTCTATTGTACAGTCACACGTAGGTCCAGTAGCGAGGCGTGACTTTCAAAGCGAGGTAAGCTCCAAGTAATAACTTTCATTAAAATAAGAGAGAATAATGACTCAAAGAACTATGGCTAATCTTTTGTACTCTTTCTATTGTACAGTCACACGTAGGTCCAGTAGCGAGGCGTGACTTTCAAAGCGAGGTAAGCTCCAAGTAATAACTTTCATTAAAATAAGAGGGAATAATGACTCAAAGAACTAAGGTTACTCTTCAGTACTCTTTCTATTGTACAGTCACACTTAGGTCCTTCTTGCATTTGAAGACTGCTCACACTACAAACTTCCCCTCTCCACTCAGACGTTCCGAATGAAGTGTTAATCTAAAATGGAGAAAGTGTGCAATCCTCACACTCTTGTTAATAACTTAAAACTGCACAAGAATTTCCTATTTGCCATCACTAAATACCAATCTGGGTAAAATACTATTGTCAATGCTATTGAAATATACCTACAGTTGTATTTAAAAGTGTCGCATAAAACAAAACAAAAAATAAAGGTTTTTAGACGCTACAGAGACTTCACGTTACAAAATCTGTCAGTGCTTTCTAACTAGCAAAGAGTTGCGATTGTTTCCGGAAACCAATGTATTCTAGGTTACGAATGCGTAAATACAGAATTGAATGAGCTCGGGGAACAGGTCACTCGAATCTAAGCAGCTGTCAAATTGTTCCGCAGTACCGCGGATGTTCGAGAATTAGTTTTGAAAATGTATCTAGAGCAAATAAAATATTGCTTGGCATGGAGTTTGTATTATTCTTGTTTTTCTCCGGAAATTGTTGGGGAATCTGCTCTTCCACCACTTCACTGCACGCGTCGCCAGTGCTTGCAACTCATACGTGCCCTAAATAATCTTTATGTGGATTCAGAGGACCTTAAAACATGCATTTTAGACAGAATTTAAATAATTTTGGGTAGAATTACTCAATACAGAAAACAAACAAAGGAGAAACATTTGAGTGTAGCTGGATTTCTCCGTTAGAAATTGAAATTGGCAGAGGAAAGTTAAACTGGTAAACACTTGAGGTGGAGTATTAAGAAGCCATTGTGCCAGGTCCCTGGAGAGCACGATATTGATGCCTGGTTACCTTGGTAACTCACAGCGTGTCCTTCGTGTCGTTTCCAATGGTTACAGAGCCGACCGGGGGTAGTGGGATGTGTTTTGTTCCCTGCTATATCACCTATATACTGCAGGAATATGTCTCTCACAACTTTAAAATACAAACCACATTACTCTATCTACCCCATGTAAATACGGATAAATCTTCATTACATATTTAAGCATGACGTCGTACATCCCTTATTACGTACTTACAGTTAGCAAAAATACCGTATTGCACACAAAACTTCTACAACAAGACTTAATAAACTCCCAGGACCATAATTTCAAAAGCAGAAGTGTTAAATACGGAGGGATGTTCAATAAAGAATGATCAGAACTTTTTACGGTCATAATTTTTCGCTCTAAAAATCAACCTTTTTATATTCTGTTAGCTTAATGTGAAATAAACACGCCGTAGTAATTTCATTGTTGGTACTCCTGGTTCCCGCCTGTGAGAACCAGGCAACTTCAGATATGTTCAGTATCGCCTACCGCTGCAATGGAGGTAGCATGCAGTTAAAGCTGATGTTAGAGGAAGATCCGGAGTTTCTTTCAAACGTAATCACTGCTGATCAAACTTGTCTAAATCATTTTGATCCTGAGAGCAAACAGCAAAACTCAGTGTGGAAATCTCCTTCATCACTAACCCCCAAAAAACAAAAGTGGTTGCTTCTGCTGGAAAGTTATGGTCATCTCATTCTTTGTATTCATGGAATGGTTTATCAGCATGTTGTACCTGCACACACATCAGTAACTAGACAGTACTACTGGGATGTCCTGAAAACATTGCAAGTCCATATCAGGCACAAAAGACCACATTTCCATGAAGCAGAAGCAGGCTGGATGTTGCACCACGATAATGCGCGGCCACATATTGCCAATGTTGTTGCTGAATATTTTGCAAACATCAACGTGAAGTATATCCCTCACCCTCCCTATAGTCCAGATTTAGTCCCGTGTGACCTTTTTCTATTCCCTAACTTGAAGAAACGCCTTCGTGGGAGGCATTATCCAACATCAGAAGCAGTGGTGAAGTCTGTGGAGGCGATTTTGTAGGATCTCTCAAAAAATGGTTTCCAGCATGTCTTTGAAGACTGGCAGAAACGCTGGGACAAGAGCATCGCATTCAGGGGAGACTATTTTGAGAAAGACCATCAAAATTATGAGGATGACTAAAGGAACGTTGTCAAAAAAACATTTGTATTAATCCTGGAACATAATTTCACCAACCTTCGAGGGTGTAACTTGAACATTTCTGGGAAATTCCACCACTCTTCACCACGCTTTACATGGACAATTTTCACATTCTTACATTCTAGATTAAAATGTCACATCTTCAATATATTTTCAAAACAAACGAAATGCATACCTTGAATTTTTTGGGAATGTCCTCAAAGTGCTCTTTATTCTAGATATGTATCGTGACTGCCTCACGTTCAAGAGATCCCGAACTCAAATCTCGGTTAGCGTCAATTATTTGACAAGGTTTTCCGGGATTTTGCCTTATTTTCTAAGATGAATGTCTGATAACTCTAAGCTCTATATACCCTGTACTCATTTGAACATCATTTCATTCATCGTGCGATATGACTTAACGTTGGAGGTTTTCTCTTATCCTGAAAGATAAATGTCTAGTAGCTCTAAGCTCTATGTACCCTGAACTCATTTGAACATCATTTCATTCATCGTCCGATATGACTTTACGTTGGAGGTTTCCCTTATCCTGAAAGATGAATGTCTGGTAACTCTAAGCTCTATGTACTCTGTACTCATTTGAACATCATTTCATTCATCGTCCGATATGACTTAACGTTGGTTTTCTCTTATCCTGAAATATGAATGTCTGGTAACTCTAAGGTCTATGTAGCCTGTACTCATTTGAACATCATTTCATTCATCGTCCGATATGACTTAACGTTGGAGGTTTTCTCTTATCCTGAAAGATGAATGTCTGGTAACTCTAAGCTCTATGTACCCTGTACTCATTTGAACATCAATTAATTCATCGTCCGATATGACTTAACGTTGGAGGTTTTCTCTTATCCTGAAAGATGTCTGGTAACTCTAAGGTCTATGTAGCCTGTACTCATTTGAACATCGTTTTATTCATCGAACTTATTTCGAAGTTCTGGGTAGTTGCAATTCGTTATGGATAGAGTATCTATGTGGTATATACAGTAAAAAGTAACTGCATTATAATTATGGACAGAAACAGTAAAGCCTTGAGACAGAAATGCTACAAGGTGACAACGTCTAAATGTCTTGCTGCACTATTAGGTTCTACTGATAATATCAAAGGCACACCCACACCCTCGTCAACAAGTGCCTGTAGACTGGGCCAAGGTGCAATATCGTCATTACTCTCTCGCAAAGGCTTAAGTAAATGCCTTTTCTTAAGAGAGGACGAAATCTATCTGCCAATGTTAATGTTTGAGCCATTATTTTCTGAGCAAAAATTTAATTAATGATCTAAATTTATTTGATTCTAAATATTCATATGCAATTATAACATAAAAAGAAAAAAATAACACGAAAATCCGATTTAGACTTCCCTTAATCGAGTTTACACATTTGTAATGTCATGTAGGTAGAATAACAAGCATTTGTTTGCTGTAGAGTAGAGAAAGTCATGTGAGTGCATCACCAGATAGTTTTTTTTTTTTTTTTTACAAAGTTTACACCATTATGAAGGCATCATCATCGACCTCAATCACACAATGATATGGGAAACAATAGGTACAGTTAGGAAGAGAAAGGGAAGATAAGAACAATAGAACATGGTCCATTGTTATCATCTGCAGAGAGGAAACCTTGACCGTAATGCTGTGTTACATTGTGATGCCATTAAACGGATTGCATCTTTGTGATCCTGACCGCCCTCTTGCCCATGAGGTGTAGAAGTAACATTCTGCAAAATATAATTACGACGTCGATGCAGAAAATCAAACAAGAACGGCTTATACTGTTTTTTGAAGTATTAATATAGATTTCTTTAAGTTTTGGAAACAACAATAAATCACAAGGTGCTAGGTCTGATCTGTATCCATGGTGATGGCCTTTGGAGTATGAACTTTTCCAAAACTTTACAGTAAACAGACATTTATGTAGCAATCAGTACGTCTATCTTCTGATGCTATAGTAGCAATATGACAACCATTTTCTTACCAACACTGTCAGACTTTTGTACACTTAGGTTCTGTTTGAGTCGACTATATTTTGTTTACAGGACCATAACAATAAATCCAAGATTCATCAACAGTAACGATAATCCACAACAAATCTGCAGCGCCACCTTGAAATTTTTTGTAGCAATCGATATGTTGTTGTTTTTGATAGCAGTCATTTTATGTAGAATCCGTCGAAAACAAAGTTTTCTGTTGATGTTTTGACTCATACCAATGTAGTCCAATAAATCCATAACATATCCGTCAAATAGCCACAATATTTTCATGAGTAACAGCAATTCTTGGACTTAGTCTTACACGAAATTCATCTAAATCTTTCACTAAAGAAAAACAGATATATTTTGAATTAGCTGTACGAGGGGTGCCGTAAAGTTTTAGTTATCACCCGGTAGTTTTTGTGCTAGAGTGATGAAAAATTTTTCAGTGTCATCACTAATCCCTCGGGACATAATGTTGGTAGTTTTTCTGCTTTGAGTCCTTTTGTTTTTTTACAGTGAGTGTCAGAAGTAACTGAGGTGTAAGAAAGAGAAAATTCAGGCTTCTAGTGTGATCAAGTTCCTGCATTTGAAGGGCATAACTGCCCAGGAAATCCATGATAAGATGATGGTTGTTTATGGACATGATTGCCCATCATATGACACTATTGTGACGTGGAAAAGGAATTTACAAACTGGTCACATGTCCCTGACAGATGAGCCAAAAGCTGGTAGACCGTCAGCTGTCACAGTGAAGAAAGTGGAGTGTCTAATACTGGAAGACAGACGAACAACCATCCAAATGATCATAAATGAGACACATCTTAGTTATGGTAGTGTGTGGACGAACTGCGCATGTCTAAGATGTATACACGGTGGGTTCCACGATTGCTAACCCCTTTCCAAAAGCAAACACGGCGTGACCTTTCAAGACAGATGTTGATGCTGTTGGAACAGGATGGAGATGATTGTTTTTATCGTCTGGTAACCATGGATGAATCCTGGATCTATCAGTATGATCCAGAGATAAAAACAATGAGTATGGAATGGAAACATGCCGATTCCTCACTCCCAAAAAGGCAAAGGTGCAAAATTCAGCTGGGAGAGGTCATGCTTTCAGTTTTCTGGGACTGTCGTGGAGTCATCCTTACAGATTATCTTGCCAAGAGTCAAACCATCACTGGCAGACACTACTGCAATCTTCTGGACAAGTTACGAGCAGCTCTGATTAAGAAACGACGCGGTATGTTCTCCAAAGTTGTTCGTCTTCTGTCTGACAATGCACCAGCTCATTCATCTCAAGTTGCAGTTGATAAAACAAGAGAATGTGGCTTTGAGACTTTACAGCATCTGCCTTATTCGCCCGATCTCGCACCACGTGACTGTATCTTGTTTCCGAAAATGAAGAATCCGTTGCGTGGTCGCCGATTTGACAACACAAACGACGTCATTAATGAAGTGGAAGACTGGTTTAAAGCAAATTTTGCAGACTTCTGCAATCAAGGTATTCGGAAGGTCAAGAAACGCTGGGGAAAATGTGTAAATCTGGATGGTGACTACAAGCACATATCAACACAAACTCTCTATCACATTTTTAAAAGCTGATAATTAAAACCCCCTGTACTAATAAATTGTTGAAGCTCCTTTAGCAAATGTACTTCCTACTGAATGTTCACATTATTAAGGTATTAATGAAGATAGAATATTTTAAAAGAATCATAGCATGGAAACGTTCTGTAGCTTAACTTCATGTTTGGGTGCATAGGAGAGAAAGCAACATACCCTCAAAATAAACTGTTTTCCTTCCCCTCTTCTCTGGTAGATATTTATAAATATGTTGAGTGATTGAAAGGAATAAACCTGATAAGATCAGTGTTAATGCGTTAGTCGCCCTTGGGCATGTCTGAGTGACAGAATGAAAGCCCCGACAAATGCAAACAAATACTTGAGGCATTATGCACTTTCTCCTCACAAAAAACTCTCAGCTACTGTATAATTGCCTACCTCTTGACAGAGCATTACAACACGCGAGTTTGTGGCTGTCTACAAGACAAACATCGCTTTCTTCCAAGTCTCTTGAAGTACAATGTCAGTTTTACATCCAAACAAACATCTTATTCCTCAGGTCCGATGCATACAATATCTACTATATATGTCTACTATGTATTGCTGGTAGATGAAGTAATTCTAGAAGTCCCTCGTTCTAATCTCGATCAGGATAAGATATCTAGATAAGTTTTAATTTTCGCCGTTTCCCCTTATCCTGAAAGATGAACGATAACCCTAAGCTCTATGTACTCTGTACTCATTTGAACGTCATTTTAACATTTGACTATCACTTAAAGTCTACTGTATTCCCTTGTAACTACAATAAGGCAATGTTTATCTTGAAGTAGATAGAGCAATAAGTGTTTGTACAAGAGTAGAGAAAGTCATGTATATAAAACATTTGACTACCACTTAAAGTCTACTGTATTCCCTTGTAACTACAATAAGATGATGTTTATCTTGAAGTAGATAGAGCAATAAGTGTTTGTACAAGAGTAGAGAAAGTCATGTACATAAAACATTTGACTATCACTTAAAGTCTACTGTATTCCCTTGTAACTACAATAAGATAATGTTTATCTTGAAGTAGATAGAGCAATAAGTGTTTGTACAAGAGTAGAGAAAGTCATGTATATAAAACATTTGACTATCACTTAAAGTCTACTGTATTCCCTTATAACTACAATAAGATAATGTTTATCTTGAAGTAGATAGAGCAATAAGTGTTTGTAAAAGAGTAGAGAAAGTCATGTATATAAAACATTTGACTATCACTTAAAGTCTACTGTATTCCCTTGTAACTACAATAAGGCAATGTTTATCTTGAAGTAGATAGAGCAATAAGTGTTTGTACAAGAGTAGAGAAAGTCATGTATATAAAACATTTGACTACCACTTAAAGTCTACTGTATTCCCTTGTAACTACAATAAGATGATGTTTATCTTGAAGTAGATAGAGCAATAAGTGTTTGTACAAGAGTAGAGAAAGTCATGTACATAAAACATTTGACTATCACTTAAAGTCTACTGTATTCCCTTGTAACTACAATAAGATAATGTTTATCTTGAAGTAGATAGAGCAATAAGTGTTTGTACAAGAGTAGAGAAAGTCATGTATATAAAACATTTGACTATCACTTAAAGTCTACTGTATTCCCTTATAACTACAATAAGATAATGTTTATCTTGAAGTAGATAGAGCAATAAGTGTTTGTAAAAGAGTAGAGAAAGTCATGTATATAAAACATTTGACTATCACTTAAAGTCTACTGTATTCCCTTGTAACTACAATAAGATAATGTTTATCTTGAAGTAGATAGAACAATAAGTGTTTGTACAAGAGTAGAGAAAGTCATGTATATAAAACATTTGACTATCACTTAAAGTCTACTGTATTCCCTTGTAACTACAATAAGATAATGTTTATCTTGAAGTAGATAGAGCAATAAGTGTTTGTACAAGAGTAGAGAAAGTCATGTATATAAAACATTTGACTGTCACTTAAAGTCTACTGTATTCCCTTGTAACTACAATAAGATAATGTTTATCTTGAAGTAGATAGAGCAATAAGTGTTTGTACAAGAGTAGAGAAAGTCATGTATATAAAACATTTGACTATCACTTAAAGTCTACTGTATTACCTTGTAACTACAATAAGATAATGTTTATCTTGAAGTAGATAGAGCAATAAGTGTTTGTACAAGAGTAGAGAAAGTCATGTATATAAAACATTTGACTATCACTTAAAGTCTACTGTATTCCCTTATAACTACAATAAGATAATGTTTATCTTGAAGTAGATAGAGCAATAAGTGTTTGTACAAGAGTAGAGAAAGTCATGTATATAAAACATTTGACTATCACTTAAAGTCTACTGTATTCCCTTGTAACTACAATAAGATAATGTTTATCTTGAAGTAGATAGAACAATAAGTGTTTGTACAAGAGTAGAGAAAGTCATGTATATAAAACATTTGACTATCACTTAAAGTCTACTGTATTCCCTTGTAACTACAATAAGATAATGTTTATCTTGAAGTAGATAGAGCAATAAGTGTTTGTACAAGAGTAGAGAAAGTCATGTATATAAAACATTTGACTATCACTTAAAGTCTGTGTATTCCCTTGTATTTACAATAAGATAATGTTTATCTTGAAGTAGATAGAGCAATAAGTGTTTGTACAAGAGTAGAGAAAGTCATGTATATAAAACATTTGACTGTCACTTAAAGTCTACTGTATTCCCTTGTAACTACAATAAGATAATGTTTATCTTGAAGTAGATAGAGCAATAAGTGTTTGTACAAGAGTAGAGAAAGTCATGTATATAAAACATTTGACTATCACTTAAAGTCTACTGTATTACCTTGTAACTACAATAAGATAATGTTTATCTTGAAGTAGATAGAACAATAAGTGTTTGTACAAGAGTAGAGAAAGTCATGTATATAAAACATTTGACTATCACTTAAAGTCTACTGTATTCCCTTGTAACTACAATAAGATAATGTTTATCTTGAAGTAGATAGAGCAATAAGTGTTTGTACAAGAGTAGAGAAAGTCATGTATATAAAACTTTTGACTATCACTTAAAGTCTACTATCTTCCCTTGTAACTACAATAAGATAATGTTGCTTACGAGGGATCCTAGGTTCGATTCTGTCCACAGATATTTCTTGGCGTTTTCTGGTTAGCAAAGCAGCATTTCGCTTCCATTTTCATGTTTTACGTACTTTTGGAGTGTGTGTGCTTTTGTGACCTTCTCAAGCCCTTAAATACTTCGTTATCGCTCTTGGGTGATTGTTAGTCATAGCAGATCTATGTCCCTTCGATTTCTACTCTTCTGTCAGTATATGAGGAGGGTGAACAGGTAGAGAAGTAGTACTTTTGGATTTGGAACAAGGTGAAATAGATAAGACCCCGTTTTAAACCGCGCCCTTCAAGATTTCCGGAACAAACCCAGCATTGGTCCAGCATTGTCACGTGTGACCTTGCAGGAGCCATATCGCTTGAGGCAATATCCTGTTAATTATTCACACATTATTGAAACTGTTTATAGGAGAGCTTTAAGAGTAAAGTTCGGAAATTGAACAATAATATTGTACACTGAACAAAGTTGGACCCTATTATCATACGTGGCTTCCGAAATTTCAGAGGTTTTGAGACCTCTTGAAGCATAAAGTTCCGTGTGTGCTTCAGGAATGCAACAATATATTTGTTAAAATACTGTCAATTTCCAAGATGTGTCAATGCCTACAGTGTTTTGGAATTATATCCCGCATGAGTTCTTCTGCACCGAACGGTTTATTTATAAATTATTTTCCATGTAATATATAAGAAAATCGTTGCAATAATGGAGTTTGGGAACTTCAGATAATTTATTTCTTTATGAAATATATATCTCTATAATTATTTCTGTCCATACTATAAATATTACGAGTCTATACTGTTTAAGTATATATTTTCAAAGCTGTAGGTCAGAGCGCAGATTTTCAACTAATGTCCCCAGCCAAGCCTCACATATTAAGTCCAGGATATTGCTGTGAAGAAGGGAACATCCGTCGATAAACGTCTGCGCTGGATGTCACTATGGCAACAGTTCGCTCCCCAGTCGCTTTTCAATCGCAGGGAGAGTCAGCTATTATAAGCCTTATATTAATATTATAGGGGAAGTTCAGATCACTGTCGCACTGGATGCGCACAAATAAAAGTTGTTTGTGGTACTTCACAGCGAATTTCTAAAGCTTTGCCAGTTGACTGTCCTAAAATTTGTTTCTGAAATGAGTCAGGCAAGTAGCAATAGTACATTAAGAACTGATTAAAAAATGTGCCAAAGGCGTACTGCCCAGTGGAAAGGAATGACTTTCAAAGCGAGGAATCTCCAAATAATAATTCTCATTAAAATAAGAGAGAATAATGACTTACAGAACTAAGGCTACTCTTTAGTACTCTTTCTATTGTGCATTCACACGTAGGTCTAGTGGCAAGGCGTAACTTTCAAACCAAGGGAAGCTTTAAATAATAATTTTCATTAAAATAAGAGAGAATAATGACTCAAAGAACTAAGGCTACTCTTCAGTACTCTTTCTATTGTACAGACACACGTAGGTCCAGTAGCGAGACGTATCTATCAAAGCGAGGGAAGCTCCTAGTAACAATTTTCATTAAAATAAAAGAGAATAATGACTCAAAGAAATAAGGCTACTCTTCAGTACGCTTTCTATTGTACATTCACACGTAGGTCCAGCGGCAAGGTGTCACTTTTAAAGGGAGGGCAGCTCCAAATAATAATTTTCATTAAAATAAGATAGAATAATGACTCACATAACTAAGGCTACTCTTTAGTACTCTTTCTATTGTACAATCAGACGTAGGTCCAGTAGCGAGGCGTGACTTTCAAAGCGAGGAGATCTCCAAATAATAATTTTCATTAAAATAAGATAGAATAATAATTCACAGAACTAAGGCTACTCTTTAGTACTCTTTCTATTGTACAGCCACACGTAGGTCCAGTAGCGAGGCGTGACTTTCAAACCAAGGGAAGCTTTAAATAAAAATTTTCATTAAAATAAGAGAGAATAATGACTCAAAGAACTAAAGCTAGTCTTTAGTACTCTTTCTATTGTACAGTCACACGTAGGTCCAGTAGCGAGGCGTGACTTTCAAAGCGAGGGAAGCTCCAAATAATAATTTTCATTAAAATAAGAGAGAATAATGACTCAAAGAACTAAGGCTATTCTTTAGTACTCTTTCTATTGTACAGTCACACGTAGGTCCAGTAGCGAGGCGTGACTTTCAAAGCGAGGGAAGCTCCAAATAATAATTTTCATTAAAATAAGAGAGAATAATGACTCAAAGAACTAAGACTATTCTTTAGTCCTCTTTCTATTGTACAGTCACACGTAGGTCCAGTAGCGAGGCGTGACTTTCAAAGCGAGGGAAGCTCCAAATAATAATTTTCATTAAAATAAGAGAGAATTATGACTCAAAGAACTAAAGCTAGCCTTTAGTACTCTTTCTATTGTACAGTCACACGTAGGTCCAGTAGCGAGGCGTGACTTTCAAAGCGAGGGAAGCTCCAAATAATAATTTTCATTAAAATAAGAGAGAATAATGACTCAAAGAACTAAGGCTATTCTTTAGTACTCTTTCTATTGTACAGTCACACGTAGGTCCAGTAGCGAGGCGTGACTTTCAAAGCGAGGGAAGCTCCAAATAATAATTTTCATTAAAATAAGAGAGAATAATGACTCAAAGAACTAAGACTATTCTTTAGTACTCTTTCTATTGTACAGTCACACGTAGGTCCAGTAGCGAGGCGTGACTTTCAAAGCGAGGGAAGCTCCAAATAATAATTTTCATTAAAATAAGAGAGAATTATGACTCAAAGAACTAAGGCTATTCTTTAGTACTCTTTCTATTGTACAGTCACACGTAGGTCCAGTAGCGAGGCGTGACTTTCAAAGCGAGGGAAGCTCCAAATAATAATTTTCATTAAAATAAGAGAGAATAATGACTCAAAGAACTAAGGCTATTCTTTAGTATTCTTTCTATTGTACAGTCACACGTAGGTCCAGTAGCGAGGCGTGACTTTCAAAGCGAGGGAACCTCCAAATAATAATTTTCATTAAAATAAGAGAGAATAATGACTCAAAGAACTAAGGCTATTCTTTAGTATTCTTTCTATTGTACAGTCACACGTAGGTCCAGTAGCGAGGCGTGACTTTCAAAGCGAGGGAAGCTCCAAATAATAATTTTCATTAAAATAAAGGAGAATAATGACTCAAAGAACTAAGGCTACTCTTCAGTACTCTTTCTATTGTAGAGTCATACGTAGGACCAGTAGCGAGGCGTGACTTTCAAAGCGAGGGAAGCTCCAAATAATAATTTTCATTAAAATAAGAGAGAATAATGACTCAAAGAACTAAGACTATTCTTTAGTACTCTTTCTATTGTACAGTCACACGTAGGTCCAGTAGAGAGGCGTGACTTTCAAAGCGAGGGAAGCTCCAAATAATAATTTTCATTAAAATAAGAGAGAATAATGACTCAAAGAACTAAGGCTATTCTTTAGTACTCTTTCTATTGTACAGTCACACGTAGGTCCAGTAGCGAGGCGTGACTTTCAAAGCGAGGGAAGCTCCAAATAATAATTTTCATTAAAATAAGAGAGAATAATGACTCAAAGAACTAAGGCTATTCTTTAGTACTCTTTCTATTGTACAGTCACACGTAGGTCCAGTAGCGAGGCGTGACTTTCAAAGCGAGGGAAGCTCCAAATAATAATTTTCATTAAAATAAGAGAGAATAATGACTCAAAGAACTAAGGCTATTCTTTAGTACTCTTTCTATTGTACAGTCACACGTAGGTCCAGTAGCGAGGCGTGACTTTCAAAGCGAGGGAAGCTCCAAATAATAATTTTCATTAAAATAAGAGAGAATAATGACTCAAAGAACTAAGGCTATTCTTTAGTATTCTTTCTATTGTACAGTCACACGTAGGTCCAGTAGCGAGGCGTGACTTTCAAAGCGAGGGAAGCTCCAAATAATAATTTTCATTAAAATAAGAGAGAATAATGACTCAAAGAACTAAGGCTATTCTTTAGTATTCTTTCTATTGTACAGTCACACGTAGGTCCAGTAGCGAGGCGTGACTTTCAAAGCGAGGGAAGCTCCAAATAATAATTTTCATTAAAATAAGAGAGAATAATGACTCAAAGAACTAAGGCTATTCTTTAGTACTCTTTCTATTGTACAGTCACACGTAGGTCCAGTAGCGAGGCGTGACTTTCAAAGCGAGGGAAGCTCCAAATAATAATTTTCATTAAAATAAGAGAGAATAATGACTCAAAGAACTAAGGCTATTCTTTAGTACTCTTTCTATTGTACAGTCACACGTAGGTCCAGTAGCGAGGCGTGACTTTCAAAGCGAGGGAAGCTCCAAATAATAATTTTCATTAAAATAAGAGAGAATAATGACTCAAAGAACTAAGGCTATTCTTTAGTACTCTTTCTATTGTACAGTCACACGTAGGTCCAGTAGCGAGGCGTGACTTTCAAAGCGAGGGAAGCTCCAAATAATAATTTTCATTAAAATAAGAGAGAATAATGACTCAAAGAACTAAGGCTATTCTTTAGTACTCTTTCTATTGTACAGTCACACGTAGGTCCAGTAGCGAGGCGTGACTTTCAAAGCGAGGGAAGCTCCAAATAATAATTTTCATTAAAATAAGAGAGAATAATGACTCAAAGAACTAAGGCTATTCTTTAGTATTCTTTCTATTGTACAGTCACACGTAGGTCCAGTAGCGAGGCGTGACTTTCAAAGCGAGGGAACCTCCAAATAATAATTTTCATTAAAATAAGAGAGAATAATGACTCAAAGAACTAAGGCTATTCTTTAGTATTCTTTCTATTGTACAGTCACACGTAGGTCCAGTAGCGAGGCGTGACTTTCAAAGCGAGGGAAGCTCCAAATAATAATTTTCATTAAAATAAAGGAGAATAATGACTCAAAGAACTAAGGCTACTCTTCAGTACTCTTTCTATTGTAGAGTCATACGTATGCCCAGTCTACTCACACTACAAGCTTCCCCTCTCCACTCAGACGTTACCTGGCCCACACCGAGTGAACTGTTAACCTAATATGGTGAATATGTGTATTTCACACATTTTTACTAAGAACTTTAAACTTAACCAGAGTTTCCTATTTGTCACCAATAAATACCGATCTCGTAAAATACTATTGCTAATCCTATTGAAATATACTTACAGTTGTATCTGAAAGCGCAAAATAAAACAAAAGATAAACTTTTCTTCACAGGCTACGAGACTTCACGTGACATAATGATTGCTTCCGGAAACCTAAGAAGCAATGCCTACGAAGCATGGTATTAAAGGTTACGAATGCGTAAATACAGTACTGAATGGGCTCGCGGAACTAGTGACTGGAATCTAAGCAGCTGTCAAATTGTCCGCAAAACCACGGATATTCAGGAATACA
This sequence comes from Mantis religiosa, assembly GCA_030765055.1. Taxonomy (NCBI): domain Eukaryota; kingdom Metazoa; phylum Arthropoda; class Insecta; order Mantodea; family Mantidae; genus Mantis; species Mantis religiosa. The sequence continues at coordinate 23,866,184 of CM060957.1, forward strand.
TTTTGAAAGAAATGTACCTATATTAAAATGTATCTATATATGTATACATTTTGAAAAATTGTATCTAGAGCAAATAAAATATGATTTGGTATGAATTTTGTAGTTTTTCTTGTTTTTTTCCTGAAATTCTAGGGAAAGTGCACTTTTCCAGCGCATCATTGCACCCTTCGCCACTGGTTAAAGGAGAAAATATTGATAAATAATAAAGTAATTTATATTTTAAGATTCTTGTTTGATTTTCTATACATTTTATACGTTTCTCTCCATTTAGAAGAAGATAGATGAAGAAATAATAATAGTAATAATGCTTGAAAATGTTAGGAATGTCGAACTCGTGACCTCGTGAATGCCGAGCTCACACGCTACGGTTAATGTAAAGTCACTTTCTGCTCGTCATTTTGCCTGCAGTAACAGGATCTTACAAGATAAATCACGGCCTCCTGCAACTACCTTAGAAAATATCAAGGCTAGTGGCTTCATGGTATGTACTTCGGCAAGGCGAAAGTCATGTTTACATAATGACCTATTTTAATATAATAGGACGCCTTGACCATAAACATCAACGATTCGTTCCAGAGGCACACATTTCTACTCTGGGCTACGTTCATAAATACTTCAGGCATTGTATAAGTTCAGCTCTAAGTTATGGCCATAAAGTTATAGCATTCATTTGTTATTTACTACGTAAATAGTAAATAGAGGAGTGCTGTATACAGGACGTCTGATATGCCTGACTGTTTAATAAAGAATGATCATAATTTTTACGGACATAATTTTTCGCACTAAATTCAATCTTATTATATTCTGTTACCTTAATGTGAAACAAACACGCCGTAGTAGTTTTATTGTTGATACTCCTGGTTCCCGCCTGTGAGAACCAGGCAAGTTCAGACATGTTCAGTATCGCCTACCGCTGCAATGGGGGTAAAATTCAGTTAAAGTTGACGTTAGAGGAAGATCCGCGGTTTCTTACAAACGTAATCACTGCTGATGAAACTTGGCTACATCATTTTGATCCTGAGAGCAAACAGCAAAGCTCAGTATGGAAATCTCCTCATCACCAACCCCCCCCCCCCCAAAAAAGTGGTCGCTTCTGCTGGGAAAGTTATGGTCATCACATTCTTTGATATTCATGGAATGGTTTATCAGCATGTTGTACCTGTACACACATCAGTAACTGGACAATACTACAGGGATGTCCTGAAAACCTTGCAAGTCCATATCAGGCGCAAAAGACCACATTCCCGTGAAGCAGGCTGGATGATGCATGACGATAACGCGCGGCCGCATATTGCCAATGTTGTTGCTGAATATCTTGCAAAAATCAACATGAAGTGCATCCCTCAACCTCTCTATAGTGCGGATTTACCACCATGTGACTTTTTTCTATTCCCTAAATTGAAGAAACGTCTTCGTGTGAGGCATTTACCATCATCAGAAGCAGCGGTGAAGGTTCCGGAGGCGATTTTGAAGAATCTCTCAAAAAATGGTTTCCAGTATGTCTTTGAAGACTGGCAGAAACGCTGGGACAAGTGCATCGCATTCAGGGGAGACTATTTTGAGAAGCACCATCAAAATTATGAAGATGAGGAAAGGTACGTTGTCAAAAAAAAAAAAAAACTGTGAACATTCTTTATTGAATAAGCCTGTATATACGAGATATATTCGCAACTTATCATCCTATTTCTCGATATATGCTCCATTGCTGATGTGTACCATCGGACATTATCTTGGAAGATTTTTTTTTTTTTTTTTTTTTTTTTTTTTTTTTTTTTTGCGTTTCAATCCGGACACATGTGGATCAGATCTCGGCTATGGCATTGAATTTTTCAGTTTGACTCTACCTACCCAGACAAAAATTATATCCAATTCTTTTTTGTGCAGTGAGCTTTTTCCGAGGTAGATTTCCTATTTCTTTCACATTTACAGTATATATACTTTTCCTCAATTAAAAAAACAGTTATTAATACTTTATCCATTGGTCATACAAAGAAAATGCAACATCAAAGATATCACATCTGACTAAAACATTTGAGTATCACTTAAGATCTACTGTATTTCCTTGTAACTACAATAAGATATTGTTTATCTTGAAGTAGATAGAGCAATAAGTGTTTGTACAAGAGTAGAGAAAGTCATGTATATAAAACATTTGACTATCACTTAAAGTCTGCTGTATTCCCTTGTCACTACAATAAGATAATGTTTATCTTGAAGTAGATAGAGCAATAAGTGTTTGTACAAGAGTAGACAAAGTCATGTATATAAAACATTTAAGTATCACTTAAAGTCTACTGTATTCCCTTGTAACTACAATAAGATAATGTTTATCTTGAAGTACATAGAGCAATAAGCGTTTGTACAAGAGTAGAGAAAGTCATGTATATAAAACATTTGACTATCACTTAAAGTCTGCTGTATTCCCTTGTCACTACAATAAGATAATGTTTATCTTAAAGTAGATAGAGCAATAAGTGTTTGTACAAGAGTAGACAAAGTCATGTATATAAAGCATTTGACTATCACTTAAAGTCTACTGTATTCCCTTGTAACTACAATAAGATAATGTTTATCTTGAAGTACATAGAGCAATAAGTGTTTGTACAAGAGTAGAGAAAGTCATGTATATAAAACATTTGACTATCACTTAAAGTCTACTGTATTCCCTTGTAAGTACAATAAGATAATGTTTATCTTGAAGTAGATAGAGCAATAAGTGTATGTACAAGGGTAGAGAAAGTCATGTATATAAAACATTTGACTATCACTTAAAGTCTGCTGTATTCCCTTGTAACTACAATAAGATAATGTTTATCTTGAAGTAGATAGAGCAATAAGTGTTTGTACAAGAGTAGAGAAAGTCATGTATATAAAACATTTGACTATCACTTAAAGTCTGCTGTATTCCCTTGTAACTACAATAAGATAATGTTTATCTTGAAGTAGATAGAGCAATAAGTGTTTGTACAAGAGTAGAGAAAGTCATGTATATAAAACATTTGACTATCACTTAAAGTCTACTGTATTCCCTTGTAACTACAATAAGATAATGTTTATCTTGAAGTACATAGAGCAATAAGTGTTTGTACAAGAGTAGAGAAAGTCATGTTTATAAAACATTTGACTATCACTTAAAGTCTACTGTATTCCCTTGTAACTACAATAAGATAATGTTTATCTTGAAGTAGTTAGAGCAATAAGTGTTTGTACAAGGGTAGAGAAAGTCATGTATATAAAACATTTGACTATCACTTAAAGTCTGCTGTATTCCCTTGTAACTACAATAAGATAATGTTTATCTTGAAGTAGATAGAGCAATAAGTGTACAAGAGTAGAGAATGTCATGTATATAAAACATTTGACTATCACTTAAAGTCTACTGTATTCCCTTGTAACTACAATAAGGTAATGTTTATCTTGAAGTAGATAGAGCAATAAGTGTTTGTACAAGAGTAGAGAAAGTCATGTATATGAAACATTTGACTATCACTTAAAGTCTACTCTATTCCCTTGTAACTACAATAAGATAACGTTTATCTTGAAGTCGATAGAGGTATAAGTGATTGTACAAGAGTGGAGAAGGTCATGTAACAAGCAAGAACCCTGGGATATGCTCATAAATATTTCAGTTTTATGCTTTGTTTAGTACAACCGGCACTAAGTTATGAGTGTTAAGTTATAGCTTGTTTTCTTTTTTGGGATGCTGAAGTATCCGACATCTAAATGGAACAATAATGTAGGAACCAGTTTTAGCAAAGATTCTTCTTGAATTTTTAAGAGCCCGGGAATACATTTTACTCGCATTAGCATAATCAGTCTTTTAGATCTACAACAATATGCACAGACTTGTCACGTAGAGGAAAATAAAACAGGTATGTAGCTTTTGTAGTCCGGCGTTAAGGAAAGCCTTTGATTAGTTAAGATGGAGAGTACAACTATGGGAAATATTAGAGGATTAAGCAATATAGTCCCTCCCTATAGTCCGTATTTAGCCCCATGTGACTTTGTTCTATTCCCTAACTTGAAGTAACGTCTTCGTGGGAGGCATTATCCATCAGCAGAAGCAGTGATGACTGCGGAGACGATTTTGAAGGATCTCTCAAAAAATGGTTTCTAGCAAGTCTTTGAAGACTGGCAGAAACGCTGTGGCAAGTACATCGCATTCAGGGGAGACTGTTTTGAGAAGGACCATCAAAATTATGAGATGAGTAAAGGTACGTTGTCAAAAAATGTGATCACTTTTATTGAACAGCCGACGCATATTAATTTAAAAAAATATATTTTTTTTATCAATAGCTGTAAAGTTAATTCCCTCGCTTGAGTCCACGCCTAAATTTAAAGAGTTTTTCTCAAGCACCGACTGGAACAGCGCCGGAAATGTTCTAGAGCCATCGCTGCATTTGAGTGCCAGATCTGAGCAGAAGGCTCGAACCGAGAAGAATCTACAACGAGTGGTTTTTTCGTCATTTTCTTCTCGGAGGGCTGAATTCAACCAACAACCCCAGACGAAACGCAGGACGAATACAGGTGAGGATAATCTCGTCCTATATCTTCACCATAAAAGTCCCGTTACACTTGAGAAACTCAAAAAACGGTAGCCATCACTTTACCAGCTGACAAAACTGTCCTTGGCGTCTTTGCTGCACTTTCACCGGCCTTTGTCCATTGTTTTGACTCTGGTGTGTGATGGATCCAACTCACGAACTGGCGCAAGAAGTCTTGTGGATTGCGATCCAACATCGCCAGATACTCGGTAGAAGAGTTCTTTTGGATGCGTTTTTGATCGACTGTGAACAATCGCGGCACTCAACTGGCATGGAACTTTTTAATTGCTAATTTTCATGCAGAATATTGTACACTTGCTCATTTGAGATGCCCTCAGCTTCAGCAATCTCACGAGATTTGATTCCGCTGTTTTGCATAACCAGATCATGGAGTTTTCAATGATGTCCTATGGTGACCTAAGCGCAGTTCATCTTCGGTACTTCTACAACCAGTTTTAAATTCATTAATCCAAAAGTAAATTGCCTTCAATGTTGGTGCAGAGTTCGCATGAACATCATCTAGTTCAGTTTTGACTTCTGCGACAGTCCAGATCTTCGAATGAAAATGTCTAGTAACAGCAAGAAACTGATTTTTCCATCTTCAATCGCAGCAATCACACTGACCAGTTCAGATGACTTTCAACAATGAAATGTATATTGTAACACATTCAAATTTTCTGTACAATCTTTTGAATAATCAAGCTTACCACCGACAAAGTTGCAACAAAAAGTTTCCAACCATACGTGAAAATTTGCCAGGCTTATCAAACGATCCTCATATATTTCGACATCATGATCATGTCATGGAAACAAAAAATAACTGGGCAACAATGAAAATGTTTCGAGCTGAAAAATAGTGAATTTACATGTATTTCCATCTGTTGAATTAAAAAATCACCATAAAAATGATAGATTAGCTCTTGTTTTGAAGTGACATTTTATTTTTTTAGAATGAAGATTTTAAATCTGGGGCAATTTTTTTTGGAGTTGGCACACCTATCAAATAACAAACCACAATTAGAGAGAAATTTTGGAAATTAAGTGATGCAAAAGTTAAGGAAGGCATTTTTGTCGGACCACAAATAAGAGAACTTGTAACGGATCCTGCATTTGACCAAATTTTGGAGGGTAAAGAAAAGGAAGCTTGGGAAGGCGTCGAGGGCGTTATTCATGGATTTTTAGGAACAAAAGAGATGACAACTACAAGTATTTGGTGACAGTGCTCCTGCAAAAATACCGTAACCTTGGATACAACATGTCTCTTAAGATCCATTTCCTCCACTCCCACCTAGACTTTTTCCCTCCTAGTTGTGGAGCTGTTAGTGATGAACATGGGGAGAGATTCCATCAGGACATTTCTGTTATGGAACAAAGATATCAGGGCCGTTGGAATGAAGTAATGCTTGCGGATTACTGTTGGTCTTTGTATAGGGATTCTGCGGAATTCCATCACAAGAGGCAAGCTAAAAGACGACGAAGACAATAGGCCACCACATGATTCTCTTCAGACACGACTATCTGCGAAGTATTTTTACAGCAATTTAGAACTCTTAGCATGTAATTACCAGTTAAAAAATCAAATTCACTTTCCTTGTTGTTAGCATGTATGTAATGAAAATGTATCCTTTTCTCTCAAAATATGTAATACTTCCACCTTGTGTATATCATAGAAACTAGAGCTAATAAACATCTTTCATTGTCATATTTGTTTTTCTCAACCCAAAATTAGTAGGAATTGCTTCTGAAGTTCTCGAAACATTCAAAAATTATTTTTCGTTGCCCAGTGTGATAGGAGGAATTATTTGGGTTTAAAATAATACAACTATGATATTTCAAGATGGTGGGATATTGATATCGCAAAGTGAAGATAAACTCCAAAAGATGATATACAAATTAAATTTAATAATTTAATGTGGACGTGATCAGCTGACAAAGAAAATTCCATAGTACCAGTAACCCAACGTTTACGGTGCTACACTAATTCCACTTAAGAAGCAAAATTTTTCGAGCACTCGGAAACACTTTCAACCTTTTCAGCCCATCAACAATAAATATAAATGCAAACATGCTTCAGGAACAGTGTTTTGTTTCAGTGTTTCTCCTTGTTTTGGAATTACGCCGTTTACAGATAAAATACATGTGTTTTATTTTATCCAAATATATTTGTTAAATTCTAGGGACCTTATTTACAACGAAGACTTTTGTTAATTTTTGTTTTAAGGTGAGAAAGTACTGCACTTGTGGTTAAAATTAACTTTTTTATTTTTACATTTTATTATGTCATCCCTCTAGATATTTTTTCTGCTTTATTTTTGTCTCGGGATCTAGAAGCTACACCGAGACCTATATTTACAATATTAATTATTTTCTCATTCACAATACAATTTTACATTAAGATATTAAATAGTTTTTGCAGATACATGTGATAATTACATTAAAAAAATTAACTTAACTAGCTACCATCAGTAGCTTTAAAATTCCTCTAGATTACACATATATAGTTGTAGCAAATATATTGGTAAGCAAAGAGTTCCACGTTGGCGCTACAATTTGATACAAAAAATGGGTGACGCACAGTTCCACACGTTGGGGCGACAGTTTGAAGCAATATAGAATGGGTGACGCACGATTCCACTTTCAACTACAGTTTGATACAATAATGTTTAGCTCAGGGTAAAGCAATGAGGTTTATCTCAGGGTATGCGTGGATATGTATGAGAAGGATGGTTTTAATGACACTGGAATTCCCGTTCCAAAGTGATTTAATGACTGCCTCCTTTTACCAGAACATCGAACTTGAAGTTGCCGACCAAGGGTTACCAATATATCACTTGTTCAGAGAGACTGAAGGTGGAATGCTTATTACTCGATAAAACTTAATTCGTTCTTCACGTATATATGAACCGACAAATATCTTCTCTCATCACTTCTGGTCTGCCCTCGACCAAGACAGAAGTGGACTGCCCTAATCGGCTCCCAGTCACGAACTATCCTCACAGCTGCACGTGGGTGTTACCTTTCACTTTCTGAAAGCCCTCTTTTCACACAAAGATTCCCTTTGTGACTTTGTCCACTGTGATTATTAGAGGTCCGAAGAATACCTATTCAAATGGTGTCAAGTACTACCCTTTAGAAATCTGCTAAGGACACTGTTTCTTACGTTTCTTTTGTTAAAACACCTATTCACCCCATCTGGTATTTGACTCAACTGCACCTACACGCGTTGTAACAAAGAACCAACATTCCTTTGAAATCCAGCATGATTCTTTACTTATTGCAATCCTTTAATTTCGGTATCATAGTTAAAAAGTTCATTGGAGCAATGTTTTATACCTAATTTGTTAATTATATTAGCGGGTGTTAAGTTGTAGCCACGCCCCCTTTCGTAAGCTTTCAGAAAATCGATCACAACTTCTGTAATACTGAACAGATAATTCTGAACTAAGCCTTGTTTTGTAAGGAATCTTCCAAGGTTTCAGCTGGTACCACTGTAACTCCAATGGTGCTAGTTTTTCTTTTGTCTTTGGTTGTGTACATGAACAGTTATTTGTTCTGAATAATATTTTGTACTAGTTATTGGTGAATATATTATATGGGTAGACCAAAAACATTTCGAAAGAGAAAGCTTACAGGCAATTGTTTTACTAAACATAGAAAAGTAAATGTAGAAAATATAAATACAGTAGACAGTGAAACCACGTGTAATATTGAGGTTAGTAGGCCCAGTTTACACAATACATGTGCTAATCATGATAGTAGTCATATACAGGAATTGATGAGCTGCGAGTCCTGAAAGCAGATAAAATGGTTGAAGAACTGGCCAAGAAGGCAAGACAAATGAAGAGCAACTTGTAAAGAACAAGTGAGAATACAGAGAGTCAAGACTATGCAGCAGGAATGTTCTGACTCATGTGAGAAGTCAGTAATCATTATATAAACTTTAAAACTGTTTTTCTAAGTTAAACATTTTTTCAGGTTCCGGTACACTTTTTAAAAAACGAATCAACCAAAACATATGAATGTTTTGTGTGTATTAAGCAGACTAATAAGAATAATAATAAAAAGGGATTTTTCTCTGAGATCCATAATACTTGTTTTTAAAAAAATTCTGAAATTTCAATGCTTTTTTTTACAAAAATTAAAAAATTATAACAAATTGTCAGTACAACATTTTAAAATTATAATAAGTATTATTAAAGATAAGGGTTTTAAGAATATGGCTGAAAATTTTCATGTACATATCAATAATAATGTCTTAGAAATGTGCACCCAAAAGTCATGTGGAGATAGGCAGTATCTTTCATCCATTTTTATTTCATCCATATGATCCAAATACATAGGATACGTCAACAGGTTTAACAAATACAATCTGTACATAACAATATTAAAATAATAAAATATAATAAAATAAGCAGAGGTTACCTTTACTATTTAAGCTTTATTTAACCTTTTATACTCATCTATAGAGTAGACTGGGTTTTCTACTAGGTACTTTTTAATTGCTTTAAGTTTAAATTTTTCTTCTGTTATCTGTTTTATTTGATTCGGTAAATGATTGTACAATTCTTTAGATTTATTTTCTATATTTTTGTTACTTAATGTTCCTCTTAATCTGTTAAAGAAATAATTTTGTTTTGTTCTTGTGTTATGTGTATGTATGTACATGTTTTTATTTTGGTTGCTAGAATTTTTTGTTACGTATTTAATGCACTCATATATATACAATGCTGTAAATGTTAATACATTTAATTTTTTATAGACATGTCTACACGAATCCTTCCTTTTTAATCTACAAATTATTCTGATGGCATATTTCTGGAGTCTTAATATTCTTACCATTGCTTTTTTCTGTACATTTCCCCATAATACCACCCCATAGCATAAATGAGAGTGTATGACTGCATAGTAAATTTGTATTAGAGTTTCTCTATCCATTTGTTGTGCTGCCTGTTTTAAAATATATAGTCCCATATTTATTTTCTTTACTATTTTTTCAATGTGTTGTTTCCAATTTTGTTTGTTATCTATTATTAGTCCAAGGAAGTTAGTTTTTGTTACTTCGAGTATTTTTTATTATCTAATGTTAGTTGCATATGTGATTGTGTTTCTTTGTTTAAGGTGATTTGCATCCATTCTGTTTTGCTTGTATTTATTACCATGCCTAGTTTTCCTAACTCACTACTAATTTTTTCAAGTATAAGATTGGATTTATTTTGTACTTCACTTTCCGTTTTTCCCTTCACTATGATTGTGGTGTCATCTGTATATCCGATGGCCAATTCCCCTGCTTCTACTACTGTTTTGAATATATATATATATATATATATATATATATATATATATATATATATATATATATATATATATATATATATATATATATATATATAAGGAATAAATAGGGCCCAAGTTTCGAGCCTTGGGGTACACCGTAAGTTATTTTCTTAAATGAGGATCTAATTTTGTCCAATTTACCATTTGAATTATGTATAATTTCCACACACTGCTCCCCGTCCTGAAGATATGATTTCAGCCAATCTAATGGTATGCCTCTTCTCACCTTAAGTACAATACTTGCCTACAAAATTGTAACATGATGCAAAAACCTAACCGCAACTATGATTTTAGTTCTCGTAGCTTGCATATTAACTGAATTTCAAAAAAATATTAAGCTACTAATTGTGTGAACGGTGGAGATTGCTGGGATCGTTGTTACATTCCTACTCGTCTCAGTTTTTGTATATGTAATTAACCCTGACCTGGAAACATGTGACAAGCGAGGCATGAAAACGTTACTACTGGACATGCGCCATGGCACACGGATACTACCGGATACAGCATCTCTAATTGATTTTCCCCTCTCCTGGACGTAAATCAGGATACGAGAGTTTCCTTTGGCAGCGTTATGTACCTCCAAATGTAGGCGACCAAATACCACTAACTGTCTCAACAAAAATCAACGTTCTCTTAGGAATAAATAACTTTAAAACTCACATATAAACAAATACAGACACCATACAAAGTCCGACGTAAATATATTTGCAATTGTTAAACCAACAGTTCTCACAAAATGCTACGCCACATTTCCTTGAAGTTGCTATGGAAATAGGAGTATACAGTAGGCCTAAACGAGACACAGATGGCTCTGAAATTCCGTTCTCTTTATCTAAACAGAAAAGAAACTTGATGTTTTTCTCTCACATGCCATGGCGAAACGTGTAATGAAGCGCTGAAAGCATCGCTTCTCCAAGAATTTCGGGAGTAAAAGAAGAAAATGCATGCTAACCAATATTTTATTTCCTCTGGTTATATTTTAAAAATGTATTCGCGAACATCCGCGGTGCTCCTGACAATCTGAGAGCTACTTACAGTCCGATTTTTAAAAGAAGATACGTGAAGATCATCAGGGTAGGGTAAGAAGGGAAGTATGTTGCTATGGTAACGTAAACAAAGGTTGCCAGATTGGACACACTGGTGAATCACATACTCCTCAGCTCAGTTATCGCTAGTTGTCTACGGGAAACAGAGTTTGCCTAGTTGCGCTGTGTATTGTTAGCCTACTTTGTTAAAACACAATTAAAATACGTTTTTATGGAAGCAAGACGTAGTGGCGGTAGCATTAGAGGTGGATCGAGGAATCATGGCCCAAGACAAAGATCAGCCTACGGTCGGGTTGTTACATTGCATAGCCAAGCTAGAGAATTTCTCTGCTCTCTTAGAGAATTCTTCCAACAGCAAGACGAGAGTTTACTCCTTATCAATGAACGTAGTGGTGGTAGGATTAGAGGTGGACCGAGGAATCATGGCCCAAGGTAAAGATCAGCTTACGCTCGGGTTGTTACATTGCATAGCCAAGCTAGAGAATTTGTCTGTTCTCTTAGAGAATTCTTCCAACAGCAAGACGAGAGTTTACTCCTTATCAATGAACGTAGTGGTGGTAGGATTAGAGGTGGACCGAGGAATCATGGCCCAAGGCAAAGATCAGCTTACGATCGGGTTGTTACATTGCATAGCCAAGCTAGAGAATTTGTCTGTTCTCTTAGAGAATTCTTCCAACAGCAAGACGAGAGTTTACTCCTTATCAATGAACGTAGTGGTGGTAGGATTAGAGGTGGACCGAGGAATCATGGCCCAAGGTAAATATCAGCTTACGATCGGGTTGTTGCATTGCATAGCCAAGCTAGAGAATTTGTCTGTTCTCTTAGAGAATTCTTCCAACAGGAAGACGAGGGTTTGCTCCTTATCAATCAACGTAGTGGCAGTAGGATTAGAGGTGGACCGAGGAATCATGGCCCAAGGCAAAGATCAGCTTACGGTCGGGGTGTTACATTGCATAGCCATGCTAGAGAATTTGTCTGTTCTCTTAGAGAATTCTTCCAACAGGAAGACGAGGGTTTGCTCCTTATCAATCAACGTAGTGGCAGTAGGATTAGAGGTGGACCGAGGAATCATGGCCCAAGGCAAAGATCAGCTTACGGTCGGGGTGTTACATTGCATAGCCATGCTAGAGAATTTGTCTGTTCTCTTAGAGAATTCTTCCAACAGGAAGACGAGAGTTTGGTCCTTATCAATGAACAACTTATTCCTTTTATCCAAAAGCGACATCCCCATGCTTGCACGTAAAAGAATTCCTGTAGGACAAAATTCCGGCATATCGGCGGCGTTGATATGAACATGTCAATTAACAAAGTCGTTAATAATTGTATATTGCGATATTAATGTATACGGAACGAGGAAAGGTTTGAAAAAACGAGGCGCTTGCACCGAGTTTTTTTTTTTTTTTCAATTCTCGTGATTCCATTATGTCCTTACCACATGTGAGATGCACATTATTTTTCTGCACTATGTGTATTTATATCATTCTGAATTTTAGTAGTTAAGATATTATCTGAAATATTAATGAATATAAATGTTAGATTTTAGAACGTGCATCGCGTATATATGTTTCTATGGAGAAATACTTATCTCATTGTGCGGGAATGTCAACTTACGATGCATAGCAACAATAACGGTAAATATGGAATATTAGTTACATAGTACTAATAATTATTTAAAGGAACTCACGCATGTGAAGACCTTACAACTCAGTGAATGTGTAAACAACTTATTTCTGTTTTTAAAGTAGGCTAATACAGATTAACTGTGCATATTTTTTAGGTGAGATGAGAAAACTCGAACCCTTGTTTATGTTTCGAGTGTTGAGAAGATAAAGAAAGGAGATCTGGTAGGTAAAATTGCAGCACCCACGGGGACATATAGATGACCTTCACGTATCTCCTTTTAAAAGCCAGGCAGTAGATTCAAGTGTCCAGTTCTGCGAGCTCATTCAATACTGTACTTACGCATTTGTAACCTTGAGTACCATGATTCATACCAGAATCTTAGGGCTAGGCCCTCTACTGGCAGTGGAGTGTTTTGTAAGGAAGGATAATATACGGCAGAAGAAGAGGTTTGAGTTATATATAAGCCATCGGACGTGTTACGAGGGCTGTTTAATAAAAAACGATCACATTTTTTTGACAACGTACCTTTACTCGTCCTCATAATTTTGATGCTCCTTCTCAAAATAGTCTCCCCTGAATACGATGCACTTGTCCTAGCGTTTCTGTCAGTCTTCAAAGTCATGCTAAAAACCATTTTTGAGAGATCCTTCAAAATTTACTCCGCAGCCTTCACCACAGCTTCTGATGACGGATAATGCCTCACACAAAGGCCTTTCTTCAAGTTAGGGAATAGAAAAAAGTCGCATGGGGCTAAATTCGGACTCTATGGAGGGTGAAGGATGCACTTCACGTTGATTTTTGTAAGATATTCAGCAACAACATTGGCAATATGCGGCCGCGCATTATCGTAGTGCAGCATCCAGCCTGCTTCACGGAAATGTGGTCTTTTGCGTCTGATATGGACTTGCAATCTTTTCAGGACATCCCTGTAGTATTCTCCAGTTACTGATGTGTGTGCAGGTACAACATGCTGATAAACCATTCCATGAATATCAAAGAATGAGATGACCATAACTTTTCCAGCAGAAGCAACCACATTTGCTTTTTTGGATGTTGGTGATGAAGGAGATTTCCACACTGAGCTTTGCTGTTTGCTCTCAGGATCAAAATGGCGTAGCCAAGTTTCATCATCAGTGATTACGTTTGAAAGAAACTCCTGGTCTTCCTCTGACATCAACTTTAACTGCATGTTACCTCCATTGCAGCGGTAGGCGATACTGAACAAGTCTGAACTTGCCTGGTTCTCAGAGGCGGGAACCAGGAGTACCAACAATGAAATTACTACGGCGTGTTTGTTTCACATTAAGCTAACAGAATATAATAAGATTGAATTTTAGTGCGAAAAATTATGATAGATCTTAAATTGATAGATTGATAGATCTTAAATTGATAGATTGATAGATCTTAAAATTTGAAACTTAACAGGTTCCTTGAACTGGTAAATGTACATGCTACATGAGGGTGATATTGGTTCCTGCTCACTTTGGCACTCTGTATATGTCCAAGACATATTAGTTCTTTAAAATGTATTCCTAGGTGACGACAGTGTATTGTTTTGTTGGAACGAAGAAGTCAACTATCTCAGACAGTTGACTGTGCAATACGATTGTGTTTTGTCATTCTAAGTGAGAAATCGAGCTTCTTTTACGGAAAGAAGTAATGTAACTGCTCCATTTCTAGCATTTTGTTATTTGTTAACTTCGTTTAAGATAGATTCATAAAAAATGTGCATTGAAATTGCTCCAGAAACTTGTACAGTAAGAAAATAGACTTTCTTACATCCATAAACCTCCTTGTTGTTATGATAGTTACTTAATCAGTGCTGTCAACGGGGAAAAATAAATACCTCTGCAACAGCGGGCGAAGTGGATTAAGCAAAGGCGCGGTATTCAGTTCGTTATTATTATTTACGTCCTCCAAGGTTTAGCTATATCGGACGATGAATGAAATGATGCTCAAATAAATAGAAAAATGGAAATGGTACCACGAAATCTGTGTGGATGCTGAAGCAATTCATAAGTGGAAAATGTTTGTGCGATACATAAAGATATGAATATACAAGTTTAGAAATGTGTTATTTTGTTCTCATGATTACATTAAGTACTGAAAATTAATGTTCCATTCCGATTCGTCCGCTATGCCAATCCTATTGCGTGCGATTAGAATTTCCGCTCGGAATTAAAGTGAAAACGGAAGTATACAGAAAATTCTTTATCAAAAAACTTAGAAGGCTTCAAAGCTTTTATAAAAGGGGCGTCCAGAAAGTAAGTTCTGTTTCAGTTATCTCCGCTGCAGCGCTGCGATCGCAGTTCCGCACATGCGCGGTAGACGCTCTATATCGAGAAGAAACGTGCGCATTGCAAGATCGCTGTCAGCCACGTACGCTTTGTTGTGCTTGTTTACAATGTCGGTGTTGATTGAAAATCCCGCCGGTTGTGAAATCAGATCTGCGATTCGTTTTCTGAACGCTAAGAAATTGAAACCAATACAGAATAAGCACCGAGGAATGCTGACAAAAGTTTTTGTGTTTCTTCACGAAAACGCACGACCACACACTGCAAATGCGACGAAAAACATCCTACAGGGATTTGGCTTGGACATGTTTGTACCACCCCCTGTACAGCCCTGATCTCGCTCCTAGCGAATTTCATCTGTTTTAGCATCTCAAATCTTTCCTTGGCGGTTAACACTTCAACAATGACGAAGAGCTGAAAGAAAATGTTTCCAACTGGTTGAAGACACAGGCGGCGAACTTCTATGAAGAAGGTATACAAAAACTTGTACTTCGCTATGACAAATTCCTGCAAAATTTCGGCAGTTATGTGGAAAGTAGTTTAACAGTAGTAGAATTTTGTGCAATAAATTATTTTTTTGTGTCTGTACACAATTTAATTTTATAACCAAACAGAACTTACTTTCTAGGCGCACCTCTTATTTACGTGACAAATACGGCTTTAATGAAAGATTTTCAAATTACTGATCCAATTTACCTTATTAAAAAAAACATTAAGTATGCTAGAAAATACCTAAAAAGTTCTTAATTCGTTTTCATTAAATATAAGTGTAAAATGGACTAACAAAACAAATAACCATTTTTCATAGGACGTCAAATGCGTTTTATGCAATGATACTTCTCTGCATTGCGAAATAAGTGCTGAAACAAATGACTACCGGTTTCAAGTGTTTGCTGCTTTCTCCAGAGGGCGACATTCAGCTAATGTCAAGAAAGAGATGCGAAACAAAACACCGTCATACAATTAGTGTACTGAACTGTTTTCCTTCTTATACAGTATGTGTTTGCTTTAGAACTCGACGACGTTGTATTACATCTTGCTGCAATAGAAGTCAATTTGGAGGACAAGTGCTAATTGCTTAATTCTAATATGCTCAATATTTCCTCGCATAATTTTTTCACATGTTTTTCTCCATTTCTTGATTCTCCTCCACTACTAACTTCTCCCCCCTTATAAACAAATGTTATCTACCATAAGAAAATACATATCAATACGATATACTTTGGTTACTGAAAAATAGGCCTTTTACTGTTAGAAAAGAATAATTTCTGCAAAGAGTCGAATTATCTCTACCAGAGTCAATATGAGACAAAAACACATCATTACGCGATACGTTTGTTACTGAAAGGTACGCCTTTTACTGTTAGACATGAATAATCTCTGTAAAGAGTCCAATTATCTCTACCAGAGTCAATATGAGACAAAAACACATCATTACGTGATACTTTAGTTACTGAAAAGTAGACCTTTTACTGTTAGACATGAATAATCTCTGCAAAGAGTCGAATTATATCTACCAGAGTCAATATGAGACAAAAACACATCATTACGCAATACTTTTGTTACTGAAAGGTACGCCTTTTACTGTTAGACAAGAATAATTTCTGTAAAGAGTCGAATTATCTCTACCAGAGTCAATATGAGACAAAAACACATCATTACGTGATACTTTAGTTACTGAAAAGTAGACCTTTTACTGTTAGACATGAATAATCTCTGCAAAGAGTCGAATTATCTCTACCAGAGTCAATATGAGACAAAACCACATCATTACGCGATACGTTTGTTACTGAAAAGTACACCTTTTACTGTTAGACATGAATAATCTCTGCAAAGAGTCGAATTATCTCTATCAGAGTCAATGTGAGACAAAAACACATCATTACGCGATACGTTTGTTACTGAAAAGTACACCTTTTACTGTTAGACATGAATAATCTCTGTAAAGAGTCGAATTATCTCTATCAGAGTCAATATGAGACAAAAACACATCATTACGCGATACGTTTGTTACTGAAAAGTAGACCTTTTACTGTTAGACATGAATAATCTCTGCAAAGAGTCGAATTATCTCTACCAGAGTCAATATGACACAAAAACACATCATTACGCGATACGTTTGTTACTGAAAAGTAGACCTTTTACTGTTAGACATGAATAATCTCAGTAAAGAGTCGAATTATCTCTACCAGAGTCAATATGACACAAAAACATATCATTACGAGATACGTTTGTTACTGAAAAGTAGGCCTTTTACTATTAGACATGAATAATCTCTGCAAAGATTCGAATTATCTCCACCAGAGTCAATATGAGACAAAAACATATCATTACCCGAAACTTTTGTTACCGAAATGTAGGCCTTTTACTATTAGACATGAATAATCTCTGCAAAGAGTCGAATTATCTCTACCAGAGTCAATATGACACAAAACCACATCTTCACGCGATACTTTACACTTAGTGGAAACATCGATTTGTTTTGTAAAATAATTTTAATATGTTTATAATTCACAATTCAAGTCTATCTTTTCCTGCTGTGGGCCCTAATGCCTCTGGCGGTGAATTTTTTCACTCGCTAATAAACATTAAGTTACCTCACAGGTGCCTTAAATAACCATTCTACCCTAATATAACCTCAAATTCACTATATAAGCATTCCCTCAACTCTTTCAGTTACTATTTAACCAACTATAGTAAGCAGTTTATCTACAAGTAATGTATAGTATGTAAGGGAAGCTGTATATTTAATAATCTATTAGCCAAGAATAAAACATAAGAAGGTATACAGATGTCTAATATTCTTTGGGTCATTAACGTCTGTAAGCCAGCTAATATAAACCAACAATGCTTGAAATGTATGTGTATGTTGGTCCGTTCGTGTGATAATGCTATCGGTCCTTATACACTCGTAAGCATGACAGTTACAACACATTAAGATGATAGTACAAAGGTTGGCAGAAGTGGTAAGGCTTTCTTTTCTTGGCCAGCAGAAGTTCGCGACGCCCTGGTATGTGGCACGCGATGAAACTAGACCCCTCCCGGAATCAGACATTGGCCGTATCCTCATCCACGGAGTGAAAGGAACAATTTACATGCGATCAAATTCTCCAACGTTTGCACGAGATGCTTCATTGGGAAAGTACAATCAGAAAACCAACGTCTAGTTTAGACATTTAACAAAGTAGGGAAAAAATGTACAGTACGGGAATGAAACATAATTCGTAACCATGGGTAGAAAAACCAAATGATACTCCTCTTCTTGTACAAACACTTATTGCTCTATCTACTTCAAGATAAACATTATCTTATTGTAGTTACAAGGGAATACAGTAGACTTTAAGTGATAGTCAAATGTTTTATATCCATGACTTTCTCTACTCTTGTACAAACACTTATTGCTCTATCTACTTCAAGATAAACATTATCTTATTGTAGTTACAAGGGAATACAGTAGACTTTAAGTGATAGTCAAATGTTTTATATACATGACTTTCTCTACTCTTGTACAAACACTTAGTGCTCTAGCTACTTCAAGATAAACATTATCTTATTGTAGTTACAAGGGAATACAGTAGACTTTAAGTGATAGTCAAATGTTTTATATACATGACTTTCTCTACTCTTGTACAAACACTTATTGCTCTATCTACTTCAAGATAAACACTATCTTATTGTAGCTACAAGGGAATACAGTAGACTTTAAGTGATAGTCAAATGTTTTATATACATGACTTTCTCTACTCTTGTACAAACACTTATTGCTCTATCTACTTCAAGATAAACATTATCTTATTGTAGTTACAAGTGAATACAGTAGACTTTAAGTGATAGTCAAATGTTTTATATACATGACTTTCTCTACTCTTGTACAAACACTTATTGCTCTATCTACTTCAAGATAAACATTATCTTATTCGAGTTATACATTTCATTTGTCATAACATGATTTGAATATATGGTATTTTAATCAAATGCATTTGTTGAAGAAGAAAATCATAATGTTCCAAAACCTTTGTACAGGCATAAGGAGTAATTTCCGGTTGAGGATAGTTTTTAATCTTTATGTTACCCTTAGAATTTTATAACTGAATAGTAATGCTCCTATTCCTACTTTAGGTTAGACTATCCTTTGAATAGACGATAAAACGCTTCGGACTAAGAATCGCGATGGGCTAGCAGAAGGTAAATGTTAGACGGCAAAGAAAGGTTCTGCGCATGCGCGAGTTCCATAGAGTGATAAACAAACCAAAGAGAAGTGCTTGTTTTGTTTATTTCAGGAAAGGATGGACATTAAAGAAAAGAAGTCAATCTGAGAGTTTTCTGCAATTTTGGTGGAAAATAATGAAGTATTCTTCGGTTAAAAGAACAATGGAAGATACATAAGGCAGGGGTGAACGCTAATGTTCAGAAAGTGGAATCCTATTAGGTTATTAGGTTAGGTTGGGTTATGTTAAAGGCAAGAGCATTAAGAGCTGCTATTTCTTTTGTTTCTTTTAGGATATGATCCTCTTTTGTTTGACTCAAAGTGTAAATTTCCGAACCTAGTCCTTTAAAACTTTTCTAGAGAGGACCTCAATGTAACATATATATATTTGGGCTCCTAAGCCTCTACTGTGCTGGTTAGACGTTTTGATACAACGGTACACTGAATTGCTTCATTATGCAACGCCAGCACCAAATTCGTGGTTATGGTTTTGTGCTGCGTTAGCACAAAATTGCTCTGTGTCGGTGAAATATGACTCGCCAAATAAGGACCTCGCGTCCTTTCATTAAATTTAATTACCGTTAGCCTCAGCCGTCGATCTTGGAAGAAAAATCACCATCATTTCGTGCAAGGATTTCAAGAATGTTGCCTGGGGCACGATTCGCACTTTGATATGATGTCCAGGGTAATTGCAGATAATGAGGGAGGAGGAAGACCTTCGCTGCATCTCCTCGGAGTTGAGCAACATGCTGCCTTATCCATTTTAGGCTTTACTTAAGGTTAAGGGAACGTCAATTATCTCGGTATATTAACGTCGAACGATATCTCACTGCCTAAAAGAGAGCCCAATTATAACACTTATATTAGCCATTTCCAATCAGAAGTCTTCGCTTAACTCAATCCACCTGCGGCAAATCCAAATACCACATTTCCTGAAGTATTCATTATTAAATATTATTTTAAAATATTGTGACGAAAGACGCAATAGCTTCGTCAAAAAATAATTCAATCTACAATCAGGCCTCTTTTTAAGCCCGCCTCTGTGGTGTGGTGATAGCAGGTCCATCCCACGTTCAACAGACCACGAGTTCGAACCTTGGTCATAATAAAAAAAATCTGTATAACGTTTTCCCCGGGAATTTACCTTATCTTGAGGTAAGAAGATTTGACTATCACTTAAAGACTACTGTATTCCCTTGTAACTACAATAAGATAATTTTTACCTTGAAGTAGATAAAGCAATAAGTGTTTGTACAAGAGTAGAGAAAGTCGTATATATAAAACATTTGACTATCACTTAAAGTCTACTGTATTCCCCTGTAACTACAATAAGATAATTTTTACCTTGAAGTAGATAAAGCAATAAGTGTTTGTACAAGAGTAGAGAAAGGCATGTATATAAAACATTTGACTGTCACTTAAAGTCTACTGTATTTCCTTATAACTACAGTAAGATAATTTTTACCTTGAAGTAGATAAAGCAATAAGTGTTTGTACAAGAGTAGAGAAAGTCGTATATATAAAACATTTGACTATCACTTAAAGTCTACTGTATTCCCTTGTAACTACAATAAGATCATTTTTACCTTGAAGTAGATAAAGCAATAAGTGTTTGTACAAGAGTAGAGAAAGTCGTATATATAAAACATTTGACTATCACTTAAAGTCTACTGTATTCTCTTATAACTACAGTAAGATAATTTTTACCTTGAAGTAGATAAAGCAATAAGTGTTTGTACAAGAGTAGAGAAAGTCGTATATATAAAACATTTGACTATCACTTAAAGTCTACTGTATTCCCTTGTAACTACAATAAGATAATTTTTACCTTGAAGTAGATAAAGCAATAAGTGTTTGTACAAGAGTAGAGAAAGTCGTATATATAAAACATTTGACTATCACTTAAAGTCTACTGTATTCCCCTGTAACTACAATAAGATAATTTTTACCTTGAAGTAGATAAAGCAATAAGTGTTTGTACAAGAGTAGAGAAAGGCATGTATATAAAACATTTGACTGTCACTTAAAGTCTACTGTATTCCCTTATAACTACAGTAAGATAATGTTTGTCTTGAAGTAGATAGAGCAATAAGTGTTTGTACAAGAGTAGAGAAAGTCATGTATATAAAACATTTGACTATCACTTAAAGACTACTGTATTCCCTTGTAACTACAATAAGATAATTTTTACTCTGAAGTAGATAAAGCAATAAGTGTTTGTACAAGAGTAGAGAAAGTCGTATATATAAAACATTTGCCTATCACTTAAAGTCTACTGTATTCCCCTGTAACTACAATAAGATAATTTTTACCTTGAAGTAGATAAAGCAATAAGTGTTTGTACAAGAGTAGAGAAAGGCATGTATATAAAACATTTGACTGTCACTTAAAGTCTACTGTATTCCCTTATAACTACAGTAAGATAATGTTTGTCTTGAAGTAGATAGAGCAATAAGTGTTTGTACAAGAGTAGAGAAAGTCGTATATATAAAACATTTGACTGTCACTTAAAGTCTTCTGTATTCCCTTGTAACTACAATAAGATAATGTTTATCTTGAAGTAGATAGAGCAATAAGTGTTTGTACAAGAGTAGAGAAAGTCATGTATATAAAACATTTGACTATCACTTAAAGTCTACTGCGTTCCCTTGTAACTACAATAAGATAATGTTTATCTTGAAGTAGATAGAGCAATAAGTGTTTGTACAAGAGTAGAGAAAGTCATGTATATAAAACATTTGACTATCACTTAAAGTCTTCTGTATTCCCTTGTAACTACAATAAGATAATGTTTATCTTGAAGTAGATAGAGCAATAAGTGTTTGTACAAGAGTAGAGAAAGTCATGTGTATAAAACATTTGACTATCACTTAAAGTCTTCTGTATTCCCTTGTAACTACAATAAGATAATGTTTATCTTGAAGTAGATAGAGCAATAAGTGTTTGTACAAGAGTAGAGAAAGTCATGTATATAAAACATTTGACTATCACTTAAAGTCTACTGTATTCCCTTGTAACTACAATAAGATAATGTTTATCTTGAAGTAGATAGAGCAATAGGTGTTTGTATAAGAGTAGAGAAAGTCATGTTTATAAAACATTCGTCTATCACTTAAAGTCTACTGTATTCCCTTGTAACTACAATAAGATAATGTTTATCTTGAAATAGATAGAGCAATAAGTGTTTGTACAAGAGTAGAGAAAGTCATGTATATAAAACATTTGACTATCACTTAAAGTCTTCTGTATTCCCTTGTAACTACAATAAGATAATGTTTATCTTGAAGTAGATAGAGCAATAAGTTTTTGTACAAGAGTAGAGAAAGTCATGTGTATAAAACATTTGACTATCACTTAAAGTCTTCTGTATTCCCTTGTAACTACAATAAGATAATGTTTATCTTGAAGTAGATAGAGCAATAAGTGTTTGTACAAGAGTAGAGAAAGTCATGTATATAAAACATTTGACTATCACTTAAAGTCTACTGTATTCCCTTGTAACTACAATAAGATAATGTTTATCTTGAAGTAGATAGAGCAATAGGTGTTTGTATAAGAGTAGAGAAAGGCATGTTTATAAAACATTCGTCTATCACTTAAAGTCTACTGTATTCCCTTGTAACTACAATAAGATAATGTTTATCTTGAAGTAGATAGAGCAATAAGTGTTTATACAAGAGTAGAGAAAGTCATGCATATAAAACATTTGACTATCACTTAAAGTCTTCTGTATTCCCTTGTAACTACAATTAGATAATGTTTATCTTGAAGTAGATAGAGCAATAAGTGTTTGTACAAGAGTAGAGAAAGTCATGTATATAAAACATTTGACTATCACTTGAAGTCTACTGTATTCCCTTGTAACTACAATAAGATAATGTTTATCTTGAAGTAGATAGAGCAATAAGTGTTTGTACAAGAGTAGAGAAAGTCATGTATATAAAACATTTGACTATCACTTATACATGTACTAGGTGGTAGATAGCGAAAGTTAAAAATGTGTTTGTGGGACCCGAAGGTAGGTCGGTGATGATACAGTTTGAGAGGGCAATGACGTCATGTACCGGGAGTAACGTCTCCTGACCAACTGGACCGTAATGTG
This sequence comes from Mantis religiosa, assembly GCA_030765055.1. Taxonomy (NCBI): domain Eukaryota; kingdom Metazoa; phylum Arthropoda; class Insecta; order Mantodea; family Mantidae; genus Mantis; species Mantis religiosa. The sequence goes on from CM060957.1 coordinate 23,889,334, forward strand.
AAGGCGAACGAGTTTATCTTGTAAGGTCACATCTCGGAGCGTCCAGTCATACCGTAACAAGCAAGCTGCAAAAGTAGAGAAACCTTGTTGCTATAGAAACGATTCGCAAAGGATCTCATATGTATTACACGTCAATTTTACTTCATCTTTGGAAAGCATTGAAATGAGTACATTAATGATTTACTTCACGGTATAAACGGTAATCCAACATTGTTTGCAGATGACACGTCAGTTATTTTACAAATATAAAAGTATACATCTCTTTGCAAAGAATTCAGTATCGAAATGAAAATATATGTTTCTGCACTTTCTTAAAAACGCACCAAGATATTTTTGCGACAAGAGAAATGTCATTCAGAATGAAGAGAACTACTGAGGGTAATCACAGAAACTTCAACATATATCTTTCATATGCCACACAAATATTCTAAAACTAGGAGATTGGGCTTCGCAATAATTGTAAGATTCGTACTTATCAGATCTCGGATTCGAATCTCTTCAATTCTGACTCTGGTTTTTCGAAAGTTTCCTACATCAAAATGAAAATGGCAGCACTCGTAAATAAAACCTAGTGTTTTCGTTATTCGTCTGTTGACAGTTACTCACCAACGTTTCATCCATTTTGAACGCTCAGTTGTTATTTAACAGTTGTTTGAGTCAGTTGATGTGAGTGTTTTTATGAAAATGGACAAAATCGAGAATCAAGCTGTCATTAAATATTTGTTTTTGAAAGGCAATACGCCTACGCAAATCAAAGATGAGTTGGATTCTGTGTATGAGCACTCTCCACCATAATTTACCATAGTGAAATTTTGGGCAGCTGAATTTAAACGTGGCCGTAAGAGCTTGGGAGACGATGAACGTTCGGGATGTCCAAAAACTGCAGCTATAGAAGAAAACATCGCCAAATTTCACCAAATGGTGCTAGACGACCGCCGAATTAAAGTGAGAGAGATAGCAGAGGCTATGGGCAAGTCAAAATAACGTGTTTGTCACATATTAAATCAACATTTAGACATGAGAAAGCTGTCCGCGCGTTGGGTGCCTCGTTTGCTCACGTTAGACCAAAACCGTGTTCGAATGAACATTTCCAACGCTCTGTTGGTGCACTTTAGGCACAATAAATCCCAGTTTCGGCGCCGGTTAATTACTGTAGGTGAAACTTTGAAACTTGGATACACCATTGAACGTCCGAAACAAAAATACAGTCCAAATAGTGGACTGCAAAAAGAAAGCGGTCCCCCCCCCCCAAAAAAAACCTGTTGTTATCGACTGGGAAAGTTATGGCGACTGTCTTTTGGGATAGTCATGGAGTTATTTTAATCGATTGTCTTCAAAAACGAAAAGCCATTACAGGAGCATCCTATGCATCATTACTTGACAAGCTGAAGGCAAAACTTGTGGGAAAACGGCCACATTTGCAGAAAAAGAAAATCCTGTTTCACCAAGACAACGCACCGTCTTACACCTCAACGGTTGCAATGGCGAAAATTTACGAATTACAGTTTGAACTGCTTGACTCACCAGATCTAGCCCCAAGCGACTTCTTTTTGTTCCCTCATCTGAAAATTGCGCTCGGAGGACAGAGATTTTCGTCAAATGAAGAGGCAATCACCTTCGTGAACAACTATTTTGCAGAGAAATACGCCGAGTACAATTTGGACCGGTTACAGAGATGGGAGTATCGCTGGGAGAAGTGTGTAGAGTTACAAGGAGACTATGTTGAAAAACGCCAAGTACTATTTGGACGGGTTACAGAGATGGGAGCATCACTGGGAGAAGTGTGTAGAGTTACAAGGAGACTATGCTGAAAAACGCCGAGTAGTATTTGGTTGGGTTACAGAGATGGGAGCATCGCTGGGAGAAGTGTTTAGAGTTACAAGGAGACTATGTTGAAAAACGCCAAGTACTATTTGGACGGGTTACAGAGATGGGAGCATCACTGGGAGAAGTGTGTAGAGTTACAAGGAGACTATGTTGAAAAACGCCAAGTACTATTTGGACGGGTTAAAGAGATGGGAGCATCGCTGGGAGAAGTGTGTAGAGTAACAAGGAGACTATGTTGAAAAACGCCGAGTACTATTTGGACGGGTTAAGAGATGGAAGCATCGCTGGGAGAAGTGTGTAGAGTTACAAGGAGACTATGTTGAAAAACGCCGAGTACTATCTGGTCAGGTTACAGAGATGGGAGCATCGCTGGGAGAAGTGTGTAGAGTTACAAGGAGACTATGTTGAAAGACGCCGAGTACTATTTGGACGGCTTACAGAGATGGGGGTATCGCTGGGAGAAGTGTGTAGAGTTACAAGGAGACTATGTTGAAAAACGCCGAGCACTATCTGGTCGGGTTACAGAGATGGGAGCATCGCTGGGAGATGTGTGTAGAGTTACAAAGAGACTATGTTGAAAGACGCCGAGTACTATTTGGACGGGTTACAGAGATGGGAGCATCACTGGGAAAAGTGTGTAGAGTTACAAGGAGACTATGTTGAAAGACGCCGAGTACTATTTGGTCGGGTTACAGAGATGGGAGCATCGCTGGGAGAAGTGTTTAGAGTTACAAGGAGACTATGTTGAAAAACGCCGAGTACTATCTGGTCGGGTTACAGAGATGGGAGCATCGCTGGGAGAAGTGTGTAGAGTTACAAGGAGACTATGTTGAAAGACGCCGAGTACTATTTGGACGGCTTACAGAGATGGGGGTATCGCTGGGAGAAGTGTGTAGAGTTACAAGGAGACTATGTTGAAAAACGCCGAGCACTATCTGGTCGGGTTACAGAGATGGGAGCATCGCTGGGAGATGTGTGTAGAGTTACAAAGAGACTATGTTGAAAGACGCCGAGTACTATTTGGACGGGTTACAGAGATGGGAGCATCACTGGGAAAAGTGTGTAGAGTTACAAGGAGACTATGTTGAAAGACGCCGAGTACTATTTGGTCGGGTTACAGAGATGGGAGCATCGCTGGGAGAAGTGTTTAGAGTTACAAGGAGACTATGTTGAAAAACGCCAAGTACTATTTGGACGGGTTACAGAGATGGGAGCATCACTGGGAGAAGTGTGTAGAGTTACAAGGAGACTATGTTGAAAAACGCCAAGTACTATTTGGACGGGTTACAGAGATGGGAGCATCACTGGGAGAAGTGTGTAGAGTTACAAGGAGACTGTTGAAAAACGCCGAGTACTGTTTGGACGGGTTACAGAGATGGGAGTATCGCTGGGAGAAGTGTGTAGAGTTACAAGGAGACTGTTGAAAAACGCCGAGTACTATTTGGACGGGTTACAGAGATGGGAACATCGCTGGGAGAAGTGTGTAGAGTTACAAGGAGACTATGTTGAAAAACGCCGAGTACTATTTGGACGTGTTACAGAGATGGGAGCATCGCTGGGAGAAGTGTGTAGAGCTACAAGGAGACTATGTTGAAAAACGCCGAGTAGTATTTGGACGGGTTACAGAGATGGGAGCATCGCTGGGAGAAGTGTGTAGAGTTACAAGGAGACTATGTTGAAAAACGCCGAGTACTATTTGGACGGGTTACAGAGATGGGAGCATCGCTGGGAGAAGTGTGTACAGTTACAAGGAGACTATGTTGAAAAACGCCGAGTACTATTTGGACGTGTTACAGAGATGGGATCATCGCTGGGAGAAGTGTGTATAGTTACAAGGAGACTATGTTGGAAAACGCCGAGTACTATTTGGACGTGTTACAGAGATGGGAGTATCGCTGGGAGAAGTGTGTAGAGTTACAAGGAGACTATGTTGAAAAGCGCCGAGTACTATTTGGACGGGTTACAGAGATGGGATCATCGCTGGGAGAAGTGTGTATAGTTACAAGGAGACTATGTTGAAAAGCGCCGAGTACTATTTGGACGTGTTACAGAGATGGGAGTATCGCTGGGAGAAGTGTGTAGAGTTACAAGGAGACTATGTTGAAAAGCGCCGAGTACTATTTGGACGGGTTACAGAGATGGGATCATCGCTGGGAGAAGTGTGTAGAGTTACAAGGAGACTATGTTGAAAAACACCGAGTACTATTTGGACGGTTACAGAGATGGGAGTATCGCTGGGAGAAGTGTGTAGAGTTACAAGGAGACTATGTTGAAAAGCGCCGAGTACTATTTGGACGGGTTACAGAGATGGGATCATCGCTGGGAGAAGTGTGTATAGTTACAAGGAGACTATGTTGAAAAACGCCGAGTACTATTTGGACGTGTTACAGAGATGGGAGTATCGCTGGGAGAAGTGTGTAGAGTTACAAGGAGACTATGTTGAAAAACGCCGAGTACTATTTGGACGGGTTACAGAGATGGGAGCATCGCTGGGAGAAGTGTGTAGAGTTACAAGGAGACTGTTGAAAAACGCCGAGTACTATTTGGACGGGTTACAGAGATGGGAGCATCGCTGGGAGAAGTGTGTAGAGTTACAAGGAGACTATGTTGGAAAACGCCGAGTACTATTTGGACGGGTTACAGAGATGGGAACATCGCTGGGAGAAGTGTGTAGAGTTACAAGGAGACTATGTTGGAAAACGCCGAGTACTATTTGGACGGGTTACAGAGATGGGAGCATCGCTGGGAGAAGTGTGTAGAGTTACAAGGAGACTATGTTGGAAAACGCCGAGTACTATTTGGACGGGTTACAGAGATGGGAGTATCGATGGGAGAAATGTGTAGAGTTACAAGCAGACTATGTTGAAAAAAAAATGAAAACAAAAAAGTTCGGAAAAAATATACTGTGTCTCTATTAGGTCGGAAACTTTTCAGACGACCCACGTAGAAGAATGCTTTGGCAGATATTTTTGATTGCACTTCGTTTTCAAGTTTTAGGTATAATTCTAGACTTCGTATACCTGTCTGTATTTTATTCAAAATCGTGTGCACTTTTAAGAAAAAGTATAAGAGATAAATTACAAAACATCGCATCTTTGGGAGATATTGAAGTTAAATACTAACTTGTGTATCTGATATTTTGCCTATGTAGTTTTATTACTTGTGGATGATAAATTTGGAGCCAAGTTAGTGTTCTATACATGCATTGAAATCTCCATCAATAAATCTGAAGGCTATAGTTAAATTAGTCAGTGTTTGATGTATGTTTGTCTGCTAGGTGAAAATTGCTACAAATAATGGTACACTATCATTAGCAAGCGAGTTTTTCTCCATATTTATAAAGGCAAGTCTGTTTTAGTCTCACGGATCTTCGTGATGCAACACGGCACATAACTTAGCACACCTACTTTTACCTGGGTATAGGTCAAGTGGACAAGCCCTGATTTTAACCGATATTATTTCCTTCTCTTCCATCAGCTCTCCTGGTACTGGGTGTTTTCACTTACTTTCCTCTCTTTGCTTCTTGGCCACTCTCTTCTATTGATATTAGGGGTATTCACTACTGTGAATACACCAAATTAAAAAAAACTGGTTCAATTATTTATTGATACTAGCAATTCACATTACATGAGATTGTAACCATTTGTATTTCTGTTGCTATGGTGGCGATCGTCTATATTAGTTGCAGTGCTGCCCTCATGTTGTGGTGGTGTCAGGGCGTAGTACGGGCTACGGTCACAATCTTATTTTCCTGTTTCATACCAGAGGAAGCTCGGGCCGAACATTCGAGCCCTTCCCTGAATGGGAGTTGTTCGGATTGGGTTGGACTCGAGGGTGCAGTGTGTTCCCATTACCCGCGGGAGATCGGGTACCTCCGGCCAGGCTTGGACCGCCCGAAGGGGGCAGAGGGTTGCCTCATAATCCCGGGTACTAGCCTGCAGAGTAAGTAGAAGGTGTGCTAGATCACCAGGCGGCCCTATCGAGGCTATTCGGTAGTCTTCCCTGCGGGGTTGACGCGTATCCATTTCCACGCGTCTTGAGATTGAGGGGGCTTTTTAGACTCCAGGTATTGCCCCAAGGAAAGAGCCCCGGAGTTTTCCATCGCTCTCAGGTTGATAGAGGCCGAATTCTTCGGATTCCCGGGTAGACCTCGCGACAATTGTTTATAGCGTGTGTTCCTTTATTGTTTTTGTATTATCCATTTGCTGTATGAGGGAATAATCACTTTCTCCGAATTTCCTTCAGCTTGGCTATTTGAGGATTATAAGTAGGTCTAGGAATTTCAGGAAAAACCCTTGTCTGAAGAGACGCCCAGCGTTACTTACGGGTCACAATAGACCAGAAAATGGAGGGTTTTGTTGGTCTTATTTAGATATTCTTAGGTTCTGTTTGTAGCAGTTTTATTTCGTTGAACTTTTTTTTTTTTTAAATTTAACTTCCTTTGAGTATATTTTACATGTTCAATAGAATCTAGCTTTAATTCCACTAGCTGCTACAGGTAACAGATGAAAGGACCCAGTAAACCCTCTCTAAATATCACGTTACTTTTTACCAACATAACAATGAGCTCGAACAAAGTTGGTAGGTTGGTAGGTTGGTTTCACATCAAAAATATACTCGTAAATCCCGCTACGTCGCACAATTTATGTCAATACATTTTTATCGAGTTTCCAGCCATTATTATAAGTTTGTACTGTCAAATGTTTTATATTTTACCTCAATAATCGCTATTTGTGTTTTTTTTTCGGCCATCATCATATACTGATCCGTTCGTAAAACATTTGCATATCGCTTTGGACTTATGTATTCTCATATTTCCATTATATAACAAAGAAATGTATAGTGAAACTATGTTTATATCTGATTGGCATAAGGTAGGTCGAGGTTCATGTTTTTAAGAGCAATTTTTGAGGAATTGTTAGAGATACGTAAAACCAGAAGCTAATAACAGCGAAGCAATACAAATATTACAATAAAATATAACAATTTGCCACAAACTTCACTTATGTCCTTCACAGAACTCAAGAATTTCTAATTTTTTAAAAATATAAGTGAAGTTTGTAGCAAATTATTGTATTTTTTTATAATGGGTAAAGAACTTGATGTAAATATAAGACCAGCTTTTTCTGGGGCAACAGTTACTACTCCCAACGTGAGAACAGAAGCAGGAAGGTGTGTTCATATCTGACGTCGATTGTTTACAAGATACTTAAACCGAAAGGAATTCAAAGCGTAGCGAAGGCTAACTAGATGCCTTCCTTTGCTCACGCGGCGCGATCGTCAAAATGACCATGGAATGTGTTTATACGCCTTAATCGTTCATTGACGGACCATAACCGGCTTTTTGTGCAAGGTTAACCTGAGAGTATAGTGAATTCCTAAATGATGGACAAGTGTAAACATTGTTATGTACACGCACTCATTTCCCCTGGTCGGTAGGCTCAAACCCGGCCTATACCGATGGTAAATATACAGCTCTACGTCAAGAGATTTAGTGGCATGTATAAGAATTGCAGGACCAAATTCCTGCACACCAGCGGCGCTGGTGTTGTGTTAAGGTATAGTTGCGTCGTGTCTTAAAAGCTGAGAAAGAGTTGACAGGTGGTATAAATGCCTTGTAATACTGGCAGGAATGTGTTTCTTGGAATTAATAAAGACATTTGTAATATATAAAACATCCATCAACCCTAAATGTCTTAAGAAAGGCACGTTTCCTTTGCTCAGTGCCTTGATGTAACCACTAGTTGCTGATTTACGTAAGCTCATATGCACTAAACCTAACCTAACCTCAGCTGAATCAGAAACTTAAGCTTACTCGATCATAGTATTGTTAAGAAACGTACAGCATGCTTTATTGTCCATTATATGCATTGTTCATAGTTATACAATAAATAAATTATGTACATATATGTTATCTTGAGTTATAAATGGGAATTAAGGCACAGAATAAAATATGACACAGGTATGATAGCTTATCTCTGCTAGGATCCTACCAACTTACGTCATTAACTAACAAAATGTTATTTTTATGAGATACGTTTCACTGTATTGTTTCTAAAAAAAACTCTCCAATGAAAGCTACTATAATTGAATATTAAATCCCTAAGATTAAGTTTATGTTTAACAGCGAATTTAAATGCCCATTCACAATTTTATTGTTAAAATTACTTGCTTCAGACTGGTTGCATGTTTCATTTAGCAAACCTACACTGAACTCTGCAGACAGAACTTTTATGTTGAATAGTGCCAAGGGAACTCTAATTTTTTTACCTTCATTTGCATTTTTCATTTGTTGATGTTGAAGAATCCCTTAGCACTTTGCAATTTCGTCGTAAACATGCTCTTAAAGAGTGGCTCCTTATTAAACACAGAACATATACGCAAAATAAACCACTATAACAGATCCAAGAGAATAATATGAGATTACTGTAAGGGTTAAAAATAATGTTCTATTTTGCAATCCTACGAGGTCACATTTAAAACGAGATTTTCTCTCGTGTACAGCGAGACATGTTTTCAGAAAAGGCTTTTGGCTTACACTAGCAATGAAATGATTAAATGCTATTTCATAGTGCTTTATAGATTTTCGGGGTAATAGTTTAGTGTTATTACTTCTGCGGCTTGTTGTAACTTCATTTATGTCTTCCATTTCATTTTTATTTGTAGCCATTTAATCGTTATGTAGGTTATATAACGTTTTACATCAAAGCAGGCTCATATAAAGTATAGTTTATTCCATAAGGAATGCGATGAATTTAAGTCTGATGATCTGTATTGTGAACAGGTAATGCGAGTGCCATGAAAAATTGATTATATAAAAACACATAAAACGTAAACAAGACGAATTATTAAACACGGGCAAACACAAAGCGTAACTGTCGTGATTGGGCTTGAAACCAATGTTGGTCACAATAGAGTAGAATAAAAATTCACATACTAGCATTTTAGTTTGTGTGCACTAAGCTAAAAGTCCTATATTGGGTCATGTTGTGTAAAATAATGTAACAACACTTTTAAGGTCATGGCACATGTTCTGTTTAGTTCTGACGTTACTAGAGGAATCCCGGGCCGAACTTCTGAGCCCCTCCCACCGGGGAGTTGTTCGAATTGGGTTGGACTCGAGGGGGCAGTGTGTTTCCGACAACTACGGGGAATTGGGTACCTCCGGCCAGGCTATGGCGGCCCGGAGGGTGTAGAGGGTTGCCTCATAAGTGCCGGGTACTAGCCTGCAGAGCTAGTAGAAGGTGTGTGCTAGATCACCAGGCGGCCTCACCGAGGTTTTTCGGTAGTCTTCCCTGCGGGGTTGACGCGCGTAAGTGGCGTATCCACATCCATCCCGTCTTGACGTTGTTGTCAACGGGGGGGGGGGCTCTTTAAGAAATGAGGTATTGCCCTATGGAAAAAGCCCCGCAGTTATCCATCGCTCACGGGTTGATGGAGGCCAGGGTCTTCGGAATTTTGGGTAGATCCTCTGCGCTTAACTAAGTACTGTCTTTGCATTATAGACCTTGTTCGAGAGTTTATCCGTAAATCTATTTCAATTGCATAACAAATGCCATTTTTTACAATGTAAATTAATAAAGCTAAGTATTTTTCCTGAATTAGATCTTCATATGTTATAACTAATCATATGTTTTCACATTAAAAATAAGGCAAAGCCTATTAAAACATCGTTACACACCCTGAAGTTACGTTTGGTATACATAAATAGACTTACGTTGTTTCTACATACTCACTTGACCTTAAGACCTATTAGGATTTATAGGTTAGTTTTCTTGTTAAATATAAATACGCATGAAGTTCATTCATGCGGATTACGTATTAACATACAGTACTGGCTATAAGAGATTGTTTTTATAAATTCTGCGTAATAAGATTTAAAACGTAAGGTTTGAAACTAATGGTTTGCAAATAAGCTGGAATACTTGATTCCGAAAATGCTTTCCCAGTTTCTTTAAAGCTATCACCCTCCAGTTGTTAATACATTTTCAAATACAGATACAGAGCTGTCGACATATTAAAAACACTACCAAGGGATTTAGTGTAGCTGTAGGAATGAGGCTATTAAACCGCGCAGCTTGCCGAGGGATTGAGGGTGTAACGACGCAAGCGTGATCGAGAGAATTTTAAGAGGAGTGAAGCAGATGTTTGGACACAACTGCGGAACAACGTCGAGCATGGGTGTAAATATCACCAATCCAGCGATTTCGCTTTTCATTTAGGTTGGCAGTCCTCATCGCGTATGTTCAGTAGCAGAAAGATGTCCATGCTTGTTGTCCTTTCGCCCTAATTTTGGTGTAAAAGAAACCTTCGTACAGTACGCGCAAGTTAAGTTGAGCGCTGGATTTACGGTGTGCTACGGGCAGAGGGGAAGAAGCGAGAGTAGGGCTCTTTTGTTTCTGTAGTGTGGTCAACCTTGAAAAACACAGTTCAGCAAAATAGCGTGTAGGATAAGTGAAGATATCACAAGTAACGTGGCATCCTCTGAAAACATTCCTTAGTTTTGCCCACGCCAGCTCAATTGCATTCAGATCACAGTTACACGGAGCTAGACGAATAATAATGTGTCCCCTTTCGAGAGCCATAACATCCACAAATGTTCATACAAATATAAATCATTTTCAAGTAAATGCTGATGTACCACACTCGTAATAAGGATAAACTGGCAATTCGAGCGCACCAAACGAGCCTTTATGAAGGAAGCTTTAACTACAAAGTGATAATGTTATATAATAAACTTCCAAATTCATTTAAACAAGCTGCATCATTAAAACACTTTAAGAATAAGGTTAAGAAATTTTTTCATGCATATTGTTTTTATACGATTAATGAATTTTTAGAACTATAACCATGTAAATGAGCACTGGGAGCATAGTACATTCACAAACCTGTAATATATATATATATATATATATATATATATATATATATATTATGACATTTCTTGTAGTAAATTAGTCTATGCAAATACCACATGAAACCATAGAAAAGCTGCTTACTGTGTATATTGTATGTAATCAATTTGACTTTATGTATATACTGTATTTATACATTTTGACGTGTCTCATAACATGTATATGTTGCCAAGGACGAACTAAAATTCTAATTCGAACATATGATTGTTGTAAACTGGTTAGTTAATTAACCTCAAAATTGATCAAAACGAAATATGACGGACATGATAAAGCTTAGCGTATTAGCCACTAGATGTCAGTGTATAGCGCATTTCAAATTTCAAAGTTTTCATCTATGTTTACGGAGCTAGACGAAACTTACCGAACGAGGACTTGGAACCCGATCACTCTTCTTATCGTGCGCATACTGTAAATACTACCTGGTTCAAAAGTTGGCGCCTACGCGTCCACCCACAGAACAGCCAGGCCATCACCTTCTCTGGAAGACGAATAGCGGACCTTCCACCAATTCGCCTAGCTGGTGAGGACGTCCATTGGGAAACTTACGTTAAGTATCATGGTGTTCTACTTGACATCAAATTGACGTGGAGAGACCACATTACATATGTGGCTAATAAAGTTAACAAAAGAATGTGTATGCTCTACCCTCTCTATAACCGACGATCGGTGATGTCTCTGCCTACAAAACTGCTCCTGTATAAGCAGGTACTCCGGCCAGTCATCACATACGCCAGTGAAATATGTGGAGTAGCAGCCAAGTCTCACCTACACCGCCTTGAAATTCTACAATCCGCACTGCCACAGACTCCCCTTGGTACATCCCCAATCTAGTTATCCGACATGACCTACGTATCCCCACAATTACAGACTACATCCATACCCTTTCACGTTCCTTCTATCAAAACCTCTCCCACAACTTCAACACCCTCATCGGCGGTCTAGGTGAGTACGACATCGATCCTGGAGAGCGCTACAAACGCCCGAGACTGCTTCTAGGCACATAAAATAACACATCAGATGGCTTATATATAGCTTCAACCTCATCTTCTGCCGCATATTATCCTTCCTTACAAAACACTCCAGTGCCAATAGAGGGCCTAGCCCTGATCTGCCTTGAGACCGAAGGTCTGACATTCAGATCTTCAATGTCCAGTCATGTGTGTGTGTGTGTGTGTGTGTGTGTGTGTGTGTGTGTGTGTGTAAATAATAAGGGATGGAGGTTTGGTTCCAGGCTCTACAAGTGACAACATCCACTCCAAAAACACTTCTAACGTAATTAATATTATATTCTTTCATCATTAGCATTTTAATTTGGTACCACTGAACCTTAGCTCAAGCCTTGATACAAATATTACCTCTTATTTGTCTGGTCTGTTCAGTAAACGTTGTTCGATTATTTCTGAAAACCTAAGAAATAACACAATTTCAGTTTATGTACCATGTACATAGTAGGTACAACTGGAATTGTTTTCCACCCAAAAATTCAATGAAAGATTATACTGAAACAACACATTTTGAGGTCCTCTGAATAATAAGAAGCCTGTTTAGATAAAGGCTCGTAAAGTACCCACTTTTGATTTTCTCAAAAATAGCTCTAAAGGTTTTTAATGAAACATAATTTTACGATATTTTCAGAAAAATGAAATGAATATGTGGAATTTTCTGAGAATGTTCTCAGAAGTTATGTTTATTCTGGACGACTTGGCCTTTTTTTTAATGATCCTCTTTAACTGCAGTGGCTCTGAATGTCCCGTTCTATGTGAAAGATGGCACCACGACTTAAGCCTGTTCCCGTTGTACCTATTAGAAAATCTGTGATAAGCATTAATCAAAATAAGGTTTATAAATGAGTAGAGAAAGACATGTTAGTGCAGATAGAATTTTTCCAAGCCAAGAGCTGAAGAATTCGCCGATTATCTCTCTGTATTGCATCCTCTTGCTCGTAGGAAGGACTTCACGTTTCTCAGTCATGCTGGTCATGTGCGGACGCACGTGCACTCCCAATAAATATGTATACTCCTTGAATATTGATTTGTTTCTTTACTTACTTATGCTAAGCAGATGAAATATCACAATTCTAATGGCCTGAAAAGTGCTATTTACTCTGAATAACGTTTCTATAATCAGTAAGCCATAAATCGGTATGTTTTATTTACCAAGTGCCAACTCTATTCATTTTTTCTCTCGTTATTATGTAAACAAATACATGACATAGCGATTCGCTTTTTAAAAATATTACTGTCATATTATCCTTTTCTACAACGAAGTGTGTTATGAACGTTTGTTTCTGATTCTGCGGCCATTAATATATATACAGATGTTATGAGTATACAGTTTGTACCACAGACACGTCACGAAAATTCTATTAAATAACCTTGAACGTATTGGACTCAGAGCTCTAAGTGATAACCTGATACAATCCTACATGACTAACAGAACACAATATGTACAACTGAAATGTCAACAAGGTGACTTTATTTCAAAACCTGTAGAGTTACAGCCTGGCGTGCTCCAGGGGTCTATTTTGGGACCTTTATTGTTTATTCTGTATATTAACGACATAAAAACTGTGGTACAGGGTAATGTAGCTTTAAGTTCGTATGCAGACGATGCCACGCTGGGTTTCAGCAACAGCAACTTACTAAATCTAGAAATCGATGCAAATTTGACCTCCAATATCGTGACACAGTATTTTAATGATATCAGTCTGTGTACTAATGCACAAAAAGCGTATTAATTCTATTTGATTTTAAGAGACGTCCTTTCGAACCTCAGCTTAATATAGGCAATAGTCTAGTCCAGTGTGTAAAAAGTGTAAATATTTTAGGTTTAATCCTTATGACAAGTTAACTTGGAACAACCACATTGAAAAACTAGAAAGTAAATTAAGCTCAGGACTTTTTGTGCTGCGATATTTAGCCAATTTTCTCTCAGTAGATACTAGTAAGTTAGTATATTTTGCATTAATATATTCACACATTTCTTAAGGCATCGAGCTGTGGGGACACACTTCCAAATTTAACTTGAACAGAATATTTCCCCTACAGAAAAGAGCTATCAGATACCTGGCAAAAATAACACGTACGAGTTCATGCAGGCCGTATTTTAAAAAAAATTGAACATACTCTTTCCTGCATATTTATTCTGCGAACAATACTTTTTGTACATAACAGGAATATAACCTCCACAAATTCCGATGTCCACACATATGAAACAAGGGGAAAGAATAACTATATAGTTAAACCTCACAGGCTAAGTCCCAATAGTTTGGTCCAAAACTACTTATTAAGCTTCCGGAAAGCCTAAAAAATACTGTATCAGCTGCTAAGTTTAAATCTAAACTGACTAAATTCTTGCTAAGCAGAGCCTATTACAGTAAAGATGAATATTTTGACGACAACTTCGATGATTTTGAATAATTTTGTTTTGTATGTGTGTGTGTGAGAGAGAGAGTGAGAGAGATGAATGACAATTTTTTTGACATTTCTGATCGTTTACTTTTAAGAGAGAGTATTATTACAAATGACATGGCTTAAATGTGTTCAAACACTGTATTAAGTTGCAATAAATATGAATAAAAATATGAACTCCACGACCACGTGCGTTCGCAGTGGCACAATACACTTTTGCCTACCTTTAGTAAGAGTTTTTGACACTTAAAAATTTCATATAAACAACACTGCTCCATCGCTCTAATCTGAGCTGAAAATTGGTCTCTTCTTGCCGGGAGTTCTAACCTCACTTTAGGTGCGCTTTAAATACTTGAAACTAACACAGTGGGTGTTAATTTCACCACTTCATCGATAGCAAGTTCTGAATAATTTATTAAATTTGTTAAACATGTTCAATATTGTCTTTTCACCGCGTCGTAACCTACACCAATAAAAGGACCTCATCTATCAAAACACAAAACAATAGACCTGCACAATAATATACTCATTAATACACCTGGAAGCTGGCCCTGCAACATGCATAACGGTACGTACGTTGTGCCAGATGTGCTAGCTCTGCGTGTTTATATTTCCCGAGAACACAGGGTACTATCTGAGCTTTATAAGTCGCGCAATGGTTCTACAACACTGAGCTTCACTCATAGGGCAGTCATTGAGTCCAGGCCTGACCTTCTTTCTCTTCAGCGAACTTATCACTTCTGTTACTTGATGCAATATGTCGTGCGTGCGAGTGTGTGTGTGATGTTTAACGCCCGCTTTTACTACATACGGCACCGCAGGTGGTGACACTGATGGTACATGAGATGAAGATGGAGCACCGGTGGAATGAGATGGCGGGGGAAACCGGAGGTTCCGGTTGTCCACCACAAATCTCACTTTGCGGTCGCCTGGGATCGAACCCGGGCCGCCTTGGTGAGAGCCAAGCGGTCTAACCACTGAGCCACGGCGCGGCCGCAATATGCCATGTGAATCGTTTACCACCCCCCTCCCGAGAACAGTTGACTGTAAACTGCTCTGACAGTCATACGTATATTGTGTTCATAAAGAAATGAATACTGAAATGATGTTAAATGGTTACGCACAATGTTAATTCCAAATTTACCCCTTAACTCGGGCTAGCAGTAGTCTACCAAAAATTATGTGCCCGAGTTACCCACATTTGGGGCAATCACGGGGGTCAGCCTAACCAAAGTGCAATGGAAGGGCCTCACCCCGGGGGGAACCGCCTTCCTGATCACGGTAACCCCTATGCCAGGTAAGTAAATTAACATTTAAACTTATTAGTAACAAAGTAATAAAATCCTTACTATGGAGACGCCCATATGAAAGTGTAGATAATACACAAGTAGAAAAAACCTCGAACCTCAAGTTCTTTAAGAAAATATATGCTTTCTTGGTTATAACATCAAAATATCCCTTTTGATGAAAATAGCACCAAAACAAAATTGTATGATTTAATTCTAGCCAATAAGCCGACTCAAAAGAACTTTATGATTCACCAAATCTTGTTAGAATATAACCACGCAACCTCAAGGCTTCCTTCATAGGATTAGGATTTCATTACAGAGGGCAATCGGTACGTAGGCCACCATGCTGGGCCCATTGTAACTATGCCCCAAGTGGGGGAACCCCCGTGAGGAAGGAAGAGATGGAGGAGACAGAAGGCGGCCGACCCAAGGAGCCACGGCAGTACAGAGGGCAGGGTCCCTACAGCTAACTTGGATGGAGACCTCCTCCGACAGGCCTGGACAACGGACACGCTTCCCTATAGCGGGACGGCAACAAGCCCAACAGTGAAGCCTCAAAGGTCCATGGCTGGCGGACCCGAAATGGCCCCAGCAGAGGAGCGGATACCGGCAACCGACCTACCGGAGGAAGTAGTTCACATCAGAGCATATCATCCTGCCATGCACCACCGAAACACCCGCCGACACTTCTACCCTGAAACAGACCACTAGATGAGTAATGATATGAAATGATCATGCAGATGAATTGGAGGGACAGGAAGTTCGCGGGATGTAATTAACCTAGCGACCCGGGAAACCTCCGAGAAAACCCATGGGTCAGGTAGGTCGGCCACGGGAATCGAACCCGGACCATCCGATTGCGGAACACAGACGAAACGGCCTGAGCCATCCGCTCTTGGTCTTCCTCCGTAACATCCGGATCTGAATCCTATAGAATTAAAATGGACAGATGACAAAAAATGGGTAACCTTTAGAATGAAAGACGAAATGTAGTACCGCCAATGTTTTGAGCAAATTTGACAAATGAAATGGGAAAAGTTATGTCATGTGGATGAAATAAAACAGCAGTTTTAGGAAAAAGATGACTAACGGAAGAAGGAACTGAAAGAACAATTGAAAACAGTGATAATGGCTCAAAAGAAGAAGATGCATCAGACGTAGAAGAATTAAAATATTATTAAAAGCAAAATTGTTTAACTCTGTGTTAAGTTGTAAGTGAAAGACCTTTCTGCAGTATTTAATTTGCTATTCCCTGAATAGCGACACATGAGAAAAGCAATCCAGTGATACTCGACAGAGTGGATATTGAAGCCAGGGAAAACACCTAAGAGACTCGACTCACATCAAAGTTTTCATTTAAATATTTCAGTGTTCAAGAAGCACTCTAATGGCGCGATACTACCTTAAGTGACAAAGGAAAGTTCCCTGACCTAGGGCCATGCAGTTCCAATGTCACACGTTCCTTCTCACACCCTTGGGACCAAGTAAAGTAAGATAAACGGCCGTGAAAACCAACTACATTGTGACGGTAAAACCTCCCATTGCCGTCTCAATTACTTGCTCTCTTTGGTAGCCACAGCGAATTCCTTGGTCGTCCGCACAAGGTTTCACAAAGGCTAAGCCGACCGCGTACCAAATGACATTGAAAAAGTACAATGGGATACTAGCTTGTTAGCAACTCCGGTAAAAACATATCTGGAAATTAGCAACGAATGTTGTAAAAACAAACGAATAGAACTTCTCTACAAATAAACGCACAGACAATAAATAAAGAGTCCCTAGTTCGTTGACAACGCTTCAGAGAAAAGTAAAGACACGAAAAATAACTCTATGACTTTCTCTACTCGTGTACAAACTATTCCTACAAACACAACTCAGATGAATGTCTCGTAACTCTAAGCTCTATGTACCCTATACTCATTTGAACATCATTACATTCATCGTCCGATATGACTTAACGTTGGAGGTTTTCCCTTATCCTGAAAGATGAATGTCTGGTAACGCTAAGCTCTATGCACCCTGTACTCATTTGAACATCATTTAATTCATAGTCCGATATGACCTAACGTTGGAGGCCTTCCCTTATCCTGAAAGATGAATGTCTGGTAACCCTAAACTCTATGTACCCTATACTCATTTGAACATCATTACATTCATCGTCCGATATGACTTAACGCTGGAGGTTTTCTCTTATCCTGAAAGATGAATGTCTGATAACTCTAAACTCTATGTACCCTGTACTCATTTGAACATCATTTCATTCATCGTCCGATATGACTTAACGTTGGGGGTTTTCTCTTATCCTGAAAGATGAATGTCTGGTAACTCTAAGCTCTATGTACCCTGTACTCATTTGAACATAATTTCATTCATCGTCCGATATGACTTAACGTTGGAGGATTTCTCTTATCCTGAAAGATGAATGTCTGGTAACTCTAAGCTCTATGTACCCTGTACTCATTTGACCATTATTTCATTCATCGTCCGATATGACTTAACGTTGGGGGTTTTCTCTTATCCTGAAAGATGAATGTCTGGTAACTCTAAGCTCTATGTACCCTGTACTCATTTGAACATCATTTCATTCATCGTCCGATATGACTTAACGTTGGAGGTTTTCTCTTATCCTGAAAGATGAATGTCTGGTAACTCTAAGCTCTATGTACCCTGTACTCATTTGAACAT
Organism: Mantis religiosa; assembly: GCA_030765055.1. NCBI lineage: Eukaryota > Metazoa > Arthropoda > Insecta > Mantodea > Mantidae > Mantis > Mantis religiosa. Next base: position 23,907,460 of record CM060957.1, read on the forward strand.
AATTTCATTCATCGTCCGATATGACTTAACGTTGGAGGTTTTCTCTTATCCTGAAAGATGAATGTCTGATAACTCTAAACTCTATGTACCCTGTACTCATTTGAACATCATTTCATTCATCGTCCGATATGACTTAACGTTGGGGGTTTTCTCTTATCCTGAAAGATGAATGTCTGGTAACTCTAAGCTCTATGTACCCTGTACTCATTTGAACATAATTTCATTCATCGTCCGATATGACTTAACGTTGGAGGTTTTCTCTTATCCTGAAAGATGAATGTCTGGTAACTCTAAGCTCTATGTACCCTGTGCTCATTTGAACATCATTTCATTCATCGTCCGATATGACTTAACGTTGGAGTTTTTCTCTTATCCTGAAAGATGAATGTCTGGTAACTCTAAGCTCTATGTACCCTGTACTCATTTGACCATTATCTCATTCATCGTCCGATATGACTTAACGTTGGAGGTTTTCTCTTATCCTGAAAGATGAATGTCTGGTAACTCTAAGCTCTATGTACCCTGTACTCATTTGACCATTATTTCATTCATCGTCCGATATGACTTAACGTTGGAGGTTTTCTCTTATCCTGAAAAATGAATGTCTGGTAACTCTAAGCTCTATGTACCCTGTGCTCATTTGAACATCATTTCATTCATCGTCCGATATGACTTAACGTTGGAGGTTTTCTCTTATCCTGAAAGATGAATGTCTGGTAACTCTAAGCTCTATGTACCCTGTGCTCATTTGAACATCATTTCATTCATCGTCCGATATGACTTAACGTTGGAGTTTTTCTCTTATCCTGAAAAATGAATGTCTGGTAACTCTAAGCTCTATGTACCCTGTGCTCATTTGAACATCATTTCATTCATCGTCCGATATGACTTAACGTTGGAGGTTTTCTCTTATCCTGAAATATGAATGTCTGGTAACTCTAAGCTCTATGTATCCTGTACTCATTTGAACATCATTTCATTCATCGTCCGATATGACTTAACGTTGGAGGTTTTCTCTTATCCTGAAATATGAATGTCTGGTAACTCTAAGCTCCATGTACCCTGTACTCATTTGAACATCATTTCATTCATCGTCCGATATGACCTAACGTTGGAGGTTTTCTCTTATACTGAAAGAGTAATGTCTGGTAACTCTAAGCTCTATGTATCCTGTACTCATTTGAACATCATTTCATTCATCGTCTGATATGACTTAACGTTGGAGGTTTTCTCTTATCCTGAAAGATGAATGTCTGGTAACTCTAAGCTCTGTGTGCCCTGTACTCATTTGAATATCATTTCATTCATCGTCCGATCTGACTTAACGTTGGAGGTTTTCTCTTATCATGAAAGATGAATGTCTCGTAACTCTACTCTCTATGTGTCCTGTACTCATTTGAATATAATTTCATTCATCGTCCGATCTGACTAACGTTGGAGGTTTTCTCTCATCCTGAAAGATGAATGATAGTCAAATGTGACAGTCGTTATGTGACAAAAAATGAATAATGACTTCCCATTTAAGCAACAATTCTAACAAACAATATCCCGTAAGTGGTTCACTTCAGAATAAAGTGCTAACAGAAAATGCATGTTTTAACAAGATATACATTTGTTGTGTAGTAATATTTTGTCTATCGCTTACAGTTTATCAGTTATACAAAAGTTATTCACAATGAAGAGAACTTCTGAGGACATTCACAGAAAATTCAAGATAACATTTCATTTGTCATGAATGTATCTGACTTATAATATTTAATCAAAATCAACAATTTAATTTTGAGAAAATACAAATTTGTAATAAGAAATTCCACGTAAGGTATAATCTTTTCGAGTTATACTGCTTACATGCATAGAGAAATATTTGTACTTTTTTTAAATTCACACAGTCCCAAAACATGCATTTCATATTTGATGGCATACAATAGTTCCTGTATGCAGTAGAGAAAGTTATAATAAAGAGAGGAAGGTTAAAAATTTTGAAAATGTCATATGCTGTCACATTAATGCAAAGTCAAGAGAGAATGGTAATAGCAAAGCTGCACTTTGTTTGCAGATCCATCTATGGACAGTTATGGAAATGTGCCGGGAGCGTTCATGTTAAATTACATCACAGGAGGTATCTGTCCAAGTGGGAGAGGTCAATGATGTCAGGTGGCCATTTCCTTTCTCCCACACATTTGAGAAAAAACAGCCCTTGCTCTTTAAACTTCTTGGTTAGACAACTTGCCTCTCCCCAAGATGGACTTCGATCCCAGCGTACGACGTGTGGTATTTGTAATGGGAAAACAACTGTTCGCTTTACCGAGGGAGATCGAATTGCGTGCGGGATCAGTCCAGGTAGAAAAAGTAAACATTGAACTGAGTGCGGGGATCTCTGAACGCGTACTTGAAATGCATGCCGGATCGTCCTTGGACATCTTTTTAATAAAGTGTCTTTCAACAAGGGTGCCCTTCTTTAACACGAAAATGTATTACCAAAATGGATCGATCATCTGTTCGCCAAATCTTCCCAGTATTGCAGAAAATTTACGGTGTGCGTAATGGTCGCTACGAGAGAACAATTCGGCGTTTGATCGAGAAGTGGTTCTCGTCAGCGATCAAAGAACCCCTGCACGTAATCGACGTAAGCGCTCCAACGAAAATATAGGCGCAGTTCGTGAGAGAGTACGTGAGAACGGAAACAAATCTATTGCTCGTCGACCGTAAGAATTGGGGCTTTCGCCGACCACAACTTGGTCTGCATCTGAACTTGAAGTTGCACGCTTACAAAATTGTATTAACTCAAGAACTAAGGCCCAATTGGAAGCTGACCCGGATTTCTGTCAAAAAATCATCTTCAGCGACGAAGCCCACTTCTGGATCGATGGTTTTGTTAACAACAAAATTGCCGCTACTGGAGCAATCACAATTCCAGGCATATTCAAGATTGACCACTTCATCCCCAAAAGGTTACTGTGTTGTGTGGATTTTGGTATGGTGACATCTGGTTCTAGCAAGATGGTGCCACATTCCACACTCCTCTCGAAACAATCGATCTTCTGAAGGAGTAGTTCACAGGTTCATCACTGCACATCAAAATATTATAACTCAGCTTCCAGATACAAAAGGTGTAGCAAATAATGCAAAGACAATTCCTGATTGTTGCAAAATATTTTTTCCTGATAATGTAACTGCACGCATTGCGCTATGTACAAAGCATGGATTAGAGACAATGGTTCAGTGTTATTCACGTACTACGTTAGACGGTCCTCATGCAGATACAGACAATACATCTACGTATGTCACAATAAAAATGAAATGTGTAGTGTTTAACGCCCGCTTTTAGTACATACGGCACCGCAGGCGATGACACTGATGATACATGAGATGAAAATGGAGCACCGGTGGAATGAGATGGCGGGGGAAACCGGAGATCCCGGAGAAAACCCGCCCCAACGCCGTGTTGTCCACCACAATTCTCACTTTACAGTCGCCTGGGATCGAACCCGGGCCGCCTTGGTGAGAGCCAAGTGGTCTAACCACTGAGGCACGCCGCGGCCGTATGTTAAAATGCCCTACTGTCCCTCACCTCCTATAATACATGCTTTATTTTGACCAAACCGTCCACGAGACACCCTAACGCATCTCGCTGGGTCTGGGAGACACTACAGTCGTTTGGTGCGAAATGATTAGCATAACGGGAAACATCAGTCCGCAGGGGCAAGGTGCGAGTTTACTTTCCTTGGAAGAATGTGCTACTTACCGATTTGTTTTCTTTTTTGTTGTGTTCCCCACATGGCGCTCACAAAGTTTGGTTCTTTCTTGTTAAACTTCACAACACATTCCCTTGTACATATAGTTGTCTATGAAAACATTTAATAAATATCTGATCTGCTGCACTTTCACGACTTTTGTACAAACACTTATTGCTCTATCTACTTAGGGATAAACATTATCTTATTGTAGTTACAAGGGAATACAGTAGACTTTAAGTGATAGTCGAATGTTTTATATACATGAGTTTCTCTACTCTTGTACAAACACTTATTGCTCTATCTACTTCAAGATAAACATTATCTTATTGTAGTTACAAGGGAATACAGTAGACTTTAAGTGATAGTCGAATGTTTTATATACATGACTTTCTCTACTGTTGTACAAACACTTATTGCTCTATCTACTTCAAGATAAACATTATCGTATTGTAGTTACAAGGGAATACAGTAGACTTTAAGTGATAGTCAAATGTTTCATATACATGACTTTCTCTACTCTTGTACAAACACTTATTGCTCTATCTACTTCAAGATAAACATTATCTTATTGTAGTTACAAGGGAATACGGTAGACTTTAAGTGATAGTCGAATGTTTTATATACATGACTTTCTCTACTGTTGTACAAACACTTATTGCTCTATCTACTTCAAGATAAACATTATCTTATTGTAGTTACAAGGGAATACAGTAGACTTTAAGTGATAGTCAAATGTTTCATATACATGACTTTCTCTACTCTTGTACAAACACTTATTGCTCTATCTACTTCAAGATAAACATTATCTTATTGTAGTTACAAGGGAATACAGTAGACTTTAAGTGATAGTCGAATGTTTTATACACATGACTTTCTCTACTCTTGTACAAACACTTATTGCCCTATCTACTTCAAGATAAACATTATCTTATTGTAGTTACAAGGGAATACAGTAGACTTTAAGTGATAGTCAAATGTTTCATATACATGACTTTCTCTACTCTTGTACAAACACTTATTGCTCTATCTACTTCAAGATAAACATTATCTTATTGTAGTTACAAGGGAATATAGTAGACTTTAAGTGATAGTCAAATGTTTTATATACATGACTTTCTCTACTCTTGTACAAACACTTATTGCTCTATCTACTTCAAGATAAACATTATCTTATTGTAGTTGCAAGGGAATATAGTAGACTTTAAGTGATAGTCAAATGTTTTATATACATGACTTTCTCTACTCTTGTACAAACACTTATTGCTCTATCTACTTCAAGATAAACATTATCTTATTGTAGTTACAAGGGAATACAGTAGACTTTATGTGATAGTCAAATGTTTTATATATATGACTTTCTCTACTGTTGTACAAACACTTATTGCTCTATCTACTTCAAGATAAACATTATCGTATTGTAGTTACAAGGGAATACAGTAGACTTTAAGTGATAGTCAAATGTTTCATATACATGACTTTCTCTACTCTTGTACAAACACTTATTGCTCTATCTACTTCAAGATAAACATTATCTTATTGTAGTTACAAGGGAATACAGTAGACTTTAAGTGATAGTCGAATGTTTTATATACATGACTTTCTCTACTGTTGTACAAACACTTATTGCTCTATCTACTTCAAGATAAACATTATCTTATTGTAGTTACAAGGGAATACAGTAGACTTTAAGTGATAGTCAAATGTTTCATATACATGACTTTCTCTACTCTTGCACAAACACTTATTGCTCTATCTACTTCAAGATAAACATTATCTTATTGTAGTTACAAGGGAATACAGTAGACTTTAAGTGATAGTCGAATGTTTTATATACATGACTTTCGCTACTCTTGTACAAACACTTATTGCCCTATCTACTTCAAGATAAACATTATCTTATTGTAGTTACAAGGGAATACAGCAGACTTTAAGTGATAGTCAAATGTTTCATATACATGACTTTCTCTACTCTTGTACAAACACTTATTGCTCTATCTACTTCAAGATAAACATTATCTTATTGTAGTTACAAGGGAATACAGTAGACTTTAAGTGATAGTCAAATGTTTTATATACATGACTTTCTCTACTCTTGTACAAACACTTATTGCTCTATCTACTTCAAGATAAACATTATCTTATTGTAGTTACAAGGGAATATAGTAGACTTTAAGTGATAGTCAAATGTTTCATATACATGACTTTCTCTACTCTTGTACAAACACTTATTGCTCTATCTACTTCAAGATAAACATTATCTTATTGTAGTTACAAGGGAATATAGTAGACTTTAAGTGATAGTCAAATGTTTTATATACATGACTTTCTCTACTCTTGTACAAACACTTATTGCTCTATCTACTTCAAGATAAACATTATCTTATTGTAGTTACAAGGGAATACAGTAGACTTTAAGTGATAGTCAAATGTTTCATATACATGACTTTCTCTTTATCTTGTACAAACACTTATTGCTCTATATACTTCAAGATAAACATTATCTTATTGTAGTTACAAGGGAATATAGTAGACTTTAAGTGATAGTCAAATGTTTTATATACATGACTTTCTCTACTCTTGTACAAACACTTATTGCTCTATCTACTTCAAGATAAACATTATCTTATTGTAGTTACAAGGGAATATAGTAGACTTTAAGTGATAGTCAAATGTTTTATATACATGACTTTCTCTACTCTTGTACAAACACTTATTGCTCTATCTACTTCAAGATAAACATTATCTTATTGTGGTTACAAGGGATTACAGTACTTTAAGTGATAATCAAATGTTTTATATACATGACCTTCTCTACTCTTGTACAAACACTTATTGCTCTCTCTACTTCAAGATAAACATAATCTTATTGTAGTTACAAGGGAATACAGTAGACTTTAAGTGATAGTCAAATGTTTTATATACATGACTTTCTCTACTCTTGTACAAACACTTATTGATCTGTCTACTTCAAGATAAACATTATCTTATTGTAGTTACAAGGGAATACAGTAGACTTTAAGTGATAGTCAAATGTTTTATATACATGACTTTCTCTACTCTTGTACAAACACTTATTGATCTGTCTACTTCAAGATAAACATTATCTTATTGTAGTTACAAGGGAATACAGTAGACTTTAAGTGATAGTCAAATGTTTTATATACATGACTTTCTCTACTCTTGTACAAACACTTATTGATCTGTCTACTTCAAGATAAACATTATCTTATTGTAGTTACAAGGGAATACAGTAGACTTTAAGTGATAGTCAAATGTTTTATATACATGACTTTCTCTACTCTTGTACAAACACTTATTGATCTGTCTACTTCAAGGTAAACATTATCTTATTGTAGTTACAAGGGAATACAGTAGACTTTACGTGATAGTCAAATGTTTTATATACATGGCTTTCTCTACTCTTGTACAAACACTTATTGATCTGTCTACTTCAAGGTAAACATTATCTTATTGTAGTTACAAGGGAATACAGTAGACTTTATGTGATAGTCAAATGTTTTATATACATGACTTTCTCTACTCTTGTACAAACACTTATTGATCTGTCTACTTCAAGGTAAACATTATCTTATTGTAGTTACAAGGGAATACAGTAGACTTTAAGTGATAGTCAAATGTTTTATATACATGACTTTCTCTACTCTTGTACAAACACTTATTGATCTGTCTACTTCAAGGTAAACATTATCTTATTGTAGTTACAAGGGAATACAGTAGACTTTACGTGATAGTCAAATGTTTTATATACATGGCTTTCTCTACTCTTGTACAAACACTTATTGATCTGTCTACTTCAAGGTAAACATTATCTTATTGTAGTTACAAGGGAATACAGTAGACTTTATGTGATAGTCAAATGTTTTATATACATGACTTTCTCTACTCTTGTACAAACACTTATTGATCTGTCTACTTCAAGGTAAACATTATCTTATTGTAGTTACAAGGGAATACAGTAGACTTTAAGTGATAGTCAAATGTTTTATATACATGACTTTCTCTACTCTTGTACAAACACTTATTGATCTGTCTACTTCAAGGTAAACATTATCTTATTGTAGTTACAAGGGAATACTGTAGACTATAAAAGTGATAGTCAAGTGTTTCAAACAGCTTTGTCGTTGTGTGATGTCTTTGATGTTATGTTCTCTTTGTATGGCCAAGATATAATAAAATGAATAATGACCTATTTGAGAAAAGTATAAGTATTGGAAAATTCAAACAGATAACAAGTAAACTGTTGAAATGGTTATATATACAAAAAATGTATTAAACAGAAATTCTTTTGCTGTAACGAGATCTATATACATTGTTGAGTAATATTTTGTCTATCTCTTACAGTTCACCAACTATACAAAAGTCATTCAGAATAAAGAGGACTTCTGGAAACATTACCGGAGAATTCGAGATATACATTGCATTTGGTGAAAAAAATATCTTAAACATCAGGAGTTTTTATCAAAGTTGTTACAGAAATTGCCGAGAAAATCAAAGATTTCGATAAAGTTTCCTCGGAAATATAAAACTTTTTTATTTCTGACAAAATTACTTTTGACCTCTGAGAGATAAGCTCATTTCTATTTTCATATGCTGTGGTGTCACTGACTCAATATTTTTCCGGCTTAAGAATCCTTAACGTGGCTTCCTTCGGAAAGGGAGTAAAGCCGATGGTACCGTGTAGTAGATTTACAGCACGTAAAAGAAGCTCAAGTCTGACAAAGGTCTCTAGCATCATGATGTGATCTTTTACATCGATATAAAATGGGACGCTACGAAGCAAAGCAGTTAAAGGACATCCATATGAGAATTTAATTTATTTCCGTTGGTAGCTTATTTCATAACGTACAGACTGAGGTGGTACCGGAGGTGTGGGTTCGAGACCCTCATATTTCATAACCTCAAATAATGTAAATTGGGATGAGTGGATTTATGTGAATCATTGAGACTTGCGAAAATGTATCTGACGTCAGTAAGCTTATAACAGTAATGGAATGTAGATGTCACGGTAATAACATTAGGTTTGGAGAAAGTTCCAACTTCTTTCCATTACAAGGTCATTTCAGCTCTCCGCGATCAAGCAAACATTAGGTTGGAACCTACGTAAGTCGGCGTATGTTTCTTATAGCCCTCTACGCCAAACTTGACACAGTGCGAAAATTACGTCTAGTTTACAATTTGAAGTTCCACTCTATTTCAAACAATTAATTCTTTAATTTAGTAATGCTTGACTAAACTATCTCTAACTCTAGCATTGACAGCATTACGATTATTTAACTTTTCACGGCGGCACAAAGTAACAAAAGAAGAGCGAGTTGATACATTACATCGATCATAGTCATTCTTTTGTTTTGATTTCCTACCGTCTTCTTAGTAGTTTGTATATTGGTTACTGTTATATTGACGTTGCTATTATTTCTTTCCAATGAGAATTTCTCTATAAATAGCGACGAGGTAATAAACTGTGGTAATGTAAAAGTCACTCAACAGCATTAATCGAGAGATTATACTACTCCCCTCAAAAACCTCATATCTCCGCGATAAAAGAAGGTAATTCTTAAGAAAAAAATATGTTCGGGTGTTGAACATTGCCACAGAAATCTCCTATCATATCAGGTTAAAAAGATATGAAGATATTTAGGTTCTCTGCTTTCAGATACCTATTACATTTATTATGGTGATATATAATGATATATGGTAAAGTACTGCACATCATGGTGAATTAAGATAAATTAAAATGTTTTACATGCTTGCAATAATATTTTGACTATATACAGGTTGTCACACCTAACTCTATAACCACAAATATCTCCGAAATCAAACAAAATATGAAAATTCCAATTGCTAGATAGATAGCCTTTATTACCGTAAACTTTATACGAGGCATGTTTTTTTTTAAGTCAGTACCGCTTTGGAATTAAAAAAAAAGACGTGCATAGATATCGCAATAATTTTATTTTTACATGAAAGCCTGTACCTTAATCTACTTTTCTACATAATTTCTGTGAATATTGAGGCACTTATAACGTGGCACCAGTTTTTGAATACCCTCCTCATAAAATTCTGCCGCCTGACGTGTTAACCACTGTATCACAACTGTTTTGACTTCGTTATCGTCTTGAAGACGCTGACCGCCCAGATGTTTCTTCAAGTGCAGGAACAAATGGTAGTCGCTGGGTGCCAGATCAGGGCTGTATGGAGGATGATCTAGAGTTTCCCATTAAAAAGATTTGATGAGATCTTTGGTCCGATTAGCCACATGCGGACGGGCATTGTCATGCAGCAAAACGATACCCTTACTCAACTTGCCACGTCTTTTGTTCTGGATTGCACGGCGCAGATTGTTCAATATCTCACAATAACACGCTGCATTGCTTGTCTCATTACGAGGCAGAAACTCCACTAGCAATACTCCTTTTCTGTCCCAAAAAACTGTGCACATGATCTTCCGGGCAGAAATTGTTTGCTTAAACTTCACTTTTGTGGGTGATGATAAATGTCGTCATTCCATGGATTGTTGTTTCGATTCTGGTGTGACGTAGGCCACCCATGTTTCGTCATCAGTAACAATTTGGTCTAAAAAATCTTCATCTTCATTGTGGTACCGCTCAAGGAAAGTTGATGCACTGCCTAAACGTTAGGTTTTGTGCAAATCCGTCAACATTTTCGGAACCCAGCATGAACACAATTTCCGGTACTTCAAGTTCTCGGTCACAATGCGATACAAAACACTACGAGAATATTGAGGAAAATAGTCGCACAATGATGAAATCGTAAAGCGTCTGTTTTCTCTCACCTTTTCGTCCACTTTCTGCACCAAATCTTCAGTAACGACCGAAGGACGCCCACTCCGTTCTTCATCATGCACATTTGTGCGGCCATCTTTAAATGCTCTCTCCCATTTCCTTACCATTCCATCACTCATAATGTTTTGTGCGTATACTTCATAGATGTCACGATGAATATCGATCGGTTTTACGCCTTTAGCACTAAGAAATCGTATAACAGCCCGTACTTCACAATCGGCGGGACTCACGATTGTCGGAGGCTTCTTAAACACTTAGTAACCAACGTATACAATGAATAATCAGACTGTAATGGCGTCAGTGCGTAGACAAGAGATGTAGGTAACCAGCGCGCATGCGCTGAACGCCGACCGTAGCGCTGCGGCGGCGGAATTGCAAAACGGTACTGACTTAAAAAAACATGCCTCGTAGTATAGCAACGTCATAAATTAAACTTACCATGCCACATTATAAAAGTCATTTTTAGAATACAATGGGTCTGTCATCAATGTACGGCGTATAGTCTTTTTAAAACTTAAAATAGGAAGCCCTCTTAGTCTTGGTGGTAAAAAATTGTATAATTTAATTGAAACTACTATAAAACTATTTTTAAGTTTAGTGTGTCTAAATTTACTTATATGAAATTCAAACAGTTTTGTGTTGAGTAGTTATGTATATTAAAGTATAACGCTATTAAGATTTTCTTTAACATATAAAAGACAATTCAGTGCATACATCGATGGCAACGTTAAAATACCTATATGGATAGAAAGTGGTTTAGAATGTTCTTTTGAATGAACCCCAAAAATTAATCTAAGGGCCTTTTTGCAATATAAATATCTTAGCTGCTAAAGGGTGATTTCTCCAGAAAAGTATACCATAATTAGCATGCGAATAAATATGAGCATAGTAAACCTTCCTCAAAACGTCCTTGTTAACACTGTTCCTTAAAATTCTCAACATGAAAATTCCTGTTGTCATCTTTTTTCATATATAATTGATATGTGTTGACCAGCCAAAGTCTGAATCGATATAAATACCCAAAAATTTTATAGAGTAACCAGATCCACCAGTGTTAAAATTATACTAAATGTCAGTGGTTTTACCTGTGTTTATAGTTAGACTGTTTGCGTTACACCAATCATTAACCACTGAAGTTGCAATAGGTAATTTAAGTTTTAATGTGTTTTTAGCTTTATCATAAAAATTAATAGCTAAATCATCAGCATGAAGATATGGAGTAAGGCTTTTGTCACAAATTGAAACGGGGAGGTCATTAATAAAGATGATAAAAAGTACAGGTCCCAAAATTGAGCCTTGTGGAACACCATAATTTACAGGTTTGAACACCGATAATCTTCCATTAAAATACGTTGCCTGAGACCTATTACTAAAATAAGAATTTATAAAGTTAATGCTTTTGTCCTGGAAACCATAAAAACTAAGTTTCACCAAAAGAATATATTGTCCAGCAATATATCTATGTCAGGGGCTCAGTATGAGAAGGAATGCACAATCCACAAAGGTAAACAAATAACGCTTCCAATACCAAGTTGCGTTTTTTAAAATGGAACATGTATGTTTATTCTAGCAGAATGACAACTAGAGCTACAATGGGCTCCGCTTTTCTAAACACATTTACTAATGGCCTATAGCTCAGAAACTTCATTGTTGTGCATTACATCCGGCATGGAAAATGCAGCTACAAATCATCAGTAGAGTCTTGCCAGATGGAACCCTGTCACTTCAACAGATGTTCGAAGTGTCCTCCGTTTGCATCAATACACTTTTGGAATCTGATAACAAGAGAGTGTTGCATGGATTGCAGTGTTTCTACAGATTTTGCAGCACACGCCGCATGTTGCATATCCTGTACTGTCGTTGGCGATTCTTGATACAGTCTACTGTCCACCAACGAAAAGTAAGTCCCTGAAAGGAATGTGCCACCCAGTGTATCCCTTTACACAGTGGGACAAGGACAGCAAATGTGTGTGACAAAACATGCTACACAAGGAGCAGAACCGTAAAAAATATATGCGCCCTGTCCACTAAAACCGAGAAGATTCATTCACAAAAGTAGAAAACGTCAGAAAGTTTTTGAATGGTCTGTAACTGAACTGGCATGGAGTGTCATAAACCTGTCCAGGGAGGGTGTGGGAACCTTCCCCATTCCTGCCTAAACAAAATTACAATCACCCAAGATTCTTGTCTGGATACTTAAATTTCTGCTTTTCTTTTTCCTAGTTGATTAACTTATCCACCAGCGGTGCACGATGGCCGTAGCACCCGATTCTTCAGTCGTCGAGGAGCAACATGCTACCTCCTTCCTTTCCACCTATATAATTTTTCACCCGACATCCTGCAACACCCACATCCCGTCACTAAGTGGTTAAGCCCTTTCCAGAGCAGGTACACGACTTGACCACCTTCGGGCTGTTCCTCAGCCTGCCAACCTGCTGTCTGTCTATGTGGGAACCTTCGCCAACCTCCCTGCGTCTCATGTCCTGGAGACTTTCTTTCCTGTGGTATACTGTATGTTTGATTCTGTGTCAGAGAAAGGCATCTATTGGCGTCAAATCTGGTGACCGAGCTGGCCAACGCACAGGACCTCCCCATCCTATTCACCTATTTGAAAATCATTGCTAACCGAATTTTAGGTCCTTATTTTTATCATAGAACTTTACACGAACTGTGATATGCATCATTTCTGCAATACACTGTAGCCCTTCTCATGGAGGATGTGGGATTGAAAACGCGTCTATCAATGTGGTTCCAGCATGATGGATGTCCCGCACATTATGCACAAGTCTCCAGAGACGTTGTGGATGCGAAGTTTTCAAGTTGATTTGTAGTCGCTTTTTCCATGCCGGATGTAATGCACAACAATGAAGTTTCTGAGAGCTATAGGCCACTAGTAAATGTGTTTAGAACAGCGGAACCAAATGTGTTATCATTAATTGATTTTGTTTGTAAACCTATTAAATTTTCAATAAATTTTCGGGCAATTTATTTTTAAAAAAATAAACTACTTGAGCAATTTCAACTACAGAAACTGGATACAGTCATGGGATTAGTTGCACTATGTGGTAAACGTTTTATGCAGATATCCTTGTGGTTTCAGAGAAAATGGGTCATTTATGTTGAAAAATGTTTTGAGTAATTCGCATATAAAGTAAAAACATTTACAAAACTCACTTGAGCATACAAAACAACCACTAAAATTCTCCAAAACAGAACTCAAGATGTTAGTTGTTATTGTATTTATGTTTCGCATTCATTGTTTTCACTGAACATGTCTGGTTTATTTAGTTTCTCTTGGAAGCACTTGGAGTCTGCACTTATAACCATATGGTCACTATCACTTCAGTTCCACATTAACTTCACTTTGTACTGTTCTTGCATTTGTTTTGTAGCTTTTCCTATCCTTGTATTTCCTTTTCATAAACATGCCCTTAGGTTTAGTCATTGTGAAAAACGCCAAAATGTATAAATGCACAGAAAACAGCAAAACACTAAGACATGTTCCTTAATTCAAACAGCTTTACCGCTATAAGCTATAGCAATATTGGATATCCAGTTCAGCCAACATATGAACCATTATTTTTGCTGCAAAACAAGTTCAACCACACACGTCTAAGTTAAATACTTCCTGAGATAATATATTTTCTTTGTGAAATGTTGCGAAATTTTCTATAATAAATAAATACACTAATATCATTGAAAATATGTTTAAAATAGTAAATATATGAAAATTTTAATGAACCAAACACTAAATTAAGCAGAATTAACAATATTTTCACTATATGCAACAAAATGATTCTCTCTTTTTTATTTTTGGCTTGATGAGTACCCTTAATCGACCTCACCTTAGTACATATTCTCTCTTCCAAACAATAGAATACAGTCAAATGTTTTCACCGCTGGTCGTTATGTCATGTCTTTGTAATGAAATTGTCTTTGCATGTCCAAGATACAAGGGGAAAAAACGAATAGCGATTCTCATTTGACAAAATTATGACAAATGGAAAATGTACACCAATAACAACGAATATCTCGGAAGAGTTTCACTCCACGAAAACGATATTTGATACAAATTGTGTGTTCTCACAAAATCTAAATTGTTTACGTAGTACTATTCTGTGTATCTCTTACAGTTTACCACATTATTCACAGATACTAACATGCGGGCACTGTTGCTTACTCCTTGATGCGTTTGAATCACCGAGTCACCTACTTTTTGTTTGAATAATTTACATGGTTATAGATAGTCAACATGAAAAATTCAATGTCATGGCCGGGATATGAACCACGGATCTCCTGGTTTCCGTCCAGTCGCTCTAACCCATTGAGCTACCATGGCCAACTTGCCGTCACGACATTAAATTCTCCATTTGACTCGTGATGGCAAGTTGGCCATGGTAGCTCAATGGGTTAGAGTGACTGGACGGAAACCAGGAGATCCGTGGTTCAAATCCCGGCCGTGGCATTGAATTTTTCATGTTGACTCTATCTATCAAAGATCTTAGCCTATATAAGGCTAGTGTGAAGAAATGATTAATTTCCATCAATTAACTATAATTACATGGTTATGTTTTACATTTGGAACTGGGTTTATATCGTATCGTATTGATGGATGACGAATTATGCCCCTCGTTGAGGTGACCATTTGGAACAGGGTTGGAATTGATGGTTCTTGAAGTCCCAGCTTACCTCGGCGTGGCTTCAGTCGGTTGAGCAAGATATCTTCTTTTACAGGGGTGGTACGGCGGAAGGAAATTTTACGTAAAATGAGTAATCATTTTCCTCTGTACTAAATAATGTAGAAACTTTTATTTCCTTACTTCAATTAACACCAGTTCGAACAAAATGTATAATACAACATTTATAACACTATTCTTACACAAGATTCACTTGATGTGACGCGTTTATCTGGATGCGTGCAAGAATCAAAAGTTTTATACGTTAGTTCACCACCGTGTATAATAATTAAATTGTGTGTCTTCTAGCGATGATATTTAATGTAAAGATTATCTAGTTATACTCGATGATTGTTACGAGAATAAACTTATACTCTTCCGCACACAACGGCGTTTAAGAAGAGAATTTTACATCCGTTCACGGCGACTGTTAGGAGAAGAATCACCAGTTCATCTTTTTCTATCCATTAGCCCTTCGCTAATCCTTCGACCCCCCTAGAAGAATATTGAATATCCTCCATGGCAACGTAAAATCTTTTATATCTGATTGGTCCACGTTTTACGATATACGCGTCACACCAATCACAAATAAGTTTGTTATTCAACACTTTTGTGACGTCATTTCCACTTACATAGCTTCTCTGTGCATGACTCACTCTACTTAACCTCACATAATACAATATTTGAAACTCTTTGGGGACAACATAAAATAACTGTTTCAGATGCCCCTCTTTAGAATATATGGAAAATTAACTTAAATCTTCCAAGAATATTGTTCCATATATTCTAAAGAATGCCCCAATAATTAGACATTATTACAACAATGAACAATTAATACAATTTAAAATAACAATATAAAATCAGAAATTATTCGAACACAATAATAAAAAAACAAAACATTTTTCAGTAATTCATAAACATATTATTATTATTTTTTTTTAAATCATTTGTTCTTGTGAGTGTCAAGGCTTTTGAATGGTTTTAAAAGTGTTTTGTGATATTTTCCTATCATTTTATTATCATCGTCTCTTAATTCGTACGTATGATCCCCAAATTTTCTTACTATTTTATATGGACCTTTATATAACAAATTCATTCTCCAATAGGATTTGATTTTAGAACTGGAGATATTAAATGTCTTTACGAGAACTTTATCATTTATTTCAGGATTCCATTTCGCTCCTTTTCTTTGTATCTTTGATAATCTTTTCTCTGCTTTTTCTTTTATTCTTCGAAATGCTTCAGCACACTTTTCTTCTTCATTCAATTCCATTTCATCTACTTTTAAGGTTGTTGGTGCTTTTATTACTAGAGGTTCAGGTTGTAGTCCAGTCATTAATTCGATTGGTGAAAATTTGGTAGTAGAGTTTGGGGTATTGTTAATGATTTTCTCAATCATATGGCAGTATTTGTACCAGCCTCGGTGGTTAGAATGACACAGAATTCTGAAATACAAGCCTAAATCACGCATCACTCTCTCGCAAGGATTTCCTTGGGGAAAATATGCTGAAGAGTAATACATCTTAATATTATTGTTCTTCATCTCTGAAGTAAACAATTTACTCCGGTGAACCGTTGCGTTGTCTGATAATATTGCCTTTATTGGCCCATACTTTGGTATCCAATCTTTTAAAATTTTATTTCCATTTTCTAGCATATCGTTTATTACTTCAGATGCTTGTTGTCTAATAGTGATAGGCACAGATCTACTTTTATGAGTATAAGGAGCAATGTCATTCACCTTAAATGTATGTATGTACTTATTACACAATCCAGGTTTCGTACTAAAAAACGTTCCTGTTCTTTAGTATACATAACCTCAACTTTTCTCTTTGCGCGTGATTTAAATTGTATGTTTTCCCTAACTTTTCTTTCAAAGTTCTTTGGAATATCATTTCTTCCTCTTCTTGTTTTCGCTCGGTGTCGGTATTTAATGTGTTTATTTGGCAACAATGATCTCCAAGGTCAAACGTCTCATTTTCTTTATTATTTAAAAGTAAATTCTCTTTACCACTATCATCTTCTTCATTATTAATTATATCTTCTTCGTATAATATTATATTTTCTACAAAAAACCTATCATTATTTATACTATCCTTCTCATCCTCTTTTAATATAATTTCTTCTAACAAATTTATTTTTATTACTTCATTATCTCCTTTGACCTTCATTTCATGTTTTTCGAAATCTATCACACTTTGCCAACCATACAATACATCATTGCCAATAATAATATCACGAGCTAAGTTTGGGTATTACCAATACGATAAAATTGAAATTCCAATCATCTATTCGCGCAGGAATTAACGCTTGATATTTAACTTTATCTTTCTTTTTCCCAATAGCTGTGCTACAGTATACATTACACACGTTTAAATATTCAATCCTAAACTTGGATAGTAATTCCTTGAATAAGTTCTCACTTATTACTGATGAACTAGCTCCTGTGTCTATCAATACTTTATATTCGCTATCGCCTATACGAAGGTTAATCTGAGGTGGATTTACTAATTCCCGATCTTTACTTCTGGAGAGAGTGAGCTTATCTTCTGGTAAATTTTGAATTTTGATTTTGCCCTGTGTCATTTCTACCGAACCACTTTCCAAGGCACAAAATGATTTGGTACTCAGTTTTCCGCATTAGTGCGGTCGGTAGTTACACTAGCAGTTGGGTTGGTACTACCGTTATTTATTTCTCCTTCTATTCCCTGAGTCGGTGTCCTTTCTAGGTTATTGTCTGCCCTTTCAAACCTAGGACCCCCAAAATCTCTTAATGAAGAGTCTTCGATGCTAGTTCCTCTTCCTCTACTTTGATAACCCGTTCTTAAGTTATTTCCCCTGTAAAACCTCAGTTGATTCACCTGATTACTCCTCACATTTCCCACAGGTTGGTCATTATTATAATTCCTCCTAGGAGTATTTGGAATTCTCCTTCCTATACCTGGCACTACCGATTCATATGTCTTTCTGGGGTTGTACTCTCTTCGTTCATAGTTGTCTCTTGAACGTGCCCCGTCCCAATTTTGGTTAAAACTATTTTGGTTTTGGTTAGTATGGTTGTGATTTTCCCTGAATGTTGGTCTTACTTCCTGTCTATTTACTTGCTTTTGTTCTATATGAGTCTTGTCAGGATCAACTTGACTATGAGTAGAATCAGAATTAAGGTTATGAGCCTCAAATTCTGATAATAACTCAATCATATCAGTAAAGTCGACGGGCTTAGCCACAATTAGGTGGTTTCTAATGTGTGGTGGATAATGTCGTATTAGCATATTCACGATCTCGGTTTCTGACATATCTGGATTCACAAGTTTACTTTTGTTAGCAAGTTTTAGGAAATATTCAGTCATGGACACACCCTTCTTGAACTCGAATTTACCAGTGGCCAGTTCGACTTTAATTCTTCTCTGTCTTTCTGGACCCCAGAACCTATTTATAAACACATTCCTAAACATACTATACGTTTCATGTGATGCTAGTGTTAACCTCAGCCATTCTAAAGCATTTTTCTTCAAACACCTTTTAACAATCATCATCCTAAATTCATTTGGAATCTTTTTAATTTTAAAATATTCTTCTAATTCCTTTAGAAATATTTTGGGATTGTCTCCCGATTCTTCTTCGAAAGTAGGTGGACTTATGTCATGCAACAAATAATTTGTACAATTTGTGTTACCTTGACTGTGTAACTGTGTATGTGTGTGCATGTTTTGTATTTGTCTATTACCATTTACTTCACAATCAGGTGACAAAGATTCTGTATCGTCACTCTCCAAATAATTCTCTAAGTTTTGTACAATATTACCTGAATTACCAGGTAAGTCAATACATGTAATATTCTTAGATTTTATTACCCTCTGGTTCTCAGAAATTTTGCTTGCCTGTAATGCAATCACAACTTGATTCAGCTTGCTAATGTTTTCTTTCTCTCTCTCAAAACTTTCCTGTGCCAAATCTATTCTTGTAATCATTTCACTATTCAACTTACTGACTTCATCATATTTAACTTTTAGTTCATCTTGTTGCGTTTGCACCTCAGTAGCCATTAGTTTAACATCATTTCCGATACTATTTACCTCTCTTACAAAATTATTCTGTATTTCAATATTTTCCTCATGGTATTTCCGTGAATTATCTAATAAGACTACATCTATTTCTTGTCTTATTCTATTCTCTAATTCCCCTATTTCTATTTTTTGTTTTTCTACAAATTCTACCTGTTGTTGCTTAAGGATTTCTGACTCCTTAGCCAATTCACTTCTTATATCTTTTACTACATTTTCCTGACTTATTTTCATTTCCTGAAACATCTCTTTTAACTTAGACATTTCTCCATCATGATATTCTATTTTCTGTTTTAAAGATTTTATGCCTTCTCTACACTCTTCTCTTCCTTTCTCAATTTCATTTCTTAGGTTACCTAAACCTTGATCTATCCTAGCTTCTAACTTCTCTGAATTTTGATCTACCTTTTCTGAATTTTGATCTACCTTTTCTGAATTCTGTTTTATTTCCTGTCTTAAATTATCCATTTTAGCATCAAAATTACTCATCATTTTCTCTAACCTGTCTATTATCATTTCATTACCTTTACTCTGCATAATTTCTGTTCTACTTGTTCCTGCATCATCACTAATCATTTCTTCCACTACTTCCCTGACTTCTTGTATTTCTGCTCTCTTATCACTAACTAGTCTTTCCACTCCTTCCCCAACATTTTTATTCTTATTGTCTGTTAATTTTTTTACCTTCCATTTTAGGTAATATTTTTCCCTTTCTTAATAACATAAA
This sequence comes from Mantis religiosa, assembly GCA_030765055.1. Lineage (NCBI taxonomy): Eukaryota > Metazoa > Arthropoda > Insecta > Mantodea > Mantidae > Mantis > Mantis religiosa. Next base: position 23,927,488 of record CM060957.1, read on the forward strand.
AAAATGAAAATTATAATTTTGTCACTTTTTCTATTAATTATCTATTAAGATTTTTCCGTACTCACTTTTCTTCTTTCTTCTTTCTTCTTTCTTGAATCAAAGTTACCTGTCCATTACACTATTTATTCTCCTGTGGTGTAATCCTCCTTCTGCCTATTCGAGCCATACAGTTGGGCGCCATTTTGTAACTGGATTTACGTCGTATCGTATTGATGGATGACGAATTATGCCCCTCGTTGAGGTGACCATTTGGAACAGGGTTGGAATTGATGGTTCTTGAAGTCCCAGCTTACCTCGGCGTGGCTTCAGTCGGTTGAGCAAGATATCTTCTTTTACAGGGGTGGTACGGCGGAAGGAAATTTTACGTAAAATGAGTAATCATTTTCCTCTGTACTAAATAATGTAGAAACTTTTATTTCCTTACTTCAATTAACACCAGTTCGAACAAAATGTATGATACAACATTTATAACACTATTCTTACACAAGATTCACTTGATGTGACGCGTTTATCTGGATGCGTGCAAGAATCAAAAGTTTTATACGTTAGTTCACCACCGTGTATAATAATTAAATTGTGTGTCTTCTAGCGATGATATTTAATGTAAAGATTATCTAGTTATACTCGATGATTGTTACGAGAATAAACTTATACTCTTCCGCACACAACGGCGTTTAAGAAGAGAATTTTACATCCGTTCACGGCGACTGTTAGGAGAAGAATCACCAGTTCATCTTTTTCTATCCATTAGCCCTTCGCTAATCCTTCGACCCCCCTAGAAGAATATTGAATATCCTCCATGGCAACGTAAAATCTTTTATATCTGATTGGTCCACGTTTTACGATATACGCGTCACACCAATCACAAATAAGTTTGTTATTCAACACTTTTGTGACGTCATTTCCACTTACATAGCTTCTCTGTGCATGACTCACTCTACTTAACCTCACATAATACAATATTTGAAACTCTTTGGGGACAACATAAAATAACTGTTTCACATTATAGCATTTAATTTTCGTTTATAGAAGTTCTCCAAATTATATTTTGTAATGGAGCCGCTCTCTTGGCGCCCACGCGTCGATAATACAGCTAGTCTACTTCCCGACTAGTGATTCGTTATTAAAAGGCCAAGGTGACCTAACACTTGCGGTGAGTAAGAAGAATGCATTGCTGGTTACCATGGCTACAGATTCGATTCATAGAAGCCGTATATTTGCCCACCTCGGTAGCGTGGTGGTAGAGTTTCTGCCTCACGCTCAAGAGGTATCGAGTTCGAATCTCGGTCAGGGTGAGTTACCTGTATAAGGTTTTTTCCGGGGTTTTCCCTTATCCTGAAAGACGAATGTTGGGTAACTCTAAGCTATATGGACCCTGGGCTCATTTGAGCATCATTTCACCCATTCCATTCATCGTCCGATTTGACTTAACGTTGGAGGACGTAAATTACATAAAAAAGAAGCCGTATATTCCGCACCAACTCGTGTTGCCAACACAATACAGGACCTTCATCCTACTTTTTCGTTTATTAGTCTGGGGGAAAAGAAATACTATAACAAAATTGCAGACGCTCTTCGAGAAAGATCACGTCTATATATTGTAAAATACAATGAGAACGTTAAACTAACAAGCTTTTTATGCAATATCCCATTAGGGAAGTAGACAAGAAATTACATTTCGTGGACATAATGAAATCGAGGACTCTTTAAATAAAGATAATTTTAAGGAACTTTTGCATTCATATACAGAGGGAAACTCCATCGAAATTCAAAACCACTATTCCAGTATAAAATCCGTTTTTGCGATGCTCTTTTTGCGAATTTGGGTTAGCCATATTTCCGAGTCACCTAATCAATTCGCCCAAAGCCGCGCCTGCCGTATAAAAGTGCTATTAAGGCTCTCGGTATCTATTTGCTATTGTAAGCGACGTTAAACCCGTTACGGGAAGTGGTGATGGTAGAAGGTGAACCAGTGACCTCCGGATACATGATTCACCTAAACTTGACGATCTACTGCTTCCCTTCAATAGACGGCGACTCAATTCCTTACTTGTCAGTAGTTGTACTGTTTCGTATAACAATAAAATTATCAAGCAATGGTTTTAAGACAGCTAGCGCTCTGGGCGGATAATTTCAACATCACTTCTTTTTCGATTCCTCCCAAACATTATAAAATATTACAAATTCAAGTTTATTATCACTTTTAAACCAGCACATTGTGCAACTAATACTAAACACACAGGCTGTTTGTCTTTTGTTTGTTGCAGTTTGGTACTGCTGTTATAAATACAAAATTACAAACAGTACAAACATTGCCATTTTCCCAATGAGAAAAACGTTTTCAAAATCAAAGGCATAGAATTTATTCACTTTTAATTATTTTAAACACTTCAACACGCTTAAAATAGGACAAGTTTTGTAGCTATAAAGTTTTGCGCTGTGACCAGATGCCTACTCGGCCCGTTTGTAAATCAAGGCATGAAAATACGTACTAAGAAAATCATTACATTAAATGTATTAACATTTACAGCATTGCATATATATGAGTGCATTAAATACGTAACAAAAAATTCTAGCAACCAAAATAAAAACATGTACATACACATAACACAAGAACAAAACAAAATTATTTCTTAAACAGATTAAGAGGAACATTAAGTAACAAAAATATAGAAAATAAATCTAAAGAATTGTACAATCATTTACCGAATCAAATAAAACAGATAACAGAAGAAAAATTTAAACTTAAAGCAATTAAAAAGTACCTCGTAGAAAACCCAGTCTACTCTATAGATGAGTATAAAAGGTTAAATAAAGCTTAAATAGTAAAGGTACCCTCTGCTTATTTTATTATATTTTATTATTTTAATATTGTTATGTACAGATTGTATTTGTTAAACCTGTTGACGTATCCTATGTATTTGGATCATATGGATGAAATAAAATGAAATGAAATTGCTGGCAAATTGATAATTTTAGTGTTAACTCTTCGCTCTCTTTACTGTATTTTACTTCTCGTGTGAGTGACAGTAAACACGTGGTCACATCTTAGAAGCAATCATGTTGACAAGAGTAGGTATGACTAACAAAATACATTTGTTCTGTTTTTACAACCTGTAACATGTCTTTATGAAAACGTTGCACACACATTTGGGTTTCTGTTTTCAAGGATTTGTTTCTACTTGACATAACCTGATTCACATAATCTCTCAACTCACTTACACGTTTCACTACTCAAACAGTTTGTGCATTCCAAAACTGCTTTCAGTAAGTGCTCTTACCAAAACATGTGTCATTTTGTCTTTAGAAATGAAACTATTCAAACAAACATGTAATTACACAGAAAATGAAGCTATTTACAGTGGACTAACAAACACTACACAAATAAAAATATTTAGTAAATATTCTCCACTTATCTTAAGAAGCCGATGCCAATACTTCTATTATGTTTTTGCGAAATTAATTTTATGAGCATTTGCCCACATCTTCAGTCAACACACTTTGTTGTCAAGGATACCATGCATTTACGTATTTACGTATTACGAACATCTGATTATAACCGGCAATTGATTCTGTTTTTAGGTTTGTTTCGTCTTCAGATGTTGGTAATACGTAAATACGTAAATGCATGGTGTCCTTGACAAATAAGTGTGTTGACTGAAGATGTGGGCAAATGCTCATGAAATTAATTTCGCAAAAACATAATAGAAGTATTGTCATCGGCTTCTTAAGATAAGTGGAGAATATTTACTAAATATTTTTATTTATGTAAACTTGTAATTATTAGAAACATCTGCAACATCACCTAATACAGTCTGATCCATATAAACTTGAACCATTTCAATAGACCATAACTTCCCTTTGAAAGCTCGTAGAATATAGAAATTTGTTTTGAAGATCTCAGTGGCGAGTGAGTGCGTGTGTGGTGTTTTAGGGCCCGTCGACAACTAGGTCATTTGGGCCCGATCAGTGGCTCTGGGAGAATTGAAAACACTGGCAATTGTTGACAGTTGACAGTCTTAAATGTGCAGTCATAACAGTAAAATGTAGTGATCACTACGAGAGCGTGTTTACATTTTGAAAACATATTGGAAGACAAATTCCTTGGTAACAAGACAACGGGAATTTCAAAGAGAATTTAATGTACGCGATGTTCCGACAAAGGCAACAATTGTATCGCTCGTAAGAAAGCTGGAGACAACTGAGAGTGGAAAACATAGACCGTCATCTGTTACAGATGTTCGCAGAAGGCTATTGAATTCTCCAAACAAATCGTTGTGTCGATTGAGCCACGAATCAGGGTATTCATATGGAACATGCCAAAGAGCTGCGACCTTACAGAGTGCATATGGTACAACAACTGAAAGAAGTAGATTATGATAAACGAATCAGTTACTGTCGATGGTTTCAGGGTACTCTTATTCCACGTCCGGACATTCTCTCCATAACGTGGTTTACAGATGAGGCATGGTTTCCTAAACACACAAAACACCAGATATTGGGCTGCTGTAAACCCCCAAGTGATCCACGAAATCCCACTACATGATGAAAAGGTTGGAGTATGGTGCGCGGTGTCAGTTGGTCCCGTTGTCTTTGATACGACTGTAGACACTGAAGTTTATATGGGTATCTTCAAGACATCTGTGAAGCAGCTGGATGGTACCGAATTGAGAGAAGGTTATTTCCAGCAAGATGGAGCAACGTGTCGTACATCTAATGACACCATGGAACTTGTAACCCGTTTCTTTGATAATCGAATTATTTCATATGGTCTGTAGGCCCCCCAGATCCCCTGAGCTAACCTCACCGGATATTTTCTTGTGGGGGTATCTAAACAATAGAGTGTACAAGAATAGGCCACGGACAATTGATGTTCTCAAGGAATCCATTTGAACCGAAATAAGTAGCATTGGCAAGGATAATCTCCGTAAAAATATGGTGAGACGAGTACAAACATGTATAGATGCTGGTGGAGAACACTTCCAACATTTTCTCTGAGATGTAAATAGGGTAATGTAATCTCCCAATTATGTATTATATTTTCTCAAAGTTGCACGTGTGTCCTATTATTGGTTCAAAAGTTATGGCTTATTGAAATGGTTCAGGTTTACATGGATCGAACTGTACTAAACTGATATTATTCCTAAGTTGACTTACTATTTTTTCTAACCTCTAAGAAGCAATAACCGGAAGGTAATAAACAAGAAGTACCTAGCACACGTGTCTCTTAACAATTCCAGCGCGCTGTTTTAAAATTGTATCCAAAAGGGGGATTTAATGAAAACATAGGAAGTAATGTTACTAACAATGAAATGGGAGCCAATGCTTTCATGCAATACACGCCCCTACTAAAATGATAATCACAGTGACAGGTAAAAGTTCTTCAGGAAAGAAACTGCATTAAAACTGTCATAAAAGCTGCGTAATAACTGAAGAGTGAAAAGATAATTGTAGATTGTATTCATGGAGTGCTACAAAGTGTCGCCAATTCTATGATACTGAAAGTCCTCAAAAACCATTTTAAAAATTCTCTATTTTTAATACTCATAATTTGAAAAAATAGACAATAACAAATTTCACTGAACACTGAACTTTATTATTATTATTATTATTATTATTATTATTATTATTATTATTATTATTATTATTATTATTATTATTATTATTATTATTATTATTATTATTATTATTATTATTATTATTATTATTATTTTTATTTTTATTATTATTATTAATTATTATTTTTATTATTATTATTTTTATTATTATTATTATTATTATTATTATTATTATTATTATTATTATTATTATTATTATTATTATTATTATTATTATTATTATTATTATTATTATTATTATTATTATTATTATTATTATTATTATTATTATTATTATTATTATTATTATTATTATTATTATTATTATTATTATTATTATTATTATTATTATTATTATTATTATTATTATTATTATTATTATTATTATTATTATTATTATTATTATTATTATTATTATTATTATTATTACTCTTTGGTGTGCCATTTCTTGCATTACTTCTCGCTCAACTGTTACACAAGTGTAATATTCCACTTGCTTTCACGTAATTTGTGACGATAATGCAGTGGTACAGATTGTCCTCGGCGAACAGTAATACCAACATAACGTTCCCAATCTACACAACTTTCTCCTTCGCTTTTCCAGAGCCTTCTCAACAAAACCATTAAACAGATCAAGTGAAAGACGGCCATGCATGATTATGCAAGTAGGTATTTGGTAATGAAGAAATGTTAGAAAGTACCGAACGTTTGCTTTGTCGGGAGTTAGAATTTGGGTCCTGCCTAGCAGTTCAAGGTTACCAAGCCGCAACAAAATAGTCAACTCTTTTACCCTAGATTACTATTTAATTACTTCACAGTTTAAATTCGTTTCTACTTACACATATAACTGCATTACTTCATACATAAAATCAGTAATTTTGTTTCACAAAACCAAAACAAAAAAAAAAAAACGTAAAATATTATTGTATACTTGAAGTAGATGTGCAGTTTGACTTTCTACGTGTTATATTCCAACCAAAACATTGGGTACCACAGTAAAAAACATTCTGAACTTTCTGAATGCAGCAAATGAAATAATTTTTACAAAAACGTCGTATATGTGTCAGCGTTGCCAAAAGCACAACTCAAAAAAAGGACATATTTTCAAAAGATACAACGAAGACTTTCAAAACAAAATGCCCTCATTCCAAACTATCTTTTATTTGGAAAATACTTCAAAGATGTTTATTTCTTCAAAAACTGCTCCAATAACACTGGGCAACAGTGAAAATGTTTCGGACTTAAAAATAAAGAATTTACATGTATTTCCATCTGCTGAATTAAAAAAAATCACCATAAAATGATATATTAGCTCTTGTTTTGAAGATAAAGTGACATTTCATATTTTAGAGTGAAGATTTTAAATTTGGGGGAATTTTTTGGGCGTTGGCACAACTGTATAATAACAAAACACAATCAGAGAGAAATTCTGGAAATTAAGTGATGCAAAAGTTAAGGAAGGCATTTTTGTTGGACCACAAATAAGAGAACTTGTAAAGCATCCTGCATTTGACCAAATTTTGGAGGGGAAAGAAAAGGAAGCTTGGGAAGCCTTCAAGGATTTTTAGGCAACAAAAGAGATGACAACTACAAGCATTTGGTGACAGTGCTCCTGCAAAAATACCGTAACCTTGGATGTAACATGTCCCTTAAGATCCATTTTCTCCACTCCCACCTAGACTTTTTCCCTCCTAGTTGTGGAGCTGTTAGTGATGAACATGGGGAGAGATTCCATCAGGACATTTCTGTTATGGAACAAAGATATCAGGGCCGTTGGAATGAAGTAACGCTTGGTCTTTGTATAGGGATTCTGCGGAACTCCATCACAAGAGGCAAGCTAAAAAACGACGAAGTCATGATTCTCTTCAGACACGATTATCTGCGAAGTATTTTTCCAGCAATTTAGAACTCTTAGCATGTAATTACTAGTTAAAGAATTCAAATGCAGTTTCATTGTTGTTAGTATGTAATTAAAATGTAACCTTTTCTCTCCATCGGTTAATATGTAATACTTCCGCCTTGTGTATATCAGAGAAACTAGAGCTAATAAAAATTTATCATTGTCATATTTGTTTTTCTCAACGCAAAAGTAGTAGGAATTGCGTCACGAAGAGCTCGAAACATTTAAAACTTTTTTTTTTCGTTGCCCAATGTAATTTTTGTTAAAATGTTATAGTTTCATATATTTTCATAACAAATGAAATGTATATCTAGAATTTTCTGAGAATGTGCTCCGAAGTCTTCATTCTGAATGACTTCTGTATAACTGATATACTATAAGAGATAAAACACTACTGCCCAAAAATGGTCCAGGGGTAACATGCTCTCTGATTACAGACATCGTGGTTTCGGAGGAGGATGAATTATTTTGACGGGTGGGGACATTAAGACCCTCAGTATGGCTTCCATCAGAAGGAAAACTAAAGCGTTGACCAGTGAGGTAAATTCGCGGCACGTAAAAAGTCCTGAAGCATAATAAAGACCCCCCATAGAAAATAAAGCGGTATTTCGCATACAATATAGAATGCCACCCTAAGAATAGCAGTTAAAGGCTGCCATATATAAAAATGAATTTATTTACGTTACTACACAAAAATAGAGACGTCGTTCAAGTAAGAAATGTATGTCAAAAACATTTTTGTGCAGTTATTTCGTTTGAATTTTTCCAATAGTTATCACTTTTATCAAATGGAAAGTCTTTATTCATTTGTTTACTAACCCGCTATACCAGAGAACGGAATATCAGAGCCACCATATAGCAATCGGCACTTCAAAACATATCACCATAGTTTAAACTCTACTGTATTCCCTTGTAACTACAATAAGATAATGTTTATCTTGAAGTAGAGAGAGGGACAAGTGTTCTACAAGAGTAGAGAAAGTCATATATATAAAACATTTGACTATCACTTAAAGTCTACTGTATTCCCTTGTAACTACAATAAGATAATGTTTATCTTGAAGTAGAGAGAGGGACAAGTGTTCTACAAGAGTAGAGAAAGTCATGTATATAAAACATTTGACTATCACTTAAAGTCTACTGTATTCCCTTGTAACTACAATAAGATAATGTTTATCTTGAAGTAGAGAGAGGGACAAGTGTTCTACAAGAGTAGAGAAAGTCATGTATATAAAACATTTGACTATCACTTAAAGTCCACTGTATTCCCTTGTAACTACAATAAGATAATGTTTATCTTGAAGTAGATAGAGCAATAAGTGTTTGTACAAGGGTAGAGAAAGTCATGTATATAAAACATTTGACTATCACTTAAAGTCTACTGTATTCCCTTGTAACTACAATAAGATAATGTTTATCTTGAAGTAGATAGAGCAATAAGTGTTTGTACAAGACTAGAGAAAGTCATGTATATAAAACATTTGACTATCACTTAAAGTATACTGTATTCCCTTGTAACTACAATGAGATAATGTTTATCTTGAAGTAGATAGCGTAATAAGTGTTTGTACAAGAGTAGAGAAAGTCATGTATATAAAACATTTAACTATCACTTAAAGTCTGCTGTATTCCCTTGTAACTACAATGAGATAATGTTTATCTTGAAGTACATAGAGCAATAAGTGTTTGTACAAGAGTAGAGAAAGTCATGTATATAAAACATTTGACTATCACTTAAAGTCTACTGTATTCCCTTGTAACTACAATGAGATAATGTTTATCTTGAAGTAGATAGCGTAATAAGTGTTTGTACAAGAGTAGAGAAAGTCATGTATATAAAACATTTAACTATCACTTAAAGTCTGCTGTATTCCCTTGTAACTACAATGAGATAATGTTTATCTTGAAGTACATAGAGCAATAAGTGTTTGTACAAGAGTAGAGAAAGTCATGTATATAAAACATTTGACTATCACTTAAAGTCTACTGTATTCCCTTGTAACTACAATAAGATAATGTTTATCTTGAAGTAGATAGAGCAATAAGTGTTTGTACAAGAGTAGAGAAAGTCATGTATATAAAACATTTGACTATCACTTAAAGTCTACTGTATTCCCTTGTAACTACAATAAGATAATGTTTATCTTGAAGTACATAGAGCAATAAGTGTTTGTACAAGAGTAGAGAAAGTCATGTATATAAAACATTTGACTATCACTTAAAGTCTACTGTATTCCCTTGTAACTACAATAAGATAATGTTTATCTTGAAGTAGATAGAGCAATAAGTGTTTGTACAAGAGTAGAGAAAGTCATGTATATAAAACATTTAACTATCACTTAAAGTCTGCTGTATTCCCTTGTAACTACAATGAGATAATGTTTATCTTGAAGTACATAGAGCAATAAGTGTTTGTACAAGAGTAGAGAAAGTCATGTATATAAAACATTTGACTATCACTTAAAGTCTACTGTATTCCCTTGTAACTACAATAAGATAATGTTTATCTTGAAGTAGATAGAGCAATAAGTGTTTGTGCAAAGTAACAGATCAGATGTACTGTATCCAGGAAGCGGGAAAATGTGCATTTCGCTGAAATCTTGGTATCGTAATTTTTTATGGAATACAATCTTCATTTGTTTTAATAAAGCTAGCTACGTATGTATCGGTCTGTTGAAGATAAAGCAGACTTTTAGTATATTGCCATTAGGGTTTGTAATGGGTTGGTAACGTGCTATCTTGTCACTAATTAAACGCTGTTGATGTAAACTCTCGGTCTACTACGCGAGCTTCAGTTAATCGACTTGAACGAGGTTTGGTTAGCAAGTAAAGATAGGAAATGAAAGTTAGTGAGGAGAAATGCTGATAGTTGTTGTTTTGACTTACTTGTGTCCTGGGCCCTGTGCCCCCTGAGCTGCTGAGACCCTCCGTGGGCCACCAGGAGCACCAGCGTCCACCAGAAGACCATCATGGTCCCTCTACACAATACCATACTCTACAACAATAACAGTCACCGAGTCATGAGGAACAACTTCACCAGCTGGAGCACACTGCCACACTGACCTCTACGAGCTTCCTTTCATCTTATTGAGGCCGTAAGCAACTCTGTGGTGGTGCGCGCGAGAGCACTTTCTTCTGCAGGTGCCGGCCTACTCGCTACCCAAAACTCTTCTTTAATATAGAAAATTCTTCTTTTACCCTTTTACATACGAGGACAACCTTGAACTATTTCGTAGCTTCCATGATTGTAAAAACAAATTAAATTTGTTCCTTTTGTAATGAGATCCACAAGAAAATTTGTAGTATATTGTGTGATATCAGAGTAGACGACAATATAGACAAACATAACCTCTCAAAAATAAATTGTCCCTCAAATATAAAGCATTTCTCAATGTAGAGGTATCAAAACATAGCAGCAATGTCCCTTACTGCCCGATATCTTCTAACAATGACGCACTCTGCACATCTGACAGGACTTCCATGTGGCATTTTGGTTACAGAAAGTTGGCAAGTACATTAAGCGGAAAATAAGAAGAATGGCCAGTTTTGGCTGCGTCTTCACTTTCCCAAAATCACATTACACCTTTATAAGTTTCAGAAGAAATACAAAACCAACAAAATCATTCGAAACAGAGAATGTCTCTACTAATTGCTACTGGCATATTACGAGAGCTGTTCAATAAAGAATGATCACAATTTTGTTTTGATAACGTACCTTTACTCATCCTCATAATTTTGATTGCCCTTCTCAAAATAGTCTCCCCTGAATGCGATGCACTTGTCCCAGCGTTTCTGCCAGTCTTCAAAGACATGCTGGAAAAACATTTTTGAGAGATCCTTCAAAATCGCCTCCGCAGCCTTCACCACTGCTTCTGATGATGGATAATGCCTCCCACAAAGGCGTTTCTTGAAGTTAAGGAATAGAAAAAAGTCACATGGGGCTAAATCCGGACTATAGGGAGGGTAAGGGATGCAATTCACGTTGATTTTTGCAAGATATTCAGCAACAACATTAGCAATATGCGGCCGCGCATTATCGTGGTGCAGCATCCAGCCTGCTTCACGGAAATGTGGTCTTTTGCGCCTGATATGGAGTTGCAATATTTTCAGGACATCCCTGTAGTATTGTCCAGTTACTGATGTGTGTGCAGATACAGCAAAGATGAGCAGAAACAAGCACTTTTGCTTGTTTTGGAAGTTGGTGATGAAAGATATTTCCACACTGAGCTTTGCTGTTTGCTCTCAGGATCAAAGTAATGTAGCTAAGTTTCATCAGCAGTGATTACGTTTGAAAGAAACTCCGGATCTTGCTCTAACATCAGTTTTAACTGCATGTTACCTCCATTGCAGTGGTAGGCGATACTGAACATGTCTGAAGTTACCTGGTTCTCACAGGCGGGAACCAGAAGTACCAACAATGAAACTACTACGGCGTGTTTGTCTCACTTTAAGCTAACAGAATATAATAAGATTGAATTTTAGTGCGAAAAATTATGACCGTATAAAATTATGATAATTCTTTATTGAACAGCTATCGTAAAACAACGTAACAAATACTCAGAACCAGTGGCGGCTCGTTTTGGTGTGGCCAGATATGAAGATGCTTTCTCAAAGGAATGTTGTATCAAAAAATTGAAGAGTTTACTGACAGAAGAGATATCTTTGAATATATCACTGACAGTTCATTTTTTAACTTTTCTTAGGGGATCATGGGATTGTAATTCGAAGCAAATTTTCTTACAGACTCATAAGAGAAATTTCTCTGAATGTGATAAATTTCTTTGAGTGAATAATTTCAAAAGTATTGAATATTTGAAACTGTTGGGGTTTTTCTTCCATTTGGTTGTCCACTGTGTTACACGCTTCTTTGGCATCTAATTCAGGTTCGTTATAGAAACGTAATTCGGTCGCTTTCTTGAGGGATGACCAAAGTTATCACCAACCTCGTATCTTGTAATGTTCTCACGAATTTCAGACACCACGGCCAAGCTTAGATCACTTCTCTCACCAAGGCGGTCCGGGTTCGATTTATTTCTTAAAATAGCAAATAAACAAAAACTTATAACAGACACAAACCAGGTAGTGGTAGCACAAATCCGGTTATGAACTTCGCTTCAGGGACAAGGCACGTGGCAACGAACCAGGGACCTTGCCGCTCTAGACGAAGTAAACGGACTGTGAGGTAACAGTCTGAGAGGGAGAGTATCTCGACCTAATACGGATCTTTTGTGACTAACAGTTTTTTTTTGTGCAATTTACGTCCTCCAACGTTAAGTCATATCGGACGATGAATGGAATGGGTGAAATGATGCTCAAATGAGTCCAAGGTCCATAGAGCTTAGAGTTACCCGACATTCGTCTTTCAGGATAAAGGAAACCCCGGAAAAATCTTATCCAGGTAACTCACCCTATCCGAGATTCGAACTCGGGACCTCTTGAACGTAAGACAGACACCTACCACTACGCGACCGAGACGGGCTATGTGACTAACAGTGGCTAGCAGAAGATAGTGAAAAAAAAAATGTATCCAACTTTTTCCACCCCATACCTGATCGAGGAAAGTCCATAGAAACGGAGGAGCTCCAGCAACTCAAGCAAAAGTCCTTTGTGCTTCTACCGTGGCTCTGGAAGGGAGGGAGAGACGCCAAGGGTGACCGTATGTGGATGACGACACAAGGGGTTCCTAACGTTTGCACTTCCAATATATTCATATTTATTGCAACTTAATACAGTGTTTGAACACAATTAAGCCATGTCATTTGTAATACACACTCTCTCTTAAAAGTAAACGATTAGAAATGTAAAAAAAATTGTCATTCATCTTCTCTCTCTCATATAAAAAGCATAATTATTCAAAATCATAGAAGTTGTCATCAAAATATTCATCTTTACTGTAATAGGCTCTGCTTAACAAGAATTTAGTCAGTTTAGATTTAAACTTAGCAGCTGACACAGTATTTTTTAGACTTTCCTGAAGCTTATTAAGTAGTTTTGGACCAAAGTATTGGGCCTTAGCCTGTGACCTTTAACTATATAGTTATTCTTTCCCCTTGTTTCATATGTGTGGACATCGGAATTTGTGGAGGTTATATTCCTGTTATGTACAAAAAGTAATATTCACAGAATAAATATGCAAGGAAGAGTAAGTATGTTTAATTTTTTTAAAATACGGCCTGCATGAACTCGTACGTGTTATTTTTGCCAGGTATCTGAAGTGCGTGTCTCCACAGCTCGATGTCTTAAGAAATGTGTGAATATATTAATGCAAAATATACTAACTTACTAGTATCTACTGAGAGAAAATTGACTAAATATCGCAACACAAAAAGTCCTGAGCTTAGTTTACTTTCTAGTTTTTCAATGTGGTTGTTCCAAGTTAACTTGTCATCAAGGATTAAAGCTAAAACATTTACACTTTTTACACACTGGACTAAACTATTGCCTATATTAAGCTGAGGTTCGAAAGGACGTCTCTTAAAATCAAATAGAATTAATTCGCTTTCTTGTACATTAGTACACAGCCTGATATCATTAAAATACTGTGTCACGATATTGAAGGTCAAATTTGCATCGATTTTTAGATTTAGTAAGTTGCTGTTGCTGAAACCCAGTGTGGCATCGTCTGCATACAAACTTAAAGCTACATTACCCTGTACCACAGTTTTTATGTCGTTAATATACAGAATAAGCAATAAATGTCCCAAAATAGACCCCTGGGGCACGCCTGACTGTACCTCTACAGGTTATTCGACTCCACCCTCGGTGATCCCCACCAAGAACTGACAGAGGAGGTGAATTCTGACTGAAACTTCACCAGAGAAGAGCACACAGCCACCGTATAGCCCAAACACTTGACCCTAAAGGAGCAAATGTTGAACACGAGCACGAACGTTTCCAAAGCTTTACAGTAAACAAACATTTGTGTATCAATCAGTACGTCTATCTTCTAATGCTATAGGAGCAATATGACAACCAACTTCTTACCAACACTGTCAGACTTGTGTACACTTAGGTTAGGTTTGAGTCGATTGACGTTTGTTTTCACGATCATAACATAACAATAACGATATTCCAAACCAAATTTGCGGCGCCACCTTGAAACTTTCCTGTACCAATCGATACGTTGTTGTTTTTGATCGGGAGTCAGTTTATGTAGAATGCAACGAAGCAAAGCTTTCTGTTGATGTAAAATGTTTTGTATTTGACTCTCACCAATGTAGTCCAATAAATTCATAAGATGAATTCATAAAACGTTAGCCTGCAAATGTTCTCTAGTTTAATACATTTTCGGGTGTATAAAAATCCTTAAATGACGATGTAAATAACTATTAGAGCATATCGAACTCGGACAACAATAGAATGTAGTCGTGGAATACAAAATGGCGTGCAAATTCCAACTAAGTTTTATTGCTTGCTTGTTAAGAGTTCGAGAGGCGAATTTCCAAATTATGTCATAGTGGACGAAGAAGGCATGCAGCGCGGAACGTGCAGAACTCCCCCCGCGTTGTGGAGTCCGCACGTGAGTGTGTGCCCTTGGGTGTGGCCGGCACTGGAGCAACCTTGAACCGCACGTACACCCTCGCTAGCGTTCCAACAGGACCCAAGCTCTCCCTGGCCCTTCGATGACTTCATTTACCTACATTCTCTATACACAGGGCCGCAGACACTCTTGCAAAGATCTTTTTAGAAGGTATTAACCCTTCCTTACTTCTTTCTTTCTTTCTTCTTCTTTTTAAGTTACACAACCTGTGTTCACGTTCATTTGTCTGCCGGTTTGCGTCTACTTTAATTTTTGTTTTTATTAAGGTGTTACGGAAGAATGACGAGTGCAAATTTACAGTCGTGATGAGCCAATGTGTGACAGCATATGGTTATTGTAATCTCACCAATTATAGTCTGAAAGGAAGCGATAGTCAGTTGTTAGACATTCCGTGCTCTTGCGTGACCAGGAAAAAACTGAATAGCGATTTACCACTTGAAAAAACCGTACGCGTTTGAAACCAATAACAAACGGTTAAGTGCACAATCTTATTAATTAGATATATTAAGAGAGAATAATAACTCAAAAGAACTAAAACTACTCTTTAGTACTCTTTCTATTGTACAGTCACACGTAGGTTCAGTAGCGAGGTGTGACTTTCAAAGCGAGGGAACCTCCAAATAATAATTTTCATTAAAATAAGAGAGAATAATGACTCAAAGAACTAAGGCTACTCTTCAGTACTCTTTCTATTGTACAGTCACGTAAGTCCAGTGGCGAGGTGTGACTTTCAAAGCGAGGGAACTTCAAAATAATAATTTTCATTAAAATAAGAGAGAATAATGACTCAAAGAACTAAGGCTACTCTTCAGTACTCTTTCTATTGTACAGTCACGTAGGTCCAGTGGCGACACGTGACTTTCAAAGGGAGGGAAGCTCCAAATAATAACTTTCATTAAAATAAGAGAGAATAATGACTGAAAGAACTAAGGCTACTCTTTAGTACTCTTTCTATTGTACAGTCACACGAAGGTCCAGTAGCGAGGCGTGACTTTCAAAGGGAGGAAAGCTCCAAATAATAATTTTCATTAAAATAAGAGAGAATAATGACTCAAAGAACTAAGACTATTCTTCAGTACGCTTTCTATTGTAGTCACGTAGGTCCAGTGGCGAGGTGTGACTTTCAAAGCGAGGGAACCTCCAAATAATAATTTTCATTAAAATAAGAGAGAATAATGACTCAAAGAACTAAGGCTACTCTTCAGTACTCTTTCTATTGTACAGTCACGTAGGTCCAGTGGCGAGGTGTGACTTTCAAAGCGAGGGAACTTCAAAATAATAATTTTCATTAAAATAAGAGAGAATAATGACTCAAAGAACTAAGGCTACTCTTCAGTACTCTTTCTATTGTACAGTCACGTAGGTCCAGTGGCGACACGTGACTTTCAAAGGGAGGGAAGCTCCAAATAATAATTTTCATTAAAATAAGAGAGAATAATGACTGAAAGAACTAAGGCTACTCTTTAGTACTCTTTCTATTGTACAGTCACACGAAGGTCCAGTAGCGAGGCGTGACTTTCAAAGGGAGGAAAGCTCCAAATAATAATTTTCATTAAAATAAGAGAGAATAATGACTCAAAGAACTAAGACTATTCTTCAGTACGCTTTCTATTGTACAGCCACACGTAGGTCCTTCTTGCATCGCAAGACTAGTCACACTACGAGCTTACCCTCTCCACTCAGACGTTTCCTGGCGCACACCGCGTGAACTGCTAGCCTAACATGGAGAAAGTATGCAATTCAAACACTTTTGTTAATAAGCTAAAACTTCACAAGAATTTCTTATTTGTCAGTACTAAATACCAGTCTATGTAAAATATTATTGCCAATGCTATTGAAATATACTTACAGTTGTATTTAAAAGCGCTACATAAAAGAAAATAAACTTTTCTTCACAGTTACAAGGATTTTACGTGACAAAATCTGTCAGTGCTTCCTAACTATCGAAGAGTCGCGATTGCTTCCGGAAACCCACGAAGCATGGTATTGAACGTTACGAATGCGTACATAGAGCATTGAATGAGCTCGCGGAACTGGTCACTCGAATCTAAGCAGGTGTCAAATTTCGCAACACCGCGGATGTTTGCGAATAAATTTTGAACAGAGCAAAGAAAATACAGTTTGGCATACATTCTCTACTTCTTCTTTCTCTTCTGAAGTCATTGTGGAATCAGCGCTACCAGTACTTCATTACAGGCTTCGTCACTGCATGTTTATCTTGAAGAAGATAGAGGAATAAACTAATACGTAAACAACTAAAGCTAATTATAGTGAAGAAGTATAAATTTTCCAATAAAATGCAATCATTTGTTACAAACTTCACTTGTCTTTTTAATACATTGGTAAATTCTTCACAGAAGTTCAGACTAGCTATGCATCGTCAGTCGATCTGTTTATTTCATCGTTACTGCCGCTAGCTGATGAATTATTTTTGTATTTATTACCAACCTCTGAAAGTAAACCAAACGTACAGACGGAATCGAATGGCGGTATTTCAAAAATCATTACATGATTTCTGTTTTTAAGACATATTTTCTCCCAAAATATAAATCTAACGGTCCATTTCCATGGCAATATCTCCTCTGTTATTTCTCTAACCCTACAAGCTCAACATTAAGGGGTAAAGCTTTGGACTGCAACATGTGTATTCCCTTTATTTTCACATTAAATGTGTGATCATATCATTAGTGATAACTGCATCGGACTTATTAAATGCTAAATTAATGCGAGAAATTATTCCGTGCGCTGAAAACAGCTGACATGCTCCAATAGGTTCGCTCTCGCAAGTGGATTAATAATTATTCCCTAATTTTCCTTCCTTTCTTTATAATGTGTCTAGTTTTTAAACATGTTAGTACTGCTATTGCCTTCGTACCTTACGAAATGTCTATTGAGTTACTTACGTAAAGTTTTTCCTA
Source organism: Mantis religiosa (assembly GCA_030765055.1). Lineage (NCBI taxonomy): Eukaryota > Metazoa > Arthropoda > Insecta > Mantodea > Mantidae > Mantis > Mantis religiosa. The sequence goes on from CM060957.1 coordinate 23,945,443, forward strand.
TTTAAATAGACGAATAAGCTTTTGCAAAAACAATTTGTAGTCGCTGTTTGAAAACAAACAATAGTGGTTAGAAAATTGCATTCCAAAACAGTTTCCTCTACCTTCAATAAGTGCTATATAAAGTTGTCGAAACGCCAACTTCCCTACAAATCAAGGCCACTACAAATACGTAAAAAATAGAAGCTAGCAACAGTGAAGCAACAAATACTACACAAAATAAAATTATTTGTTACAAAACTTCACTTATCTTTAAGGAAATTGATGAATAGTTTACACGTTTTGTTACAAATAATTATTTTTTGTGTAGTTCCCTAAAAATGCTTATCTTAAAATATTTGTGAATCAAATTCACAAAATTGATAAATTATTGGGATTGTCATGCTTACCTATCTTCATTTGTTGGCAAGCTGTAGAAATATTTAAGGAGAGAGGTTAACTTTTATGCTCACCCTTTCCACTCCATATTTTTTAAACATTTTTGAGCAATAGACTGCTGTTGTTAAATCCATATATGCTGATTCAAAGTTTTGAATATACAAATTTTCTAAATCTTATTGACAGTCATTTAGAAAAGACATTTTAAAAGCAGTTTATTATCATTTTGTAATTATTGGGACAGTACAACTGTTTTGCACTTTCGCGACATCTATGCTTAGTAGTATGAACTTATTAGAAAATACATTCAATTTTTTTCTTGGTGGAAATGTATTAAATATGAAAGCTGTATATGCTGTTTTTCGGTAACATTTAAAAGCCGAACTCTTAGGAAATGTCCAAACATATTCTGCGTGGAAATTTTCAAAATCGAGGGTCCCTATTAAAAGAATAATGTATGGGTTTCGCGTTTTTAATTATGAAGCCGTGATAAACAGTGGATCACTAAAACTTTCCATTGCAGCTTTGGTACATTCTATTTATATATACTCACAGATGCCATTATTGATAAATATGCATTTAATTTCATAAAATGGGACTCTACATCAAAAGCCATTTCGAATTGATAATGAATTTTAACGCTGGCAAATTTCATTCTTCCAGTAACTTCCATATCGTTTACTAAGCCGCCTTCGTGAGACCATACTAGCGAGCAGCCATTGCCGCTTAAGTTTGTTACATTTTGCACCCTCTATGGGCAGGATATGAAGCTCCAAAACAAAATAAATGACGATGGAAAAATTCGTGAGTTAAATTACGGTTTTGTATGCAGTAGAGAATGGCATGTTTCACAGAAGGAGCACTAGCGAAGAAGTTAGCGGATTTGAATAATTCGCAACAGAGCATTCAGACACTATCTTTGTGGCTAATACATCACCGTAAGCACTATGCGACCATCGTAAAAGTTTGGTTTAGGGAATTCCAAAAAGGTATGTGATGTTGTGTAAACTATTGTTTACAAATTTAATGAGTAAATGCCAGTGTTTTAACTGTCAATTAACTTTAACTCAGTTTAAGGGAGCAATATAAGAAGTTCATATTTAAGGTTAAGAGGGCGTATATGGCGTAGCTGTAAGTAAAACAGAGCTGCGTGGAGTTTGCCAACGTATGCAGTTGTAATGTGGAGACACGTTAACACAAATAGCTACAAATGGAAAATGCTGTCGAGCAACATTGCTTCGTAAATAATAAGAAATTTTTCGCTTAAACCTTATATTACAATCTCAAAAGAAGTACCAGCTTAAACATTTATCTGTTACGATAAACTACATCTAAATCCAGGTGTGTTAACAAGTTAGTTGGCTTTATCTCTCGTATGACTTCTCAAGTAAATGCCACTAACATAAAGAAGGGGAATTTAGTAGCCCAAAAGTATGACATTTCGTATAACCTAACACCATTGTTGTTTACTAAACGTTTTAAATTTATTTGCCTTATTTCCACAACAATGAGGCCAGTAGTAGCACATATGGATAAGTACTATGAATATAATTTCCTTGGAGAACTTCTGCTTCAATTTGAGCTTGCTTTAATAATTTTAGTCTAAATTAGAAGTACTCAAAAGCAATAGTACCAAATAATGTGTGAAAACTTTTGTGACATTAAATTATAAAGTGGGAACTCGGTCAAATTTCAAATAAGGCCTTAAATTATGACTCCAACATTTCAGTTAAGTGTGACCTATGACACTCTCTTCAAAGAAGTAGGATCTAATTATTCCTCAGGAGGACAGATTACACCATATGTCACTCCTGGAAGACTGATGGCATATGTGTGGGTTTTGCTTAGCCCAGTACACAAATTATCGCTGATTGTTGATTAATTTTGAATGTGACTTTATTTGACCAAGCAATTGAATCTTGAAAATCTTTCCTTTCATCACATTTGTTCAGGAACCTGTCACAAAATTGCAGTCCTAGTCCTTATGTAGTGCGGGGAGAAGTCTTGAAGTATAATGCTCCCATTTTTGACCATGCACGTTTCAATAATAGATACCAACCTCATAAAAACATTGCTGTACTCACTTCTTTCTTGTGCACCAAACTTTCAACATGTTTTACAATAAACAAATCCAATAAGTAATTTTCATTTTTCACATTCACAAATTGGCTTTTCAAGATATTTATTTTATAGGAAATTTATCATTTTTTTACAATCTTTGCGTGACATTCTCACAGTTGTACTAAGCCATACACAATGTAATACCTGAGTAAAAGATTAATAATAATAATAAGAGAAGCAGTATAGTATATTTCATGTTGTAATTTGATAAGTTGTGATACTGATATCGAAATAACTGTGATATTTTTGGGTTAGACCATTGGAATTGAAAAAATTTGCATTTATGAGTTAATTTTTTTCTGGAGTCTTCAAAACATGTGCTTCCAGTGAAGTCTCTTTATAACATTTTTGGGTAGAGTACAATACCTTCTGAACCTACTATGTACGTGTTTAGAGAAATAAAAAATTGTAAACTAAATTGGTTCATTTGTGCTGTAACCTCCCATATTTAAAATATGCAAAAAAGTTGCAAGGATAATTTAAAATAAAGCTTAAGGATCATACATGTTTTCTGATGCATATCTTGGTACTTGTTGAAGCAGAAAAATAACATAATTTTCAATTGAAACTTTTGTTTCAGCTAAAGATAACCGAAAGGTAACATTTATGTATCTGGCTAATGATGTCATTCAGAACAGTAAGAAGAAAGGTCCAGAGTTTGGTAAGGAATTCGGCAGCGTTCTGAAAAAGGCATTTGAACTAGTCTCTATTTCTAATAGCGATGAGAAGACCAAAAACAGTTTAGACAGAATCCTTCGAATTTGGGAAGAAAGAGGTGTATATGATCCCAAATTGATCAAGGAATTCCGGAAGGGATTTGGTAAGTTGAACTTTTAATTTATATATTTACTCTAAGCAAATTACATTTAAATATTGCATGATATTTAGCCATATTTACATATTGTAAACATATTTTTAAGATTTATTCTTTACTGTTGGTTCTCGCTTTTCACTGTCTAATTCTACTTCCTTTTCACATCGTCTAAAATGTATCAAATTTCTTACTGTCTTATGGAACAAACCACTTATGCAGATAACCATTTTTCAAATAGAAATGCTTTCCTGCATGAGTCAGTCTGTAAAGAGATACTGGGTTTGAATAAGTCAACGCCAAATGGAGTAGCTAGTGTGGAACTTGGAAGACCTTGCAGGAGTGGGGTAATTATAAAAAGATGTTTAAAATATTGGTATAGGTGTATAAAAAAGGATGATGATACATTAAAGATCCGTCTAGAACATCAGAGGAATTCAACATGTAAGGACAGCTTGTGGGCAGAGCTAGAGAGAGCGCTGGTTAAAATAGGGATGGGGGATATCTGGCAAGAGAGTGAAAGAAATGTAAAAGGTTTTTGGACAATTATTAAGAATGGGATAGAGGACATTGATAGACAAGTGACGTGGGGAATTCTGATAAGTAAGAAATCACTAAATGTATTTTAGTTAATTGATGGAAATTAATCATTTCTTCACACTAGCCGTATATAGGCTAAGGTCTTTGATCTGTGGTTCAAATCCCGGCCATGGCATTGAACTTTTCATGTTGCCTCTATCTACCACTAAATGTATACCTGAAAATAAAGACCGAATGGGGAAGGGAAACATATATAGACATATGTGATAGATATGAGAAGGAGGGTTTAGCTTGATTAAGGACAGGAGCCATATTGAGAGGGGGTTCACCAAAGGAGTGCATTCTATGTGGAAAGAAAAGTTTAGAACATTATGTAGTGGAGTGTAAAGAAATTGAAAACTGGTGGAAATTAATATGGAATAAGAACTGGGATAATAAAGGGCTTACATAGTAACAATAAAAAAGCTTACGTTGAAAAGAGAAAAGAGCTTAAGGGAGGTGGGGAAATTTGCTGATAAAGAGAAATGGTTGAGAAGGGCAAGGAAATAAGAGTTAGAGAAATGGAAGACACAATCAGAACATTAGGTCAAGGTCGTATAAAGGCTAGTTTGTTTTTGTAATTTACGTTCTCCAACGTTGAGTCATATCGGACAGTGAATGGGATGGGTGAAATGATGCTCAAATGAGCCCAGGGTCCAAGAGCTTAGAGTTACACGACATTTGGCTGTTAGGATAAGGGAAAACCCCAGAAAAAAACCCTATCCATGTAACTCACCCTGACCGAGATTCAAACTCGGGACCTCTTGAATGTGAGGCAGACATGCTACCATCTACGCTATCGAGGCGGGCGTATAAGGGCTAGGTTAGAGGTTAATGGCCAGGGAACCAACACCACTATCAGCCCGTAATATAAGCAACTGACAAATTTGTACCTAGATTAGAATTGTAAAACTTGTAATTGAGATTGTAAGGTATGGAAGTACAAATAAATATTATTATTAGTCAGTCTCTTTACATAATATGTTTGGTATCCTTCTTGTTTTCACATGAAGGACATTGGTCCTGGGGTATATTATTTCTAAAACCTTTCAAAAACATCATTCTTAACCAACTTTATTTTTTATTTTTATTTTTTTTAAATTTATGTCCTCCAACATTGTCATATACGTGAATGAAATGATGTTCAAATGAGCCCAGGGTACATAGAACATAAACTGATTATAGAGGAAGGCATTATTGCATCATGCAGTGTTACTGAAGAATATTCAGATTGAGACAGTGTTGATGAACCAACTGTGGTTTTGACCCACACACAAGCAGTAACAAACCTAGAGAAATTGATGCTTTATTCCCACAGTCAAGACAAATGAACGTCTAATGTTAAAGCGGGTGTGAGATAAGCGATACACTAAACTGAGACAGCAGAAGCTCGCTGACTTTTTTACTACCGACTAGTTTGTAGAACAGTACAAATACATAGGCTATTGCAGTCCATACAGTGTATGTGTTTTTAGATGAAAGTGTACCGATAGTAATTTATAAACTACATTAAAAATATTTCAGTGATGTTGATTTTATTGTTTTTATGTCATTCTCTGGATAACCCAGATTTTTGTTAACCGTGGTCCCAGTTGATCCGTGTAAACGAGGATCTGCTGTATTATGTTTTCAGCATCTTCTAATGTAACACAACTGTTTTCAACAAAGCTACCTCCAACCCCAATTATTGTTTATGTAGGAAATTCTTTATTCTCTTGGAAATTGTTCTTAATTTTGATTAAAATGTCCTATATCTAAGATATGATCTTCATTCTGAATAACTTTTATATAACTGGTAAACTGTAGGAAACCAAATGATATGGTTTCATGGTAATATATGGGACCTCTTTTTTTTTTTTTTTTTTTTTTTTTTTTTTTTTTTTTTTTTTTTTTTTTTTTTTTTAATTCCATTTATACCCCGCCTTCAACTGCAATGGTCATATTGGCAGCCGTTCCCCTTTGGAACATATCGAAGGTGTTAACTCGTATTCGTTGGGTTTTAATTATTAGATCACGCACACATTCACACTCTCATTCATACTTCCAGACTCTGGGGAAGATGAGGAATTTTCTTGGACGGAGAAAAATCCCCACCCTCACTGCGGGGAATCGAACCCAGGGCCCATAGCACGACAAGATGTGACATTTGCATTGGTAGTTCTGTGTTTAAAATCTAGCCAAGTTATTTACAACTTAATTTATATGTTTTGTTTGACAGTGTAGTGACAAGAATAGTAAGCTATAAGATTAAATATTAACCCATGGCGCGACAGACGACCAAGGCCTGCCAACCAGACCGCTGGCCTCATGCTACATATGTAAGGTAGAGATGGGTGATCTTCCAACAGATACAGGAAGGAGATGTGGTCAGCATCTCAGCATACCCCAGCCGGAACATTATTTTTCGTGACCGGGCCGCTTACCTATCTCGTAAGCTCCTCAATTTCCTCAAGATGCTGAATGGGCACCAGTTCTATACCCAGGACTTAAAATCCGCTCCCCTAGGTGTGGGATCAAACCTGGGGTGCATTCCGTGGCAGGGAACCAAATCATGATGCCTTAGTGCATCACGCCATGGCACAGGACAAACTATAAGATTGGATAGATTAATATTGTTGTGTGCATTAAAATGTATTTTAAAGCCCACTTATGGAGGTAATATGTCTTTTTCATGTTTAAGAGCTCCCAAGTTTGAATCTGAGTTAAAGTTAATGGGATAAATTATTCTGCTTCCCCTCCTAAGGTTTTCTCTTATTCTAATTAAGCATTTACCAAGTAATTTTAGTTAATTGATGGAAATTAATCATTTCTTCACATTAGCCATATATAAGCTAAGTTTTTTTGATAGTCAACTTGAAAAATTCAATGTCATGGTCGAGATTTGAACCACGGATCTCCTGGTTTCCATCCAGTCACTCTAACCCATTGAGCAACCATAGCCAACTTGCCGTCATGACACTAAATTCTCCATTTGACTTGTATATTTACCCAGTAAACCACTAGGGGCTCTCGTATCCGAGATACACTGTGTGTGGCGATTTACTATTGTAAGTACTTGAGTCCCAGGCTTCATCATTTAACTCTTAAGATGATATGATAGTAAGTTGCCACACACTGTGTATCTCAGATACGAGAGCCCCTAGTAGTCTACTGGGGAAATAATACGAGTCAAATGGAGAATTTAGTGTCATGACGGCAAGTTGGCCATGGTAGCTCAATGGGTTAGAGCGACTGGATGGAAAATCAGAAGATCTGTGGTTCAAATCCTGGCCATGGCATTGAATTTTTCATGTTGACTCTATATCAGAAACCTTAGCCTATATACAGCTAGTGTGAAGAAATGATTAATTTCCATGAATTAACTAAAATAATACGAGTTAAATGATGGAGCCTGGGATTCAAGTACTTACGATAGTAAGTCACCACACACTGTGTATCTCGAATACGAGAGCCCATAGTGGTTTACCGGGGAAATATAGGAGTCAAAAGGAGAATTTAGTGTCATGACGGCAAGTTGGCCATGGTAGCTCAGTGGGTTAAAGCGACTGGACGGAAACCAGGAGATCTGTGGTTGAAATCTCGGCCATGGCATTGAATTTTTCATGTTGATTCTTATCTATTTACCAAGTAATTTTAAGCCCAATGGATCCTGGGCTCTTTTGAGCATAATTTCATCCATTTCATTAATGACTGATGTGACCTGACAGCATAAAAGATGCCTCACGTTCAAGAGGTCCCAAGTTCGAATCTCGGTCAGGGTGAGCTACCTGGATAAGGTTTCTTCCGGGGTTTTCCCTTATCCTGAAAGACCAATGTCTGGTAACTCTAAGCTCCATGAACCCCGGATGCATTGAGCATCATTTCACCCATTTCATTCATCGTCCTATATGACTAAATGTTGGAGGACATAAATTAAAAAAAAAAGATTAAAAGATGCTAAAAGAAAAAGGAGAAGAAAAGATAAAATATAAAAAAAGAATAAACTTCAAATAAATTTCAGTTTTAATCACAAATATTTGTTTAGAAGTTGGGAACATAAAGTATTATAAACACATTTGAAGCTTTTTCAGTCTGTAAAAAGATTTGAATGTATGCGTCTGCAACTATATGCTGCTGTTTCTGTTTGCATCTTACAGAAGGCGGAGGTCAAAATGAAATTTCGCCACCAAAGAAAAAAATTAAAGTAGACGTAGTTAGAGCAGACATTGATCGAACTCCAAAGAAAATAGGTGCTGTGAAATCAAGGTCACCACCCGTAAGAGAGCACAAGAAATCAGAGACAGAGGTCGAAGTTGAGGTAGATGGTTTAAAAGAAGTTCACGTAACGTTGTCACCAAGAACACCTGCAGGAGATCCTCCAGAACCTGAAGAACTGATAAAAGCTCTATTGGTAAACACACATTTATTTGTAATTGAGTTCAGATGTTTAATTTATATTTCATCTTAATATAAAAATTTAATTCTTTCTTTATACTGATTCTTTTGGAGTTAAATCTTTAGCAAATTTGTTGTGTCAGATCTGACTTGCAAATAATTTTAGATTTAACGTAATTTTCATAACTTTTTCTGTGGTGTGATTTGTGTGAAAGAGTTCATTGTTTTTTAATTTGCTCTTCCACATTCATAATACATAGAAACACTCTACCTAAAAATTCAATACAGAAATTTAACTGGCAATACAGTTTTGAAGTCCAGCGAATCCAAATAAAAGCATTTTTAGAAATGTGAACAGCCTAACTCAAATGAAAAGTCAGCTACATATAAAACTAGATATTCAAATTTCAACATCTTCCAAGTATGCACAGAAACATTTTGAGAAAATCATCCTTACTACACATACTTAACATTTGCATGACAAAAATTTGGAAATTTTTTATTTTTATTTTCTGAAAAAACATTGTAATTTTGATTAAAAAAGACATGTTTAAGACATTTTAATGGCAAATAAGTACTTAACTCTTCGGTTTTTTTGAGAAATGAATCCTGTTCATTCTGAATGACTTTTGTAAAACTGGTAAAGTGTAAGATTTGCAACACAAAATGTATGGCTTTTTTTTTTTAACCATTTCCAAGATAATATTTGTTATAACCGGAAGTAATTTCTGGGCTGTTGTGCCGTGGTCTGCTGGAGTTAGAATTTCCAGATGTTTCTTCCACAACTGCGGCAGACATCTTCAGTGGCATGGAGAAGTTCACATAGCATCTGAAGTGATGACTGTCTGAACTGCTATACCGTGAGGAAACTCTGGTGATTGGTTCAGATGGCGTACTGAAGGAGGAGGGAGGGAGTGGGCTTCATTCCTTATTGAAATTATGGGGATTAAATTTAAAGGGAGTCGATTAATGACACTAAACAACACTTACTTTTAAATTTTTCTGGTACATGTTTCAGAGACTATTTACCTCCATTGTCAACCGGATATCGACTCTGACAATGGAGGCAGTCTCTGAAACACGTTCTGGTAGTATCAAGATTTAAGTGTATTGGAACACCACAGTGAAGCGAAATAATTATTAATTTATAGATGAGTTGTATTTATTACACATCTGCTTCACTTACGTACCTATTTTGGGGACATGTTTCGCAAATCATCGTTTGCATCTTCGGTTCTTATGAGACTATAAATTAATAATGTTCTGGTAAATTTAAAAGTAAGTGTTGTTTAGTGTCATTAATCGACTCCCTTTAAATTTAATTTATTACAACACTGTTTTCAACTCTTCCAAGTAAGGAATTATGGATATGTTTATAAATTTCAATAGCTTTGCGCCTTCAAGCCCACCAAACATTCTATTACGCTCTGTTATCAGCTGGTTTATACCATATTCTCTGTTCCTGAGGTTCAGTTTACATTGAAACTACACAGCACAGCATCAACATCAGACTTGCCGAACACAAAAGTAGTAGCTGCTTGGCCCAAACAGACAAGTCTGCAGTTGCCCAACATGTCATTGAAGCTGAAGGCAAACACATTATTAAGTTCCAGGACATGAGCATTCTGTCATCCATGACACACTACCTTGCTCAACTACAATGCAAGGTTATTGAAATTTATAAACATTCCCATAATATCAATAAGAAAGAGGAAGCTTTAAAACTCAGCAGCAGCATCCTGTCATTGAATGCAGGAAATGGCATAAAACAGGAGAAATCGAGAACCAGTCAGAAGGGAGCAACATTTGGAATGAAACCTGCCCCCTCTCTTGTCATCTGCCATCTCGACCAAGCAGTGGAGGTTTCTCATATAAATACAGCAGCTCAAACAGTCAAACTTCTCCAAGGAGACTACGACTATGCCACTCAAAATGTCTGCCACAGTTGTGGACGAAACATCTGGACATTCTAACTCTAGCAGACCACGGCATAAAGCCTGGAAATAACTTCCAGTTATTTTGACTCTGCCGTGAAAGCCTATGCTCTCATATTGTTACTGGTTTGAATTTTTAAGTATTTATATTTTTCTCAAATAGAATGTCATTGATTTTTTTTATGTCCTGGCCGTGCAAAGAGAATAGAATGTCAAAGCCATCAGATAGTGACCAGCTGTTGAAACATTAGTGTCATTAAAGTCTATTCTATTCTTCTATTTCCATTGTATCTATATAAACTATTAATAAAATCATTTTTACAAATGTTGTCTATGGCTAAATGTATGTGTTATAAAATTAACTTTGTTTCCAGTCTTACTCTTTCTGGTAATGACAGTTTTAACAGTATTATCAGATCTTATATAATAGGTACCAATACTTTACTCCTTTAACTAACTTAATTTTACTTTCTACTCTTCCATTTCAGCAAGGCAACAGTGAAGAGCTTTCTATCTTACAGAAATGTAATATTAAAAAGTTCCTTACCTATGGAAAGGTAAAATCTCTGAGAGTTCAATGTCATGTTGCCATGATAGCAAGAGATTGATGGTTCAAATTCAGGCTATAGCGTCAAATTTATTTTTGCCCCACATTCTGATTCTACCTTTCCAACCTTGTATGGCACACAGCTGATCTGAAAATCACAGTTAGTCACTATTTTGTATGTATGCTAGAATACCAAGTAATTTCTTACCTTAAAAGGAATTTGGTGATTTCAGGATCTTGAAAACTCTGCATCCAGTGATGCTGCAGTCCGGGAGAAAATAGCAAGTTTGCCGCCAGAGGTCTCAGAGATAGCACTTTTATCTAAACTAGAAGGTATGCATATATATCTTAAAACTTGGTGTATGTATGCTTGCTACTTATAGGTTCCTACGTTGTCACAGTGATTTTGACCATATCTGGCACAAATAACCTTGTTAAAAGGCAAAAATTACTGTGTAACTTAGAATTTAAAACTCCACTCCTTTTCACACTTTTATTCAATTTTATGCTATGCCTAGAAAACCACCCAAGACCATCTGTAGCTTTGTCAGTGATAATTGTAGTAGTTTAAACATTGCCAACATAATAATAATTATTTGGTGGGCTATGGCAGAAAAAATCATGGAAGAAATAGAAATGGGTGATCTATGGAGACTAGAAAGTAGGAATGTAGAAGGTTTTTGGAAAATAGAAATAGAGTGGAGGATATAGAATGACAATATGGAGAGGGATAGAAGAGAGGGAGAGCGCCCAAAATACTGCTATCTAGCACTATGAAATGGCATTTGTGTGCTTTCAGATAAATCTTCGGCTGAGAAGTTGCAGATACAGGTAAATGAGGCTGTACAATTGCTAACGGACTATAATAGTAGGCTTGCAGCAGAAATGGACTATAGAAAGAAAGTGACAACAATGTTGAGGGATTTCCTACAGGCACAGAAGGACCTATTAGCACAAGCAGAGAGGAGATTAGAGGTAAGCTATACAAGGGCGACACCAAGAATTCAAAGGAGGATTTGTTTTTGTATTTGATGAAGCCAATCCTTAAAGTAATGATGCCATTATTTCTGAGGCACTTCAGAAACCATGTTTTTATAACGTTTCATTACTTTGATTAGTGACAAAAAAGTAATTCTGTGCATTTTATTTTTAATGTTTGGAAACAAACAGAAGTTGCAAGGTGCTTGGTCAGGGCTGTCTCCATGATGATGTTTAGGATATCCAGATACTCAGATGTCACAGTCTGATTTTTAGAAGATACATGAATGTCTAGCAAGAAGGATAAGGGGGGAAGGTTGTTGCTATGGAAACATAAACAAAGGTTGTCAACCAAAGTATAAAAATTGAAAGAAGCATAGAGACAGTGAAGCACAAGTTAAAACAAAAGTGAATCGAGACGATATTAACACATTGCTTCACTCACACTGTTTTTCACAGGAGATGTTTCAGAGCTGTTGCTCCCATCATCAGGTGAGTCTCGACTAATACTTGTTTCACATAAGCTTGCCCCGTATCTCTTAACGGTCAAGTGACCTAATCCCCTCTCATTGGCTACTGTTGTAGTATAGACTGTTGTGCGGTAAAAATTAGTTCGTTATTTAACATGGTGATATATATAAATTATTTGTGGTTGGTTTATTGACACTCGTCACTTACTTTTTCATATATTTATGAGAGACTAGTTTCAAAGGCCCTGGCCTCCATTTTCAATCTCTTCCCAACTGGCAAATGTTGTTATCTGCTCTCTCTGGTGGTGGAACTATGAACTTTTTTGTCAAATTATCTGCTGGCGGGATTTCAAAGTTCATTACGCGATCCTTATTTTTCCAGATGAATATGTTCTCCCATGTTGTCAATCTATTTTGGTTTATCACTGCTTTTAATAATTTTGGATTTGGATCAATGTCATGGTTTTCATTCCAAAAATGAAATGCTACTGCTGACTTGTCTTCTTGTTTCAATCTGATGTTTCTAAAGTGTTCTTTGACTCTGGTTTTTAAATTTCTTTTTGTTTGACCTATGTAGCATTTTTCACAATTCTTGCAATTTATTTGGTATATTCCAGATTTGTTACCTGAAGGAATTTCATCTTTTGTTTTTGAATTTAGTAATTTTAAAATTGAGTATCTATTAGTAGGTGCCAAGATGATATTTTGTTCCTTGAATATCTTTTTAAATTTATTAAATGTTTTTGGATGATATGTGAATGAACTGAATATGCTGTTGCTTTCTTTTTCTTTAATAAATGTGGTTGTTTCCTTAATGGTTTTCTTTAGTTTAGATTTTCTAATTTTCTTCAACACCAAACTTTTGTTGTATCCGTTTTCTTCTGCTATGTGTATTATTGCTTTTTGTTCCTTGAAATATTCTTCTTTTTCCATGGGTATGTTGACTAGTCTGTGTGTAAGGCTGTTTATTATTGCATGTTTATGTGTAATTGGGTTGTGGCTATTATTTTTTATATAATTTTCTGAATGTGTTGGCTTCCTGTAAATTCCAAATTTTATTTTTGTATCATTCCTGATGATATTTAGATCCAAGAAAGGTAGTTGTCCATTGATTTCCTTTTCTATTGTGAATTTGATAGTCCTTTCTTGCAGATTGAGTAATTTTAATGCATCATCTAAATGTTTACTTGGTACAATTGCAAAGATGTCGTCAACATATCTATACCAAACCTTGAAGATCAATGGGAAGGACTTTTTAATTTGTGTTTCAAATGCACTCATAAATAAGTTAGCCAAAAAAGGTGAAAGTGGATTGCCCATTGATAGTCCTGATTTCTGCTTGTAGTGTTTTCCATTAAAGCTAAAGAAGTTTTGTTCAATGCATATTTTTGTTAGAGAAATATATTCTTCTGCTTCTATTGCTTCCATATCAATTGTAGCTAGCCATTTTTTTAACACAGTCTGCAATTTTTCTGTTGGTATGCTTGGAAATAAAGATGTGACATCAAATGAAACCAGTCTGTCATTTTTGTCCAAATTTATATCTTTGATTTTTTCTACTAAATCTAAAGAGTTTCTTAAATTTGCACTTTCAAATTTTGGAAAACTATTAAATTTACTTAGTAACCATTTGGCCAAATTATATGTGGGGGCATTTATGCTACTAGTAATAGGTCTCATGCCTTTCCCTGTTTTATGAATTTTTGGCAGCCCATATACTCTTGGTAATGTTGGATTATCTACTTTAATTTTGTGCAATTCTTTTTTGTTGATTATTTTGCTCTCTTTTAGCGTTTTATTTGTGGTTTCAATGCAGTACTTTAATGGATTAGTTTCTACTTTTTGGTAATTACTGTCTTCTAACAAATCTTCCATCCTCTTTGTGTATTCTTCTTTTTCCAGAATTACTAGTTTATTTCCCTTGTCTGCTTTAGTATAAATAACCGGTTTCTTTTTAAGAGCTTTTATGATTTGGTTACTAAAATTCTTTTTCTTTTCATTTTTAATCTCTTCTACTATTTTGGAGCATTTGTTTTTTACTGTGTTTTTACTTTCTTCATTAAGTGTTTGTGTAGCAATTTGGATGTCAGCAATGTAATCTTCAATTTGGTTGGAATAATCTACACATGTCTTTAAACCTAGATTCAGCATATTCAGTTCTGTTTTTGTAAAATTTTGGTTTGATAGGTTTACCACATTGTTTAGATGATCTTTTAGGTTATGTTTGTCTTTTTGATATATCTTTTTAAAAGTGCCTGCTTTCTGGCATAAATTTTTTAATTTATTCTTTAACTTTGCTGTTTTTGTCTTCATTTTTCTATTAAGATATGCTAATAAATTGTTTTCAAAATTTTCCCAAAATATACTTCCTAATTGTTGAATATATATAATATATGAAATATATATATGAAATATATATATATGAAATATATATATATATATATATATATGAAATATATGAAATATATATATATATGAATATATATAATATATGAAAAAGTAAGTGACGAGTGTCAATAAACCAACCACAAATAATTTATATTAATTTTGACGTCACTGTTACTAAATTCCTCCAAACACACATGGTGATATATCTTTATATCTTGGAAGAGAATTTTCAAATATATATTTTTGTAACTGAATTAAATATAATACACAAAAGTGTTAATTTATCTGAAATGCATGTTAATTCTTAAACAAAGTAAAGAGGAGGTTCCTTTGCTTTAGCCCGCCTTTCAGATGACAGGATAGCACGTGCTTTAGCGGTAGTGATGACATATTTGTTTATGACGTTTATCACTGACCTTGTTTTGAACTTGATTTGTCATATATTGCCATTCAAAGGTGTGCTGTGTCGAGTGCAAAGGCTAAACTATTTTATTGATCGTTTATTGTGCATGTACTTATATGTATAATGGCAAAGTCTACCACCAGTTTTTCGCTGAAGCATCACCAGTGTAAACCTTTACAAAGCGGCAAAAAAGGAATTGCGGTTCATGTGTTTAATGCACTCTCAGAGAAAAATCCATCTTTGTCAGTGAGAGAGGTCGAACAGCTGTGCTCTGAACTTACAGGTGTGAGTGTTAGATCCGTAGGAACGCCGCAACATGAAATTGAGACAGCAGGAAAACTTACCACTCCAGGCAAAAGCAGGAATAAAAAAAGCGCGTGCTCGGAGAATGTGATAAGTTCGTGAAAAGTGCTGTGCGTTGTCATGTGCATAGTTTTTTCTTTAGAAACAAACTCCCTAACAAATAAAATTTTGTGTGCTGTAAATGAGGATGCAGATTTACCAAATTTCAGCAGATCTAGTCTGTATAGATTGCTTATACAGCTGGGGTTTGTGAATGAAAAAAGGGACAAGAAAAATGTGCTAAGAGACAGAGGCGATATTGCTGTGTGGTGAAGACGTTATTTAAGGACAGTCAGACTGTATCGGGATACAAATCGCAAAATATACTACCTTGACGAGACTTGTGTGAATGAAGGACACACGAAAAGTGAAGTATGGCATGACACGATTATTAAGACTGAAAGACAAGCAATTTTGCAAGGTATATGTGCTGGTTTAAAAAATCCCAGTGGAAAAGGCCAAAGGCTGAGTTCTGTTTCATTACAAACTTGTATTTTTGCATGCCTTCATTTCCTTATTTTGTATGATTTTATCTATCTTCCTGGCAGTTATTATGACATTTACTGCAGGTTTAAATGTGACGAGATGGCACCACCTATGGCTTATGGCGCGAAAGTATTAGCCAATTAGAGGAGGAAGAAGGTAGTTGCATGCAGAGTGATACATGTCAGTGGGGCAAGGTTATATGAAACAGAGATTAATGCAAATTGTAGTGTTTTCCTCCGTATCGTCGATAGATGGCACGATGTATTTGTCATGGTGGAGTTTTGAAATTCATGATTCTATGATTCCCGTACAAAAGAGATATGGGATGACTAATCTGTTTTATTAAAGCTGTCTCCAAGTTAATGTCATGTCTGGTATTCAAAAAATGAAAAGCAACTGCTGATTTTTCTATTTCACTGTTTTTGATTTTCCTTATTTGTTCTTTAGTTCTAATGTGTTTTTCCAAAGAGTTTAATCTGGTGGCCTGGTAGTGCTGAATCTAATGTTGTTGCATATGTTAAGGGCTTTTTGCATCACCTGAAAATTAAGTAGTTTTTATTTTATTAATTAAATAAATATGAATGTGTGTCCTTAGGATCAGTAGGGCAGCTACTAAACAAGCCACCGGCTGTGGCATTTTTCTCATTACTGTTATACTGTCATGTTTTAGACCAAAGAGTCCCATTTGTTTTTTAAAAGGTTGTGCAGATAAGCAGGTACTATGCGACAGAGCATTGATCTTGAGTGACCTGCGCTGCATTCGTTTCAGGTGCACTCCTTGCTTTGCCATATAGTAGAAGAATGTTGCACAGAGCAGCTGAAGAATGAATGATTTCTGTTACAGGAATATACAGACAAGCTGCAGAAGGTGTATGCAATACGACAAGAAGTGAAGTCACACATTCAGAATCTCCCTGATCTCACGCAACTTCCAGACGTTACTGGTGGATTGGCACCATTACCATCTGCAGGAGACCTCTTTAGTCTACACTGACTTACAGCAGCAGCAGCACCGCGTGTATTATGTTTGTGTAAATAGACAGTGATTGAACTACTTTATGTTGTAATTAGGAGCTATATATGCCTTATAACAAGTTTCTTGTTTTGTGTGCAGTACACCACTTGTACTATTGTAAATGTCATTTATATGGTAGAGAGAAAAGCACAGTACTGTAGTTTCTCTTATTGCCATATTCATCTTTGTGTTATAATTTTGGCAGATGAAAGAAAGGATTATGTTGAAAGGTAAATGAGAAGAAAAATGATAAATTCTCTCTTGTACTCTCATTGTTATTCTCACAAGAAGTGCTCCTCTGTCTAAAGTATAAATATTTGCAGCTGGAACGATATGTAAGAGGCTATCTTCTTTTGTACATACACATCACGGAAAAAGTAAATAATTATGTTCAGTAATTTCACCTTCATAAATTCACATTACAGTCCTTCCAGCCTGAGAATGAGTCCCAATGTGAATAACTAATTCAAATTAATGCCACAAAATAATGTAATTCAGACAAAAAAATTATACACGCTGAGTCAGACAAAACACTCTGTACTTCATATACAAGATTTGCAGCACATAAAAGAACCTCAAGCACAATAATACACCTTTTTGGCATTTGTCATAACTAGGGAAATGGGTCAGTATCAGTTTTTGTCAATACTCGATACTGATTACGTAGAAAATGAAGCTAGTTACAGTGAAGCAATAAATATTACACAAATATAAATATTTGTTACTAAATCTCTACTTATCTTAAGAAGTTGATGTTAATACTTCTTTCTTCTCTCTAATGAAGATCAATTTCGAAGGCAAATCGCATACATCCTCAGTTCATCAGAAACAAACTCCATTGTCAACAATTAATTGTCAATCTCAATCGTTGTTGAGATATGGGAACTGTTAAGTGACAGTGAATCTGACACACGATTATTTTCTTGTATGTTACTTACTGTACAGTTAGCACATTCCTGGCAATTTCTCGAGCTTTGTAATGCTCTACTTGTGACAATATTTGGTGATTTTAAAATCAAAATTGCAGAATCACCACCGAAGTATAGAGCAAATTTTCTGAAGTATCGTTTGATGCCAATACCATGCAAGTATCAATGACCCATCCCTAATCATAACACATATTGCTCATGTATGCCTAAACCATTGCAACAGAGCAACATCTAATTCACTGAATATGGATTTCTAATCCATTTTCATTCAGATGATCCAGAATTAGAATAAATGATGATGAAAACAATCTGTTTTTGAAATCGATCTCCATTAGAAAGAAGAATTAACACCATTTTCTTAAGATAAGTGAAGTTTTTTATACAAATATTTATATTTGTGTAATATTCATTGCTTCACTGTAGCTAGCTTTATTTTCTATGTAATACAATATTTTGTAAAAAATTACTGTTGGAATTGGTTAAAGATTAAAAATAAAGTTAAATGAGGTGAATGCAAGAGTACAGTAATGCAGTGGACAATGATACTCAGTTGTTACTTTGACAAAAGACAAGGATTCTGGAGTCAGATGTCCAGGGCTCAAAGGTGTGCAATGTGCATTTGTTTACACCAGGACTCTTTCTTGGGCTGGATGGGTTTAACATTCATCTTTTGAATCAATGTTTATAATAGTAAAGTTCCTAATACTCTATTTTCAGATTGCTGAGTTTTCTAGGGTCGTCATGCATACTCCAACTAAATGCATGCACATTGAAAAAATAACATGAATTAGTAACTAATTCATGCATAAACACTTCCCCCCCTCCTGAAATGTATTAGATCATAAATATAAAAACATTTAAGAAAACACAACTGATTAGTTATTGCTTTCCCCATAAAATTTAATATTTGATTCTATACATTAAAAGCTGTAGCAGGTTACGCTGTTAAGACAATTGTGGTTTAAAATTAGGCTGTGATGATAGAACATGCATAGGATTACAGAGGATATAACAGGTTCTTATTAAAAAACATTACCAGTGGTTTTGTTTTCTTTTGCAATTCTTTAAATTTATATTATAATATTTAATTACACAATGTACAGATAGTTATATTTAAATATTGAAACAAGGCTCATTGGCATTATAGTTATTACTGATTATTTGTTTTGAGTTTATATTTCTTTGTGCTGTAATCATTGTAACAAAAAATAAGAGAGACTAATTCATTTAAAATAATGTTGGCACTTGTGAGACTGAAATACACAATTTATAAACATGCAATGCCTACTTATATTCTTGCTGGTGAGTTCAGCAGTCTGTTTTATACAGCTAAGTATAGATTGCATTTCCTTAGGTATGTGCTATACAGATGAGAAGCTACTTATCTCAGTATTTCCTTTATGTAGAAATAAATATATTACAAATAAAAGAACTGGAAACATATGAACATTTGTTTCTTTTCTCTTCAATTTTAATGACAAAGAATTGGGCTCTTCTTTTTAAGTCCTCACCTTTAGTACAACTATGATTTTTTTATGAGAGAACGTAAGCTTTCACAGCCAGAGTCAGTAGTACAAAGAATTATTTCCGGGCTGTTTTGCTGTGGTCTGCTGGCATAAGAACGTTCCTACATTTTGTCCACAACTGCGGTGGGCATCTTCAGTGGCATGGTCAAAGTTTCTTTGGAGAAGGTTTTGTTGCATCTGAAGTGTTGAGTGCCTGAGTCGCACTATTTATGCTGGTTGCTGGGGGGCTTTAGAAGAAGCCTTGCCACCGGCCGAACCCATGCAACCACTACCTCTCAGCTCTACAACACTGCCGAGCTTTAGCTTGGTAGCACGAGGAGTGTACAGGCAACTGCCTGAGGCACTTATCTTCAACACAGCCAGACTCTGGTGGCCCTCATTAATGAGGGTGTCTCGCATCACTATGCACAAGAGAGACTGGAGTTCCTCAATGAGACGGATTACCATGCTGCGCTCAGAGACGGGCTCCCTGCCTTTGAGCAGGTGCTTGCCTTTGGGCAGGTACTCTCAATCAAGGCCAGCCTGGGGGCCGTCCTTCTCCATGTCGCCGCTGCTGCCAACATGGCCACACCGCCGCCACCTGTAGTGAGGAACTGCACTGCCACTACTGTGGCGCCTGCCTTACTGCAGTCTGCAAGGGTCACGACCTGTCATGCTATCCTCTCTATTGTGCAACCTGCAACTCCACAGGCCACTTTTCGGGGCAAGCTATGTGCCCACTGAATCCTAAGGAATGCTGATCTGCCAACCGACAACACCAACCTCACTCTCAAACCACATGCCATTTCCTGCAGCAGCCAACACAATGCTGCATATATGCCACAGTTGCTACACAGCACCAGGAGACACAAGCCAGCACAACTGAAACCACAGAACTTCTGCACATGTCACAACCACACTCAAAGACATGCAGGCAACCATTGAGAAGCTGACAGTGGGGATAGCAACGTGGGAAGAAGCCCTACTTCAGACATTGGATGAAATAAGGGAAGCTGCCCAAGCACTGCAAAGTGCTCCTCAGGAAGAAGCCAGCGCCACCTTTGAGGCTTTAAGCTATTGCAAGGCTAAGCTTGAGAAGATCGTGGGTTACATCAATGACATGTGAACGCCTGGCAAGAAGCTAGAGGAAGCTCTCAGAAGATCCCTGGCGCCAGATCACGGGGCACCTCCACCACACCTCCTGCCTTGCAGAGACTCCCGCGCCCATGCGACGCTGCCGCCACAAGACCTGCCTTGTCGCAACCCTCCCTGGGTATGGGCCCTTGAAGACCTAGGCCCCTCACTAGATACCTTGTTGTTTTTCCTATTACATTTATACCCGTTTCCGTCCCCCCCCCCCACCCAAAAAGAAAAAGCGGAGTCTGGGTTGTCCAGCAATGGTACATTCTGACTAACCCACGTCATTTTTTGCTGTTTTTTTATGTTTCCTGCCTTTGATGACAGGATGCCAGTTTCTGGTGAGCTTCAAGGCTTCTTCCTTTCTGTTAAAAGTTTTTGGATGCTTGTAAATTTCTATGACTCCCGGTGCAGACATGTATGGTAATGTGCTGTAAATGAAAGGATGCTTGCGTCCTGGAATTGTATGATATGTTCACCTTCAGCCTCAATGACATGTTTGGCGACTGCGGACCTTTCTGTGTGGCCCAGATGGCAGTTACTCTTGTGTTCTTTATCAAAAAACAGCCAAAATGACATGGGCCAATCAGAGTGCTCCACAACCCAGGCTCCGCCCCCCAGCAACCAGAATAAATAGCGCAACTCAGACACTCAACACTTCAGATGCAGAGAAACCTTCTCCGAAGATACTTCAACCGTGCCACTGAAGATGTACACCACAGTTGTGGACAAAACGTATGGACATTCTTATGCCAGCAGACCATGGCAAAACAGCCCGGAAATAATTCTTTGTGATGTGATTTCTTTATTTTTAGTGCAATTTCGTACTGGAGGGCATTCTTTTAACGTTACCGAAGTCATAACTTAATTGTTTATTTATTTACTTACTGCGTATGTAGCTATATTGAAGAATTCAGTACAGCCAAATTATCCTTGTTTCTCCACTGAATGTAATGCTGCCAACAGTCTTATCTCTTTTATTACACTATCTAGTGATACCAAAATTAAAGGATTGCAATAAGTAAAGAATCATGCTGGATTTCAAAGGAATGTTGGTTCTTTGTTACAACGCGTGCAGGTGCAGTTGAGTCAAATAGCAGTTGGGGTGAATAGCTGTTTTAACATAAGAAACGTAAGAAACAGTGTCCTTAGCAGATTTCTAAAGGGTAGTACTTGACTCTGTTTGAATAGGCATTCTTCAGACCCTTAATAATGGCATGAGCATAATCACAATAGACAAAATTGTTACAAAGGGAATCTTTGTGTGAAAAGAGGGCTTCCAGAAAGTGAAAGTCACACATACACCCACGCGCAGCTGTGGAGGACAGTCTTCGGCGTGAGGCTGATTAGGGCAGTCCTCTTCTTCTGTCTTGGTTGAGGGCAGACCAGAAGCGATGAGAGAAGATATTTGTCGATTTATATATATGTGAAGAACGAATTAAGTTTTATCGAGTAATAAGCATTTCAAATATAGTAACTTTAAACAGTGGTATTGGTAACCCTTGGTCGGCAACTTCAAGTTTGATATTTGAGTTTGATTTATGAGTCACTAGGTTTACACTCAAACTTCACTTACTTGTTGTATAATTGAAACGTTTTCAAGATCATTCGATCTCATCCTCAGCTGTTTGGTGACTAAATGAACATTCCTCTTCTTCCACTACTACGGAGCTCCGATCACTCTGCCATCTGGAGTTAGGGGCACTAATCTCTGTTTCATATAACCTTGCCCCGCTGAAATGTATCACTCCGCGTTCAACTACCTCCCCCTCGCCCTAATTGGCTAATGCTTTTGCGCCATAGGCCATAGGCAGTGCCTTCCCGTCACATCTAAACCTGCAGCAAACGTAATAATTGCCGGGAAGATAAATAAAATCATACAAATAAGGATATGAAGGCATGCAAAAATACAAGTTTATAATGAACTGAGCAAATTGAAACAGAATGACTGAGCAATGAAACTGAAAGAGTTTATAATGAAAGGCCTTTGGCCTTTTCCACTGGGATTTTTTTAAACCAGCACACATACCTTTCAAAAATGCTTGTCTTTCAGTCTTAAAAGTCGTGTCACCCATACCTTACTTTTCGTGTGTTCTTTGTGTATATTTTGTGATTTGTATCTCGGTGCAGTCTGGTTGTCCTTAAATAACGTCTTCGCCACACAGCAATATCGCCTCTGTCTTTTAGCACATTTTTCTTGCCTCTTTTTTCATTCACAAATCCCAGCTGTATAAGCAATCTGCTGAAATTTGGTAAATCTGCATCCTCATTTACAGCAGACGAAATGTTACTTATGTTAGGGAGTTCGTTTCTAAAGAAAAACTACACACATGACGACGCACAACACTTTTCACGTATTTTCTCCGAGCACGCACTTTTGTTTATTCCTGCTTTTGCCTGGAGTGGTAAGTGTTCCTGTTTTCTCAGTTTCATGTCGTGATGTTCCTACGGATGTAACACTCACACCTGTAACTTCAGAGCACAGCTGTTCGACTTCTCTCACTGACAAAGACGGATTCTTCTCTGAGTGCATTAAACACATGCAACACAATTCTTTTTTCACCTGTTTGTAAATAATTATCCTTGCGATACTTCAGCGAAAAACTGGCGGTTAGACTCTGCCATTATACATATAATAAGTACATGCGCAATAAACGATCAATAAAATAATTTAGCTCTCGCACTCTCGAATGGCGATATATGACTAATCCAGTTCAAAACAAGGTCAGTGATAAAAGTCATATAAACAAATGTCACCACTACGGCTAAATCACGTGCTATCGTGCCATGTGCTTGAGAGCAAAGGAACCTCCTCTTTACTTCGTTTAAGAATTAACATGCATTTCAGATAAATCAACTCTGTTGCGTAATATATTTAATTCAAACAGCTACGAAAATAAACATTTGATAATTCTCTTCCAACATATAATGATATATCACCATGTTAAATAACGAACTAATTTTTACCGCACGACAGTCATTAGCACAACAGCAGCCATTGAGAGGTGATTAGGTCACGTGACCGTTAAGAGATACTGGGCAAGCTTACGTGAAACAAGGTATAGTTTTAATACTTCATTTATGGCCGGGATTTCAAAATTTATAACTTTATCATGGTTTTTGTTTATGAATATTATTTCCCAAATATCCAATTCTATGGGTGTACTTAAAGATTTTAACAGTTTAATGTTGTGGTTTTCTGTCCAAAAATGGTGTGAAACTGCAGATTTTTTTTGTTTGTTTCAACTTAATGTTCCTCTGGTGTTCTTTTTGCCTGGTTAACAAGTTTCCCTTAGTTTTTCCTATGTAGCTTTTTTCACAGGTTTCACAATTAATCTGATAAATTCCTGATTTCAAATTGTTGGGGATTGAATTTTTTAGTGGTTTATTGAGCAGGTTCCTCAGACTGAATTTGTTTTGGGGTGCTAGTTTTAAGTTTAGTCTTTTGAAGATTCATTCAAATTTTCTAAAAGCCCATGGATGATAGGTGAATTTTCTATATTGCCAACTTGTGTTTTTAAGTGGTGTGAGAGTGGTATTTTTTGATACTAACTTCAGTTTTTCTTTTCTCTTCATCATGTTCCATATGATGGCTGGGTTGAATCCATTTAATACCGCTATGTCTTTTATGTGTTGTTGTTCTTTCAAAAATTCCTCCTTACTCAGTGGGATGTTGTATAGCCGGTGATTTAGACTTCTAAAGGCAGCTAGTTGATGTAAAACTGGGTTGTATTCATTTTTCTTTATGTAATTATCTATGTGTGTGGGCTTCCTGTATATTCCAAAATCTACACCATGACGATTTCTAGTTATCTTGAGGTCCAAAAAGGGTAGGGTGTTGTCTCTTTCTACTTCCATTGTAAACTGGATGTGATTATCTTGCAGGTTTAGTAATTTTAGAGAATCTTCTCTAAGTTTTTTCAGAATGATAGCAAGAACATCAACATAACTCTGCCAAAATTTATAAATCTGTGGGAAGGCCTTTACTATGTGTGTTTCAAAACAGCTCATGTATAGGTCTGCTAAAATAGGCGAAAGTGGGCTCCCCATAGCTAATCCTTTTGATTGTCTGTAGAATTTTTGGTTAAACATGAAGTAATTATTCCTTATGCATAAATCTGTAAGATTGATAATGTCATCTATTTCTCTGGGGTCCGTTGTAGTCTGGGTTAGCCATTTTTTGAGGAGTGTAGGTATTTTTTCTACTGGAATGCTTGTAAAAAGTGCCTTAACGTCAAAAGAAACTAGTATGTGATTTTCCGGGATGTTGTACTTCTGTAGGTGATTTATCAATTCTAAGGAGTTCTTTATTCCCAAACTTTTAAATTTGTCATATAATTTTAATTTTCTTACTAACCACTTTGCAATGTGATACGTAGGTGAATTGATGCCATTGATGATGGGTCTCATGCTATTGTCTTGTTTGTGGATTTTTGGCAGACAGTACAATCTTGGTAGTGTGGGGTTGGAAGATTTTAAGTTGTATTTTTCAGATGTACTTAATGTTTTTGTAATTGATAAAGCTTTATTGACAGAAGTGATACTTGGGGTTAATGGATTTTTTGGAATGATTTCATATTCTGGACTGTCTAACATAAGGTTTACTCTCTGAATATAGTCTTCTGTCTCCATAATTACTAGAGAATTACCTTTGTCAGCTTTTAGGTATACCACTGGCTTCCTATTTAAATTTCTTATTGTTTTGTTGTAAGTTTTATTGTATATTGGGGATAACTGCTTTATTATATCCAGAAAGAGACAACACCCTACCCTTTTTGGACCTCAAGATAACTAGAAATCGTCATGGTGTAGATTTTGGAATATACAGGAAGCCCACACACATAGATAATTACATAAAGAAAAATGAATACAACCCAGTTTCACATCAACTATCTGCCTTTAGAAGTCTAAATCACCGGCTATACAACATCCCACTGAGTAAGGAGGAATTTTTGAAAGAACAACAACACATAAAAGACATAGCAGTATTAAATGGATTCAACCCAGCCATCATAAGGAACATGATGAAGAGAAAGGAAAAACTGAAGTTAATATCAAAAAATACCACTCTCACACCACTTAAAAACACAAATTGGCAATATAGAAAATTATTCTATCATCCATGGGCTTTTAGAAAATTTGAACGAATCTTCAAAAGACTAAACTTAAAACTAGCACCCCAAAACAAATTCAGTCTGAGGAACCTGTTAAATAAACCACTGAAAAATACAATCCCCAACAATTTGAAATCAGGAATTTATCAGATTAATTGCGAAACCTGTGAAAAAAGCTACATAGGAAAAACTAAGAGAAACTTGTTAACCAGGCAAAAAGAACACCAGATGAACATTAAGTTGAAACAAACAGAAAAATCTGCAGTTTCACACCATTTTTGGACAGAAAACCACAACATTGGCCACAACATTAAACTGTTAAAATCTTTAAGTACACCCATAGAATTGGATATTTGGGAAATAATATTCATAAACAAAAACCGTGATAGTTATAAATTTTGAAATCCCGGCCATAAATGAAGTATTAAAACTTAGTGCCCCTAACACCAGATGGCAGAGTGATCGGAGCTCCGTAGTAGTGGAAGAAGACGAATGTTCATTTAGTTACCAAACAGCTGAGGATGAGATCGAATGATCTTGAAAATGTTTCAATTATACAACAACAAGTAAGTGAAGTTTGAGTGTAAACATAGTGACTCATAAATCAAACTTAAATATGAAGAATACTTCACTGTTAATTATGCTTCTGCTTTTAATATTCAAGTTTGATGTTCTGATTAAAAAGAAGCAGTCTTTAAAGCAGTTTGAAACGGGCATTCCAGTGTCATTAAAACTATCCTCATACATACTCACGCATACCCTGTGAGAAACCTCATTGCTTTACCCTGAGCTAAACACTATTTGTTGCAAACTGTAGCGTGAACGTGGAACTGTGCGCCACCCAATTTTTTTGTATCACTAGCAAACTACAAAGTACCTAAATTGCACTACCTAGCTAGCTAATTACACTAAGGGTGGTATTGCATTCAGAACACAATATCCATGTCCTCAGCAGACCCTTGTCGAATAATAATTGAAGGCAAGCCTCCTCATTATTAAAATAAAAGGTCAAGTTCATTTGTCGAAACATTTCCTAATTTTAAACAACATACCTACTAAATGAATCTTAAACATTTGAAGAACGCACAGAACAAACAGCCTTCACTTCTAACAGTACAGTAGGTAATTCTGCTGTACAGCAAGCCTACTTTTGTAAAGCAATAAAACCTGAGAGGAAACATTGTCATTATTTTCCAAAACTGACCTTCACTAACTGCATCCACATGTCTTTCTGCACCGATGTTGGACAGATGTCTGGAGCATTTATACAGAGGTTGGCTACAAGTGGTACACATCTCTCTCATGTTAGCTGCAATGCGAGAACCTGTGGGTTGTATGCTTGCGCATGTGTATACCTGCACCTTGGGACTTAGAAAATATTCTTGCATCACACAAAAGAAATTAAATTTAAAGGGAGTCGATTAATGACACTAAACAACACTTACAGTGGATTGCCACTGATCATAGAAAATCACTGATCACCACTTTACATAGAAAAACATAAAAACCAACTAATGAACTTAGAAATCCTGCCAGAAGACAACCCCACATTTAAATTCACCACAAAATCAACAGATGGCAGCAGCAACTCTAGAACTGCCCACCACTGGATCAAGCTTTAGTCGCATTAGAACCGATGATGTGAATGATAGTTCACGAAACATGTCCTCAATATAGGTATGTAAGTGAAGCTGATGTGTAATAAATATGACTCATCTATAATTAAAAATTATTTCGTTTCTCTGTGGTGTTCCATACAGTTAAATTTTGACAACTACAAATAGTTTTTCCGATTAATTTTGACGTCACTGTTACTAAATTCCTCCAATCACACATATGTCAAACTCATTTGAGCCACTAAGTTATCTTTCTATCAAAAGAATAATTATATCAACATATAATCAAAAAGTTAAAGAAGATAATATATTAATTTTAAAGAGAGTCGATTAAAGACACTAGACAACACTTACTTTTAAATTTTTCCGGAACATGTTTCAGAGGCTTTGCCTCTATCATCGGCCGGCTCTCGACTGTTGTCTAGTGTCTTTAATCGACTCTCTTTAAAATTAATTTATCATAACAACACTGTTTTCAACACTTCCAAGAAAGGAATTAAGATAATATATTATAAACAAAAGGCAAACTATGAGAAAATTTATGTAACAGCATGACTAGAATCAGTACACTACCAAGAAAATCCTCTGTAGCAACTTTTAGACTTCTAACAGGCCATGACCGTCTCAATAAACATTTATGCAGAATTGTTATAATGTCCTTTCTGTACACTTAAAGAAGATGTGGATGGAAACTACCTACTCCACTGCCCAACATACTAACATAACATCAAAATATCATTGTCAACTGCTTAACATTAGATACCAACTCTTATATGATGCATGTTCAGAAAGTAAGTACCTTCTTGAAAACGGAACAAATTTCTTCAGGCCAATTTTATTTTTAAATTTTCTACATATTTCCTGACAATGTTCAAACACTATCGTAGTGGGTGATCAGCTTTTCGATATCTTCTGCATAGAAAATTCCTGGCAGTAATGATAGCCACGACTCCAGAGCATTTTTCACTTTATCATCAGATTCAAAGCGCTTGCTCCATAGCTTGCACTTCATGTGCTTGAACAAGTTTGGGTTGTAAAGTGTGTGATTAAACTGCTGAATCACTGTTTGAGTGTCACTAGTATTGGGCCAAGGAAGTATGTAATAAAACTACTGCTGCAATTATTTATCTTAATAATGTGAAGTAGATAGAATTAAGTTTTATAAGAATCATTTGTTTAAAAATAGCAGACGAAGTCATGTGCATGTCACATTTTTGTTCACTACTTGACAATGATTATATCTTCTGAAAGTTTGCTGCTTGCTTAGTAAATAATATGACCACTGTAAATATTGTCAGGATACTCTGTGTAAAACGTCAATCAGATTAAAGCTGGTACTAACACTTGTTGCTATGTCCTACTTATACAGACCTGTGTGAAAATTGATGCTTGTAAATAACTAATCAAGCAAACAAATTCACAATTTAAAATGATGAGGAAGCCGCTGCAGTCTCACTGGAATGAGAAGCCAGGAGCTGCCCCACACCAATCACCAATAAATGCAATAACATCATTGATATGTGTCTCAGGAGCTAATTTTGCAGCCATTGTTAGTTTGTTCCAGTCTTCTCTGTTGGCTTGCTTGCCTGGACGTTTGAACTCGATGGGATTGCGACCGCGCTGGGATAACAACGGGTATCCTGACACGACACATGGCAATGCTACAGGTCCAGTGCCATCATAGGACGAAAGAGCAGATTCATACAAACCACGTTCATCAAGCGGGAGTGCCTGCAAGGGTTCAAACTCAGTTAATACCCCCATTTACAAACAGCAAATGCATTCATATTCATGTTAACCTCTTAACATAAACATTTTGTTTTTGCGTTACTGTTTTCTTTTTTTAACTAATTTCATGAGCTATGAGAGGCAAAGAAATTCAAGTGGTGCAGGAGTACATTTATAGAGATGAATGATTTAATATCTAAAACTCAGCATGGGTTTTGTAAACAAAAATCAACAGAAACTGCACTTTTTGATTTTGTAAACAGTGTAATAAGTACTTTGGATAACAAAGACAAAATACTAGGCACATTCTTCGACCTAACTAAAGCATTTGATGTACTAAACCACAATTTACTATTCCAAAAATTAGAACATATGGGTATTAGAGGGCATGCATTGGAATGGATCAAATCATACCTAAAGGACAGGAAGCAAATAGTAGAAATTTCCCATACAGAAAAAGCTTGCGTTAAAGAATACCTATCAGACACAAAATATATTAAGTTTGGTGTACCACAAGGTTCTATTTTGGGTCCTATTCTTTTCTTATTGTTTGTAAATGATTTTCAGTCAAATATTACAGCTAAAACAATAGTTCAATATGCTGACGACACAAATATATTAATTGAAGTCAATGCACGACACAAATATATTAATTGAAGTCAATGCACTTGAAGAGCTACAAATCTTATTGAGCAGAATGTTCTGTAATATTTCTAAATGGTTCAGCAATAATAATTTAATCGTAAACTTGGATAAGACACGTGTAATTCATTTTCAGTTTTCTCAGAATAAGTCTTCCGTACAACCACAATTAATATGTAATAATAAAGTAATTAAGTATGTAAATACTACTAAATTTCTTGGTCTTTGGATACAGAGTAACCTAAAGTGGGAGACACATGTTGATCATCTAATTAAAAAACTGAGTACAATTTATTAATTTATAGATGAGTTGTATTTATTACACATCGGCTTCACTTACGTACCTATTTTGAGGACATGTTTTGCAAACCATCGTTTGCATCTTTGGCTCTTATGCGACTAAAGCTTGATCCATTGGTGTGGGTAATTCTGGAGTTGCTACTGCCATCTGTTGATTTAGTGATGAACTTAAATGTGGGATTCTCTTCTGGCAGGATTTCAAAGTTCATTAGTTGGTTTTTATGTTTTTCTATGTATATTCTCTCCCATACGACGAGTTCACTATGTTTTTGTATGTATTTTAGTAATTTGGTGCTATCTTCAATTTCATGATTTTCAGACGAGACATGAACTGCTATTGCGGACTTATCAATATTTTTGTATCTTAAGTGCCTGAAGTGTTCTTTCTTTCTAGTGGCTATGTACAATTGATATGAGTACAATTTGTTATAATTTCAGACAACTGGTACATATAGTTAACATAAAAACTCTCAGAAACGTGTATTTTGCGTGTACTCACTCCATTTTAAAATATGGCTTAACATTATAGGGTAACTCACCACATTGTAAATCATTATTCATAATGATCCTAAGAATACTTGGAGGAGTTAAACCAACATCTACATGCAGACCATTATTTAAAAAATTTAAAATCTTACCTCTCCCATGTATTTTCATTTTTGAAATTTTAAAATTTACAAAGACAATTTAATGACAGGAAATGGTCACTGTACCTTTAATGGCACAGTTCATAACCATAATACTAGACAGAGAATGGATATTCATGTTTATTTTTTATTTATTTTATCTATCTGCTGTAGGAGTCAACCAGACTCCTGGCATCGTCAATAATACAGACAATAATATACAAAAATATAAATATGAATTACAATATTGTTGAAAATATTACAAATTAATATAAAGTCTAATACAATTTTTAGTTAATAATGTGAATAGAAGTAACACAAGAGCTCATCAAAACAGTGTAATAAACCTAGGAATCAATTTTTTTTTAATAAACTGCCTAAAGCCAATAAAACCACTTGCAATTTTTCAGCATTTAAAAAGTCAGTTTTGGCACACTTGCTGGACCACTGTTTTTATTCTGTTAGTGAATTTATGGAAAGTTTATAATATTGTTACATTTCTGAATTAATTGTGTATATCATAAAATTCTTGAGATATCTTTATAAAACATTATTTTGTACAAACACTGACTTGTCCTTATTGGATGTGACTTGTTAATTTACAAATATAGTTAATTGCATGTAAATTCACAATTTGACGTGTCTTGTATCATAGTACTCATGCACAATGTATGATTTACAAGATGAATAAATTATCTATTTATCTATTTGGGAGTTAAAAGAGGATTGGGAACAGCAGAAAAAGTGGATGCTAGCTAAGGGAAGATTAGCATTAGGTTTACTAAGAAAATGCTTATACACAGCACCAATGATGAAGATATGGTTTGAAAGGCTGTACTTAGCCCTAGTGGAGTCGAGGGATATGGAGCATGGAAATATGGGGGATTGAAATTGGATGGATGAAATTGATCTTATATTAAGAGCATATTGTAAACTTATATTGGAGGTACACCAGAATTCAGGCTAATGTAGGAATACTTTTAGAAATGGGGTAAAGTAGTATGAAAAGAATGGTGATGGAAAAAGTGGTACAGGATACTGTAGTTACCAGAGGATAATCTGATAAAATGTTGCCTCAATTTTCAATAAAACCATCGGCGTTGGGCCGACCCCCTAACCCTGATCTTATCTATCAGGTCAATATTGTGACTTTGTGAGTTCGTAGAATTAAAAGTCCAATTTGCAGAAATTAAAAATCTTCTTTATTTTTGTAGAAATACACAGTTCAATTCTCACGTAACAACACTACATTACATAACACAATCTTCCAAGGTTGATGACAATAACAGCGTCCAGTTCAGCTCTCTTTACAACACTCTTATTATACAACAAACTCTGCTTACTCACGCTGTTTACAACTGTTTCACATCTCAGCGTTTTACCACTAACTCACTTTGCGAGCCGTCACATCCTTAAATACCTAATTCGTAACTCTAGATTGTTCTACAATCAGCCAGAACCTGAAAAATCTCTATCAGTCCAGAAATTTCCGGAAGAATAAAGAAACCAAAGTAACTTGATCTATGCCAGCAAGTCCTTTACCTCAGTTATCGCTGCCCGCCGGCGCTTGTTTACAATAGCCGCACTATCATTAACTACTTAGCAAGGCTCATTATTACCATGAAACTTTATCCGCCGACTGTTTTCTTATTTGTGCCGAAACTTTTATGCCTGTTGCCGTGATAGTTACAGAAAGAGTTTCACCATAAGTACAAATCTTAATTCAGATCACTCATCTATACGATTAAAGTAATTTAAACAGTGTACAAACAAATTAAAGATAAGGTGTTAGAATTAATCACTCATCTATACTAAGCATATATAAATATGATGAAAAGAATAAGAGCAAAATTTAAATCATGGACAACGAAAAAGAAGGATGAGGATGAGGACCAGGATGACGAAAAAGATCTGATTAAGCGAGAACAGTGTGCATTCTGCAAAGAGCATGGATGCTGTAAGGCTAAGGGATGCTGTGTAAATTGTAAATGCAGGCTTGTTAGAGTTCCAGTATACCCAACATATAGTGGCCCTATCATTTGAATGTTGCAGTCCATCAAAACACACAAAAATTAAACTTTTGTAAGTACAGACAATCTCTGCCTTATGTTTACCTGTTCAACTTTCTGGTCCATGGAGACTGCAAGGACCCATTCCTTTACTTCCTCGTGTTGCTGGGGCTCAATGTGAAGAGTTTCTGGTAAAGGAATCTCCATTGGGAAGTCAGTGGCAACAAAGTCACTGTGATCCAGCAAGTCTATGTTACCTTCCTCAATTGCTTCACACAAATCAAGGTAGTGGTTCAAAAACACAAATGCTTCACTTTCCTTCCCTACTGCCTGTAACACACAGTAACATCATTAACTTATATTTGAAAAATAATTGACAACTTCAGTATTTTGTTTAATTTCAATTTTGATAAAACTTTGTTGTGCTTCTTTCTCTACCACTTACATAGAAGATAGAGAAAGTATTGCATTCCACCCAAAAATTTGTGACCAAGATTTTCTTGGAATATATGTTTTGAACTCTCCTGAATTCCTCCCCCCCCAATATACAAGGAGCGTTAAAAAGTAAGTTCTGTTTCAATTTATCTCTGCTGCAGCACTGCGATCGCAGTTCCGCACATGCGCGGTAGATGCTCTGTATCAAGGGAAAGAAACGTGCGTCATTGTGAGATCGCCGTCAGCCACGTACGCTTTATTGTGCTTGTTTACAATGTCGGTGTTGATTGAAAATCCCGCCGCTTGTGAAATCAGATCTGTAATTCATTTTCTGAATGCTAGGAAAGTGAAACCAATTGAAATTTATCGGCAAATTTTGGATGTCAAAAGGTGGTGTATTTCTTCAAGACAACGCATGACCACACACTGCAAATGCGACGAGAAACATCCTACAGGGATTTGGCTGGGACGTGTTTGACCACTCCCTGTACAACCCTGACCTCGCTCCTAGCGACTTTCATCTGTTTTTGCATCTCAAATCTTTCCTTGGCGGTCAACACTTCAACAATGATGAAGGGCTGAAAGAAAATGTTTCCAACTGGTTGAAGACACAGGTGGCAAACTTCTATGAAGAAGGTATACAAAAACTTGTGCCTCGCTATGACAAATGCCTGCAAAATTTCAGCAGTTATGTGGAAAAGTAGTTTAAGAGTTGTAGAATTTTGTGCAATAAACAATTTTTCTGTATCTGTAGACAATTTAATTTTAATACCAAACAGAACTTACTTTCTGGACGTACCTCATATTTAAAAGTCTGCACACATGCATGTGTGAGAGTGAACAGTGTAATTCAAAAAAGAAAAGCCCAAACTTGGTATATGCGACAAAAAGATTATCAAAAAAATCCCATCACCTCAGACTATCTATGTTCATCAAGTGGGATGGCTCAGGTGGTCTTGTCTGTAGCCTGATTTCGGAGGTCCAGGTTCAATTCTCGTGGCCTATCTGCCAGACCCATCGGTTTCTTTGAGAGGTTCCCCAGTTGCTGGGCAAATACTGAGTAGGTGAATTACATCCCCCAAATTTCCTGCCCCTCCATTTCATCCCCATTATCATTTAACATAATCTCTCATCTGGTGGCCTCTTTTAGGTTAGAAGTGTCGGCAGGTGTCTCAGCGTTGCATGGCAGGATGATTATGACACATGTATGGCTAAGGATGTATGTAGCGTCGCTGTCACTGGAGCGCGACATGATGTGCCTAATTCTAAGATACAAGTTTGCATGTTTTGATTGTTCATTTGAAATATATATTTGGAAATCTAAAAAAATTATCGTGGATTAAGTTAGTTAAAATTTGTTTTATCCATTGCCATGCTTTGTTGACAAAAATAACTCATTGCATTAAATTCAAGAACTCAACAATACATCAACAATATGCTATAAAACCAAGGACTCAAAACTAAGGACACATGCATGTCTGGAGTTACACAAAAGTTTGCTGCAAATGAAGAATCAATCCTTAGGTTAACTGTTATCATTTGACAGTATGCAAAAAAGAAATTACCCTGCAGTCGACACCAGCTTCATAAAATGCTTTATCTGCTGGAATAATATCTGTATGGCGCAACAGTGACGTTGATATCTTGGCCACCAGCTGCTCCAGGGACTTTGCCTCTTTGCAGGCTGCTCGGTTTGCATAATAGTGAGATATCATGAGCAGCGTATCAAACTCGGCATGCACTGAACCACCAGCATCAGATGAAGTCTTCATGGCTTCAGTCTGTAATCATTAAACAGAACAGTGTTTTGTTTACTTTACAGCTTTTAATGAACACAGAGTATGTTTATATATAGAATTTGTGCCTAATTTTAGTAACAATGGCACCACACAGAGTATGTTGTCGCCCTTACACAAAGCTGGGCCAGTGGTAAAGAGAAGGGAATCACAAAGGCAGTTCAATAAGTACCCTGTTGGAAATGAAGGTACCAGTTTTTTCAAACATAAATTATATTATGCGTGTTTGGAGGAATTTAGTAACAGTGACATCAAAATTAATCATAAAAACTATTTGTAGTCGGTTTAAAAATTATTTGTAGTGACGAGTGTCATTAAACCGACTACAAATAGTTTTTACGACAAATTATATTATTTATTTCTCAACATAGTCTCCATTTAGGGATATACACTTTGAGACGGTCTGCTGGTCTCAGAAGCGTCTGCCAAGTCATGTTTGAGGTCCTCCCTCAAAATGACGGCTTTTGGCTTCTGCTTCTGCTGCGTTCTCCGATGTTATTCGATGATTTTGGTGATGTTGGGTATCTCGGCTGCATCAGGAACTCACGAAAGTGTAGGAGTAAGGACTTATCTGTGCCGGACTGGCTACAGGTGTCGGAGATCCAGGATCGAGGGGCCAGGTCAGAAAGCTTGAATTATACATCGAAGAAACAGTCATAGAAACCTTTTATTTCTGTTACTACACGTACATAACTGCCAGATGCTGTCTGATGTCAGTCGGCTAATGTCCTCGGCTTGCAGGCTCTGCAGGAATGACTACCTTTAGCTGGCATTACCCTGCTGTCGGATGTCACTTGCACATGTTACTCACCTGCGGGATCTATGGCCCATTTTAGGCGCGATAATCTAATCGCGAGTGGCGCAGATTTTCCGTGATACTATATGTCGGCAAATGGGGTTGCTGGACGTTTTGCCAGATATTTATACATAACTCAGCCTCCCTGTCTCATTAGCTCATCTGAAACACCATTGCCAATGTTTTGGCGCTATACATAGCGTGGGTGGCATTCTGTCTTCTGATAGGCTGCCAAATGCCTGCTGAAGCCTCTTTGTTTCCCTGTTTATCAAACTTTCTCCCAAAAACAGACGCTTTTCTGGGACCTTGAACTCTAGCTTATACAAAAGCCTGCTCCCCTTAGGGTTGTTGGACAATGGTTACTAGTAAACAGAGTCATAAAATCCCCTTAAGAGAACTTAAGCTGCCAAGCAAGCTGAGCACTTTTTACATGTGTACACATATACGAAAATAATATATGCAATTGAGCCATATATAATAATTATTATATATGAATAATATATAGATAATTATATAATAATTATTTTCAGGCTGGATGGAAGTTTCCGCCTCAACTTCTCTCTTCTCCTGCCATTTTTTAACCCCTCCAAAAAATAAGAGTTGTCAAGCTCTGCAAAATACGCTCCATGATGAGTTCCTCATTTGTCCTAAATTTTGTTCCTGCGGCCCATTTCTTCACTTCATTTATTTATAGATTAATAAATATACCCCTGAATGAAGAGGAATTTGATAAAGAATATAAACATATTATTAATACTGCTTTAATTAATGGTTTTAATATAGACTTTATACAAAAGAAGATTGAAAAATTCAAATATCAAAAAACTGTTAATTATATTTCTACCCTTAGAAAAATAAAAGACGATAGTAATTTTAAAAAATTTACTTACTATCCTTGGGTTAATAAACATTTTCAAAAATCTTTTAAAGAGTTTGGTATAACTTTAGTTCCTCAAAATAAATATAGTATTAAAAATTTACTACATTTCTCTAAAACAGATGAAATTCCTAATAATAAAAAAATCTATTATTTATCAACTTAATTGTTTAGATTGTGATCAGGTTTATATTGGTAACATTAAGTATAAACAAACTGATCAATTGGCCATAGCAGATCATGTTTGCTCATTTAACCATGAAATAAATCCCGAAGTTAAATTATTAAAACAATTAAATGTTCAGATAGATTTAATGGTTTGGGAAAAGATATTTATTTTAAAAAATAAACATTGCATAATGATATGTGTTTGGAGGAATTTAGTAACAGTGACGTTAAAATTAATCTCGGAAACTATTTGTAGTTGGTTTATTAATACTCATCACTTACTTGTTTATATTTATGAGAGACTAGTTTCAAAGGCATTCGCCTCCATTTTCAATCTCTTCCCAACTGGCAACTGTTGTTGTCTGCTCTCTCTCTGGTGGTGGAACTATGAACTTCTTTGTCAAATTATCTACTGGTGGGATTTCAAAGTTCATTATGCGATCCTTATTTGACCATATGAATATGTTCTCCCATGTTGTCAATTTATTTTGGTTTATCACTCCTTTTAATAATTTTGGATTTGGATCAATGTCATGGTTTTCATTCCACTTTTAGCATTTCACTTTTGGAATGAAAACCATGACATTGATCCAAATCGAAAATTATTAAAAGGAGTGATAAACCAAAATAAATTGACAACATGGGAGAACATATTCATATGGAAAAATAAGGATTGCGTAATGAACTTTTAAATCCCACCAGCAGATAATTTGAGAAAGAAGTTCATAGTTCCACCACCAGAGAGAGAGAGAGAGCAGACAACAACAGATGCCAGTTGGAAAGAGATTGAAAATGGAGGCGAATGCCTTTGAAACTAGTCTCTCATAAATATAAACAAGTAAATGAAGAGTATTGATAAACCAACTACAAATATATCGAGATTTAACTGTATTGGAACACCACAGTGAAGCGAAAAATTATTAAATTTTAGATGAGTCGTATTTTTTACACATCTGCTTCACTTTCGTACCTATTTTGAGGACATGTTTCGCAAATCATCGTTTGCATCTACGGCTCTTATGCGACTGAAGCTTGATCCAGCTGTGTGGGTAATTCTGGGGTTGCTGCTGCCATCTGTTGATTTAGTGATGAACTTAAATGTGGGATTCTCTTCTGGCGGGATTTCAAAGTTCATTAGTTGGTTTTTATGTTTTTCTATGTATATCCTCTCCCACAGATAATTACATCAAAGCAGATAGTTTCAACCCAATTCCACACAAACATGCAACCATCAACAGTCTCACACACAGATTAGTAAATCTACCTCTCAGCCAGCAAGAATATCAAAACGAATACCATCAAATCTTAAAAACTGCAATTAAAAATGGATATGGAAAAAACCTTGTAGATAAAAAACTAAAATCATTCAAACTTCAAAAGAGATTAAAACAGATCACAGCTCTCACACCAATAAAACAAGAAATTAGATTTGCTAAATTTACTTACCACCACTGGGCCACAAAAAAGTTCCAAAAAATATTCAAGAAATACAATATAACATTGGCACCAAAAAACAATTACAACATTAAAAACCTACTTCACAGTAATAATACTGATAAGATAAAACCAGAGGAAAAGTCAGGCATTTACAAGATTAAGTGTAAAGACTGTGAAAAAATTTACATAGGGAGGACAAAAAGAAACATAGGCACTAGAAAGAAAGAACACTTCAGGCACTTAAGATACAAAAATATTGATAAGTTCGCAATAGCAGCTCATTTCTGGTCTGAAAATCATGAAATTGAAGATAGCACCGAATTACTAAAATATGTACAAAAACATAGTGAACTCGTCATATGGGAGAGGATATACATAGAAAAACATAAAAACCAACTAATGAACTTTGAAATCCCGCCAGAAGAGAATCCCACATTTAAGTTCATCACTAAATCAACAGATGGCAGCAGCAACCCCAGAATTACCCACACAGATGGATCAAGCTTTAGTCGCATAAGAGCCGTAGATGCAAACGATGATTTGCGAAACATGTCCTCAAAATAGGTACGAAAGTGAAGCAGATGTGTAAAAAATACGACTCATCTAAAATTTAACAACTACAAATAGTTTCTGAGATCGCATAATAAATTTTGAAATACCAACAGTCAAATTTGTTCTTAAGTTTGTTTCGTTTTCAGATTTTGGTAATATTGAAAAAAAACATAATAACATAGTAACTTCCTTAACAACAAATGTGTTTTTGACTGACAACGCGAACAAGGGTTTGTGAAATCAATTTCATCTTCAACTAATTCAACTAATAAGAAAACTTGACATTTTTCTTGAGATAAGTGAAGTTTTTTTGTTACAAATACTTATATTTGTATAATACTTATTGCTTCACTGTAACTAGCTTCATTTTCTACGTAATTATGATACCATTACCATTTTACAAATGGAATACAGTTTGAGCTTCTCAGTTGAGACAAAATTTAGACAGATAAATTTTAAAAAGGGTTCAGATTAATGTAACAGAATGTTTTTATATTCTACAAGTACTAATGATATTATTGAAAATGTAATTTCTTAATTTAGAAGAAAAGCCCTTAGCCTTTTAGTAAACAATGAAAACCCTGCAGAAACAGGCGTAATCATTGCCCAGCTACAATATGAAATAACTAAGAGTTTAATATAAAAATTATTTGTGGTTGGTTTATTGACACTCGTCACTTACTTTTTCATATATTTATGAGAGACTAGTTTCAAAGGCCCTGGCCTCCATTTTCAATCTCTTCCCAACTAGGCCAGGTGGGAAGAGATTGAAAATGGAGGCCAGGGCCTTTGAAACTAGTCTCTCATAAATATATGAAAAAGTAAGTGACGAGTGTCAATAAACCAACCACAAATAATTTATATATTAATTTTGACGTCACTGTTACTAAATTCCTCCAAACACACATTAACTAAGAGTTTACTTACCAAAGTAAATAACATGTTTCTCAATTGTGCCCACTTGGTGTAAGAGTTTGGATCTACCAAGTTTGTCATTCCAAACATTTCCATTGCTATTCGTTTATATATGTTGTAATTCTGGGAGTTGAGAGGAGCCTCATACTTGGTGTATAGGTTTAGAGCTTCTAGAGGAAAATGATCCTGTAAACAACATTATATAAGTATAATAGTCAGTACACTGTAAAAAAGAAACAAATAAACCTAATTATTTTAAACCTGCATATTAAAAACAGCATTGACAGTTCATTTTAGGGAAACTTTATTTATTTATTTATTTGTTAGAATGATTGTAAAATCCATACCACATCTTACATCCTATTAAAAGTTGCCTAATATGAGGTACTTTCAACTTGTAACAGCTATTTTTTTTTTAAATACACGTCGACTCTTTGTGAATATGTGACAGAGATGGCAGCACTGTTCAGTGCATAGAACACTAGTGACAGCGCCGAGAGTTAGGACTGTTTTTGATACTTACAATGGCAACATTTTCATTGCAAGAACAGCGTGTAATCATTTGTTTTCTACATTTTTGTGGTGCGACACCTATTGAAATTCATCGCCAGTTCAGTGAGGCATGTGGTGATGGTACCATGGATGTGTCTAATGTGCGTTCCTGGGTGCGACAGTTCAATGAGGGCAGAACATCGTGTGACAACAAACTAAGGCAGTCAAGGCCTTACACCGGCCAGTCTAACGACATGATTCAGCGAGTGGAGAACGTTGTTTTGGAGGATCTCCGATTGAGCATTTTCAGATCTTCATGCACGACTGTGTGCACAGATCCCACGGAAATCAATTTTGGAGGTAATGTCTGCAACGGTCTTGGTTTGTTGTCACACAATGTTCTGCCTTCATTGAACTGTCGCACCCAGGGACGCACATTAGACACATCCATGGTACCATCACCACATGCCTCACTTAACTGTCTTGGTTTGTTGTCACACAATGTTCTGCCTTCATTGAACTGTCGCACCCAGGGACGCACATTAGACACATCCATGGTACCATCACCACATGCCCCACTCAACTGGTGATGAATTTCAATAGGTGTCGCACCACAAAAATGGAGAAAACGAATGATTACACGCTGTTCTTGCAATGAAAGCGTCGCCATCTTAAGTATCAAAAACAGTTCTAACTCTCGTCGCTGCCACTAGAGTTCTATGC
Source organism: Mantis religiosa (assembly GCA_030765055.1). Lineage (NCBI taxonomy): Eukaryota > Metazoa > Arthropoda > Insecta > Mantodea > Mantidae > Mantis > Mantis religiosa. The sequence goes on from CM060957.1 coordinate 23,986,063, forward strand.
ACTGAACAGTACTGCCATCTCTGTCACGCATTCACAAAGAGTCCATGAGTATTTTAAAAACAACCAGAAGTTCCTATCTGGTCCCAGTCCTGAAAAAATTAGGAGGTGTTGTAACTTGAATGTACCTTGTACATCATTAATTCCAAGTTTTGGATATTATGAAGGCCAACTACAAACCGAGCCAGATGATTCAGGCAGTTTGGTCTGTGGCTCACATTTGTTTTTTTTGGGGGAGTTTTCCCAGGCCCCCAGACGAAGGCTGGGTAGGTTAATTATATCCCCCAAATTTGCTGTGCCTCTATTTCATCTCTCATTTTGTGGTCTCGGCATTGCATCTGAGGATGATATGCCCCTCTAAGCACTTCCTGCTCCTGTAGGATGGTTCTGGACTCCAGGCTGACCTGGTAGGGATGTTTCAGGACCACAGCAGGCTGGGATGCTAGTTGTGCTCACCTGTCAGAGAGTTTCCAACTGGTCAAGTGTAGGACCCCGCCCTCTGCATGGTCATGGCTGCCCTCTCGCCTCATCCTTCCTCCCGGGTTTGCCCCACTTGGGGGCATAGATACAACAGACCAAGTTCAGACCTCCATGCCAAGTCCCTTCTGTAGTGTAATCCAGTTCAGTCCAGGCTGATTACAATAAATATTTAGATTAGGATTAGGATTTCATGACAGAGGGGATTCGGTACGTTGACCACCATGCTCGGCCCATTGTTCCTATGTCCCCAAGTGGGGCACTTCTGGGAAGAAGGATGAGGAGAAAGAGACAGAGGGTGGCCGACCTAAGGAGCCACAACAGTACAGAGGGAGGTTCCCTACAGTTTACTTGTATGGAGACTTCCCTCGACATGCCAGGACAACGAACTCGCTCCCCTACTACGGGATGACAATGAGCCCAGCAGCTGAGCCCTAAAGGTCCCAGGCAGGCGATCCGAGCCACAAAGGTCCCTGACTGGCGGTCCCGAAATGGTCCCAGCAGAGGAGCTGAGGCCGGCAACTGACCTACCAGAGGAGGAAGTAGTTTTCCTCATAGCATATCATCCTACCATGCACCGCCGAGACGCCCACCGACACTTCTACCCTGAAAGAGAACACCATATGTGAGATGATAATGGAGATGAAATGGAGGGACAGGAAATTCGGGAGATGTAATTAACCTACCCAGCATTTGCTAGTGACCCGGGAAAACCTCCGAAAAAAGCCCATGGGTCAGGTAGGTTAGCCACGGGAATCAAACCTGGGCCTCCCAAATGTGCGCCACAGACGAAACTGTCTGAGCCATCCTGCTCGGTTAGGTTAAGGTCTCATTCTGGCTTTTTTGTTTGTTTACTTTTACGTCCTCCAACGTTAAGTCATATCGGGCGGTGAATGAATTGGGTGAAATGATGCTCAAATGTGTCCAGGGTCCATGGAGCTTAGAGCTACCCGACATTCGTCCGTAAGGATAAGGGAAAACCCCGGAAAAAACCTTATCCAGATAACTCACCCTAGCCGAGATTCAAACTTGGGACCTCTTCAACATGAGGCAGACATTATACCATCTACGCTACCAAGGCAAATTCTGGCATTCAAATTTCTATTCCTTAACTACCTTTTCCTGAATTCATTCTAATCTTTCTCCATCATTTACTTCTAAGTATTCTCACATCATTTTTTGCTTTCATTCCCTTTGATTCCTAAAATCTTTGTAATTAAAGTCTATCACTTATTTCTGTTCCTTTTTTACTTTCTCCACATAATATTATCATAGTTTAAATAATTTAAATGTCTTGCAAAAACTGACTCTTCTTTCTAATATGCGACGCAGCAACTGTTTTCTAAGTCCTTCACACTTTTTGATGTTTTTATATACAACCATGATTTTTAATATAATTTCTTTACTTTTTAGTGAAATTTCGTGCTGGAAGGCATTCTTTTAACGTTATTAATTGTTTGTTTATTTCCTTACTGCATATGTAACCATACTGAAGAATTCAGTGCAGCCAAACTATCCTTGTTTCTCCCCTGAACGCAATGCTGCCCACAGTCTTACTTGTCCCTAAATTACACTAGCAAACTAACACTAAGAAGTACCTAAATAAATTTAACATTAGTGCTAGCACTGTGACAATTTTTACGTTACATTTGTTAGCATCAATTTTAAATCAGGCACAATTTGTAGCAGTAGCCAAACCAGTCCGCGAGCTCATACATTTTACTGATTTGTCGAGCCATTTTCCAATTTTCAACAATGTACTGGACGAATATTAAATATTTGAAGAATGCACAGAAAAAACAGCCTTCACTTCTAACAGTACAATTGGCACTTTTGCTGGGCAGCAAGCCTACTTTTGTAAAGCAGTAAAACCTGAAAGAAAACATGGTCAGTATTTTCCAAAACTGATCCACGCTAATCGCATCCACATGCCCTTTTGCACCGGTGTAGGAAAGATGTCTGGGGCATTTTTGCAGAGGTTGGCTACAAGTGTTACGTATCTTTCTCGTGTTGGCTACAATACGAGGACTGCAGGTTGTCTGCTTGTGCATGCATATACATGCACCGTTGGACTTAGAAAATATTCTCGCATCGCACAAAACAAAGTTTCTCCCAAAATCTAATGTCAGCTTTTAAGTTTATTTGTTCTGAGCTTGTGCTAAAAATTTGAACAAGATTTGTTAAAAGCTACACCATGTATGGAAAAGTTTTATTGTGCAAAAGTGAAAGAAAATTCAAAGTCCAGCAAAGGCTAGGAAATGTACTGCTGAACACATGTTGAAGCTTTAAAAGGCTTTGAAAGCAAAAGCTCGAATGTTAAGCTATAAGTTTAAAGGCTAAAAGCTCAGTTATTAATAATTTCTTTTACTTCCTCACAACCGATTGCACAAGACCATAAATAGCCACTGTTATCAACAGTTAAAATTATTCAATAAGCTTCCTCTGGAAATAAAAGAACTGCCACAAAACAGATTTGTTATAGTATTAAATAACTACTTTAAGCAAAACGCATTTTATACTGTACAAGAATACTTAGAATATAACATACATGCTAGTGAATTTATGTAAAACTATTGTAAATTATAGTAGTGGGTACCTAACTGTTTAATTTTATTATTACTACAGTAAAGTTAACTTTCGATAATTACCAGCTTAAGCCATGCAAATAATCTGATTTCACCTAGAATTTTATATGCATTAATTTTTAAACCTTCTGTACTTGTGAATGCATTGTAAATACTTTTTATAACTGACAAAACCTATTGCTTCTTGTAAGCTTAATGGTGAATAAAGGATTATGATTATGATTACCTTAATGAGCTGAGATGCATAAAGAGCAACATACTTATGGAGTACTTGTGGACCATACTGATTGGCAGTCTCCAGACATTTTGGCCACTTTCCTTGCTCTGCCAACAGGTCCAGAGCTCCAATAATGTCCACGTCAGCTAACTGATCTGCTTTGCCCTGCCTCCTCAACCAGTCCTTGTACCGATCATTCACATAATCTTCATAGCTGCAACATGTCAACCTCTTTTGTACTAACAGCTGCTACAAATGTGGGTAACAAGAAGGATGAGAAGAGTAAGGAGAAGGACCAAGAAGAAAAGGAGGTGGAAGAAGTAAGGAGGAGGAGAGAAAGAACATGGAAGGAAGAGTGGAGGGGAAGAAGGAAGGAAGGAAGGAAGGCAGACAAGAGGAAGAAGAGGAGGAAAGGGTAGTAGAAGAAGAACATGAAAATGTCTGGATAGTAATCTTATTCCACAGATTACGAGAGGTAATCATAAAGTTTTAATTATTACCTCGAAAAAATAAAGGAATTAATCTTTTGTTATTTTAGTTAATTAGTGGCAATTAATAATTTCTTTACACTAGCCATATATGGGCTAAGCTTTTTTATAGAATCAACATGAAAAATTCAATGCCACGGCCAGGATTTGAACCACGGATCTCCTGGTTTCCGTCCAGTGGCTCTAACCCATTGAGCTACCATGGTCAACGTGCCGTTCGGACAAAAATTCTCCATTTAACTCGTATATTTCCCCGGTAGACCACTAGGGACTCTCACATTCAAGATACACTGTTTGTGGCGACTTACTATTGTAAGTACTTGAGTCCCAGGCTTCATCATTTAACTCTTATTATTTTAGTTAATTGATGGAAATTAATCATTTCTTCACACTAGCCAAGGTCTTTGATAGTCAACATGAAAAATTCAATGTCATGGCCAGGATTTGAACCACAGATCTCCTGGTTTCCGTCCAGTCACTCTAACCTATTGAGCTACCATGGCCAACTTGCCGTCACGACATTAAATTCTCCATTTGACTCGTATATTTCCCCGGTAAACCACAAGGGGCTCTCACATCCGAGATACACCATTTGTAGCAACTTACTATCGTAAGTACAGATGTACTATTTTATCTTGACAGGAATCCTGCGCAATAGGGATGAGTAGCAACTGTGGTGGGGATAGTGCACCTATCGCCACAATGCGTCACACGCGTAAGATTACGAGAGGGGAGGGCGGTGCATAAGGTGTCTAAAAACAAATTTCATTCTCGAAGCCAGTTTTGCAGCTCTTATAAACTAAGTTGTAATTCTTACTATGGTAGTAATCTACACGCTTTTGGCATGATAAACAACTGCCGGCCTTTCAATATCGCTGCAGAGTCCCTGTAACGTATTTCACTCCAGGCATATGGTCCAGTATGTGCTGCATTTATATAAGTTTCATCCATATAAACTATATAAACTTCACTTCGATATCTCCAAATATTTCGTAAATACTTAAGCCTGTTTGCACATATGGTGTGATGTTCGATTAAAATTTGTCTGTCACACTTAGTGTTTTTTTTTTTTTTTTTTTTTTTTTTTTTTTTTTTTTTTTTTTTTTTTTTTTCCAAATAATCCTAGCTTCAAAAGAACTCTTCTTAATTAAGTTTCAACACTTCCAGAAAAGGATTTACTCTTCTTAATGTTCAGACACTGCCTTGGAAGTCAGTAGAATTTTTAGCTTCATAAGCACTTTCTTCAAAGTTGGTCTTTGCTTTTCTGTGCTTTAAAAATTATTCATAGTTTGCCTAACTACTTCTGAATTAAAACATCCAAATTAGATTTTGTGTATGTTCTTAGTCTTTGTTTACTGGGCATAGAGAAGGATGTTGTTGCACTAGCACCAATGGCTTTTCTTTCCTTAATAACTCTTCTAAACTGCTTTCAGACACAACTGTTGCCTCAGATACCCTTCCCCACATTTTTATAGCTGACCCAGACCATTGTTCCTTTTTTATAAATCTATGGATATTGGTTATTACTTCTAGTGTTTTTAAATGTAGCACTTTATTTCCTAATGTGCTGCTAGGAGGCGTCATTTATAAATGCTCTCTTGGAACCAGGAGACAAGCGCATTTTGAAACACAAGCTGTAGTGTTACCGAGTAGCTCTGCATGTGTTTAGTTGCTCGCAACTGGTACGCAACTGACCTGCCCTCCCCTCCAGTTGCAACCGTTCTGAGGTGGACTCATCCAGATACCACTGCGCATCGCTCTGCACTTTTCAAGATAAAAATATACATCTGTACTTGAATCCCAGGTTTCATGATTTAACTCTTATTATTTTAGTTAATTGATGGAAATTAATCATTTCTTCATACTAGCCGTATATAGGCTAAGGTTTTTGATACACAGAGTCAACATGAAATGTTGCCACAGCTGGGATTAGAACCATAGATCTCCTGGTTTCCATCCAGTCGCTCTAACCTATTAAGCTACCATGGCCAACTTGCTGTCACGACATTAAATTCTCCATTTGACTCGTAGATTTTCCCGGTAGAAGTCTAGGGGCTCTCGCTTATATATGGCTAGTGTGAAGAAATGATTAATTTCCATCAATTAGCTAAAGCCATTATTTATTTGTTTGTACTTTAATGTTTTTTTTTTTTTTTTTTTTAAATGTCTATTCATTATTTCCCCTCCAGCTGCTGTGGTGCAAGCGCTGCAGACCCCTGGCACTCGTGGCACCTCTGACGTTACTAGAGGAACTCAGGCCAAACATTCGAGCCCCTCCCGTAGGGGAGTTGCTCGGACTGGGTTGAACTTGAGGGGGCAGTGGTTCTCGATACCCGTGGGAGATCGGGTACGTATCTGGACAGGGTTGAGGGAAGCCATATATTCCCGCATACTAGCCTGCATAACTAGTAGAAGGTGTACTAGATCACCAGGAGGACCTACCGAGGTTTATCGGTAGTCTTCCCCTTTGGGGTTGGTGCACATAAGTGGCTATCTACTTCCATCCCATCTTGAGTCCATAGGACCAGATGGGGGGGCTTGTTAGTCTCTAGGTCTTGCCCTATGGAAAGCCCCACAGAGGCGCCGGGCGCCCTTTTGGGACAACTCAGTAACTCCCTGGTTGTCAGAAGGGGGGTCAGTCTTCACTCTGTGTGGATTGCCCTGGTAGATACCCTCGAGTTTATATGTTCATTATTTATTATCTGTTGTTAAAACCTTTCTAGAGCCCTGGAATCTAGTGCTGCAAATGGTCCAGATCAAGAAGGCCAAGAAGAAACTATTCAGCATCATTGTCCATTCTCCAGTGTTACTATTTGTGCATTTCACTGCTGTGTACCTTTGAATCATTCTGGTTTACTTTGGTGCTTAACCAACTCAAACAGTAACTTAAGTACTAAATGACTGGAGTAGATTCCAAACTCTCAGCATCAACATAATTACACAATATCCTTTTACTTTAGCCATTGGCTAATCTGGAAAAATCAATTGCAGAAACTATAACACAGGGCCCTCTGTGATATAAATTTAAAGGATGACTGTATTAAAGACATGAAAAGTTTCTGTTGCTGCCTTTGAGTGCAATATCATCTGAAAGCTTAAGATAAAGTATGCAAGTAGAATATGTATCTTTCTTTATTATGCAAATGTTCCTAACTACTGTATTAATTGTTTAAATTTGACGAAGCGGATATTTCTGTATTTGAAATCATTTGCTGAATTGATTATTGTATATTTACAATGTCTAGAATTAAAACCATTGGCTTTGGCATATTTACTTTTCTCATTGTTATTATCTAAACAGCCCACCCACTCACATGAATCCTGAGGGAAAGTTCATAACTGTAGCAATCAACAGCAGCGATCTGGGGATGGCATCAAAAGTGTCTCAAGGAAGTGCTTTATACAAAAGTCCCTGTGAGACTGTAACAGACTATTAGGTCCAAAGGGTAGGCACATAACATGCTCTCTTTACAATATTAGTATAGTGTGTACCTTGGTTCAAGTTCCTTTGCTACACGTTTTGCTTTGTTCCATTCTTCAGCATGTATAAAAGCATCGATAGCCTCTTTCACCATGTCCACGCTGATGTACACCTGGGCAGCCAGATTGTGTTGCTGTGCACTTATCAATCGGGGACCTATAAGATAGTAAAATAAGCAGTCAATTCATTAACATTACCATTTAAGAACTACTGGTCTAAGACGAGCTTGAACCCATTCAACTTGTGATCAGTAGACCAGTAAGCACATGAACTACCCAGACTGACAAATCAAGGGCTGTAAACAACATTCTTTTGTGGTCATTAAATTAATATTGTGGTGTACACAAATTAGCTTTTTTTTTTTAAAGAAATTATCTTTTTTGTGTCTTCAATGACTCAGATCGGGTTCAATCCCTATTAATCTGAATAATTGGATGTCTACTGTAGTGCAATTTTAACTAGAATAGGCAATCATGCAGATGGGCAGCACACGCACGCACCCACGCATGCACACGCGCGCGCACACCCACGCACGCACACACACGCACATACACACACACACACACACACACACACACACACACACACACACACACACACCCGCACACACACCCGCACGCGCACGCGCACACTCACGCACACACACCAGGGTGGGGTTATCTATGTAGGCAACCTTCACAAGGTGAAGACCGACCGCCCTCTCAAACCAGGGAGTTACCGAGCTGTCCTCGAAGGGCGCCCGGTGCCTCCATAGGACTTTCCATACGGCAAGACCTAGAGATTAACAAGCCGCCCCCCTATCTGGTCCGAAAACTCAAGATGGGATAGATACACCACTTATGTGCGCCAACCCCAAAGGGGAAGCCTACTGATCAACCTCGGTAGGGCCGCCTGGTGATCTAGCACACGTTCTACTAGCTATGCAGGCTAGTATGCGGGACTTTTTAGGCAACCCTCTGCCCCCTCTGGAGACATACCCGATCTTCCACGGGTATCGGGAACCACTGACCCCTCGAGTCCAACCCAATCCAAACAACTACCCTACGGGAGGGGCTCGGCAGTTTGGCCCGAGGTTCCTCTAATAACGTCAGAGGTACCACGAGTGCTAAGGGTCCACAGTGCCCGCACGTCGGCAGCTGAAAGGGACGGATCCCCTTCCCTATGGAGTGCCAACATCCACAGCATGCTAATACAGAAAATGGGCCCTGGCCTTGGTCCTGATCCTGCTCCTTACTATGTACTATTCCAATTACAGTATCGCTAGTTTATAATAAGAAAAAGAAAATATGTTGGTAACATTCCACTGTATTCGCATATATCGGAGCATTGCAGTTGGCAACAACTTGTTTTCCTGACGTCATTCCATACCAACATAACTGTACACTGCCCATCTGCATGATTACCACTAGAATATTCTATACACAAAAGATAAAAATGCTTGACATGTTTGCCAAAAATTGTTGATATATTGTACTATGGTCAAATTTAAATTTCTTTAAGATCCTGACAGTTTTTTGAAGGTTAAGGGAGGTAAAGTTTCTATGGCAATGACACTGATCACACATCTTTTAGGCAGCACCACATAACATCAACCAATTAGGCGAGTCATTCACCCTTCATTCCCCTTGTTCTCCCAAATATATCATAAATTAATTTAAATTTGTACGTAGTTGTTGCTATCTTTCTTAAGGCAATGCACAGTTGAACATTGTAAGCTTTTAGAAATATAACTTGTGTGTTAAACCTAGATTAAATACACTTCAAGTTAAAATGCATGTTGTGAAATTGTTATTTTTGAAAAGACTTTCAGTTTTGTGTTTGCTAATGTAATATGGCATACAGAGAAAGTAGACATTCTAAATATTATTATTTGCATGTTCAAATATGTTTAATATCAAAAAGTATATTATGTTTTTCTCGCTTGTTCTTAATCTCGGCTTTGTAAGAAATACTCCAAGGTAGAAGCATTACAAAAACCAAATTTAAATTTTCAACATTGTCTCAGTTTCACCTGTATATTGCTTTAACAGAAACTCAAAACTGTTCGCATATGCTAGAAATATAAATATCAACAATTCAATTTAGGTAGTTTTAGCTCTCTCTATTGTTTAATCATCACATGCACCAAGGCATTCATAATCGCTTTCCCCACCAACACTCCACCGTATGCTTACACAACAGCTGCCAGGATCCTAAAATAACTTTAATTCTATTGTAATTTATGATTAGTTTATTTTTTTCATTGTTGATATTATTATTAATTAAATAAAAATAATTTAAAAAAAACTGCATTAGCTGTTCAAATGAAGATTAAATAACATTTTAAAAGTAAAATAAAGAACTAATAGAAAATCTTCAAGTACGAGGCGTGTCAGTAAAATAATGTCTCCAATTTTATTTAATATAGAAAACACGTTTTCTGTCAATGAATGTTACATTGATGGAAAGGCAGAACTTACAGCTATTTTTCAACGTAACCACCATTGCGATCGATGCACTTTTGTATGCGCTGTGGCAGTTTTTGTATACCCTTGTCATAGCATTCTCCTGCCAAGTTGTGCAGGTAGCACTCAACCTCATTTTTCAAATCATCGTCGGTCTGGAAATGTGTTCCACCCAGATGTGACTTCAACTCAAGAAACAGATAATCACTAGGTGCTAAGTCTGGGCTGTAGGGGGATGGGTGAGGATGTTCCATTCGAACTGGGCCAGGAGATCAGCCGTTGCATAATGCAAATGTTCAGTCAAAATCTGTCAATCGTAGTCTTACTGACTTCAGGGATAAGTTCGCACAGCTTGCGAACTGTCACACGCCGATCTTTAAGCATTTCTTGCTTCACTTTGCAATTGTTTCGGCTGAAACCGAAGGTCGACCAGAACGCTGTTTGTCATGGACATCTGTACGTCCATTTTTGAACTCTATGACCCACTTTCACATGTTTTTGACGTCCATACACTGTGGCCCATATACTTTGCATAACTGACGATGAATTTCAGTGGGGGTAGTGCCCTTGGCACTCAAAAAACGGATCACTGCACGCAACTCGCACTTGGCGGCGGAAGTGATAGGAAGCTCCATGGCAAACGGCTGCCCAGCCAAGACTAATAGTTGTAACGGGTTCATTGTGGTGTTGTCAGATCTCGCATAATAGTGTTCTTCAAGGCTCCAGTGCCTTGGGGACCTTATTTTACAGACACGCTTCATAGTAGCAGTGATCAGTGAAGGAGAAGGCTGGGAGGGTCTCCTCTTGCCTCATGGTTCCTTGTCCATTCCAAAGTGCATTTTGTAAAAAACATCTTAGGCATTATTTTTCAATTCTTCCTTGTGCTTTGTTACAGCTCATAGAAATTTACTACAACATTAGTCAGCATTAAATTTGGCCAAATTTATTCCAAATTGTGGTATGTTTTTTTAGTTTTTCATGCATACAACAAAACAAACTTACCAAGTTCCTTTGCTACTTCTATTGCTTGTTGTCCCTCCAGGTATTTTGTAGTTAATTCAGCAGCTTCACTCCAAGCTTTTATAATGATGTTCTCATCCTTTGTAATACTTGGGTTTATCTAAATAAAAACACATTTACATAATATGCAACTGGAGGAATTGAGTAACAGTGACATCAAAATTAATTGAAAAAAAAAAAACTATTTGTAATTAGTTTTCAACACTATGTTACTCACATTTTTATAAATAATCCCTATTTAAATATGCAATATGGCCACTGTTCTCTTTCTACAAAATATTAAGTTTAAATTCTGCAAATTTTGATGGAGAGATTTTGGCAAACCTTCTGAGCTTGCAAATCTTCTGTATCATATAAATAAATATGAAAAAGTTGTAATATTATCTGACTCTAAGGCAGCTATAATATTGTTACCCGATCGTCGAAGTAGCAACAAGCCAGCTGGCAGGAAAGAAAACGACAGATAGCATCCAAGCCATGCCCACAAATGGGTGACTGGTTGGCGCTTGCCGAAGAAGAGGTGGAGATGGAGTGATGTCTGGATAATTCTCTCTCCTTCGCGTGCCACCACGAAAGGCTGTCAAGCTTCAGGAGGTGTCGAGAAACTTTGCCTCGTGTATAAAAGCGACTGGACTGGACGAGAGTGTTGGCAGGAAGCCGAGAGACATGCAGAGAAGCACTCAATAAGCAAGTTGCAATTGCATTTGTGGTCATGTGGCAGACGACCTTGAAGGTTGTATTTGTATATGTTACATAATTCTGCTGCTGCCAAGGGCTGTACAAACTTTCTATGGAAATAAGGAATAGTCTGCAAACTCGACTTTTAATTTTACAAACCCACAAAGTCACAACATCCATAATATCTGACATAACTCTGAAAACCTAAATATTGCAGAATTCCGCTAAGTCACAAAACAGTTAATTTAAATAAAAGATTAATACTTCAGTGGATACGAGCACATTCCAGATTACAAGGTAACAAAACAGCTGACTTTATAGTCAAAAAGGCAGTAAAATTAGATCAAATTCATTTGAGCCACTAAGTTATAACTCTATCGAAAGAATAATTTTATCAACATATAATCAGAAATTAAAGAAGAAATTACAAACAAAAGGAAAACTATGGGAAAATTTATGTAACAGCATGACTAGAATCAATGCACTACCAAGAAAATACTCTGTGGCAACTTTTAGACTCCTAACAGGCCATGACTGTCTCAATAAACATTTATTCAGGATTGGTATAGTGAGATCTCCTCTGTGTCCTTTTTGTACACTTAAAGAAGATATGTATGGAAACCCAACCTTTTCAACGTACCAACATAACATCAAAACACTGGAGTGCAAGAGGGCAAATGGCTTTATTGCCAACTGCTTAACGTCATATACCAACCAACATTTAAATTGTTAACAATGTAAGCAAGAAAGGCACAGGATTATGCATTAGCATATTCATAAGGTTGATAGATATAGAAGTAACCAGAAACTTTCCCAGCTCTTCAAAATAATGGGACCTCAGGATGAGTTGCAAACTTTCAGGCCAGTATCGATACTATCAGTATTCTCAAAGATTTTGGAAAGACTAATTGTTCAATAGAATTAGTAAATTTTTAGAAAAAAATAAAATTCTGACAGATGCACAGTAAGGTTTTAGGAAGAGGAAGTCTACTAAATCTGCAGCTTACTCCTTGGTTGAAAAAATTATCACTGCTATTGAACAAAAAGAGAAATCAATAGGTTTGTTCCTTGACCTAACCAAGGCATATGATGTGATCGATTATAAAATACTACTGAGAAAGTTAGAGGCATAAGGTATAAGAGGAATGGCCAATACTTGGTTTAAATCATGTCTGTCACAATGATCACAAATAGTAGAAATTAGTAACTTCAATAAAGAAGATCTCGGTATAGAAAGATGTCAGTCAAAACAGAAGTTAGCTCAGGGGGTACCGCAGGGATATAATTTGAGGCCGCTTCTTTTCTTGCTGTACATAAATGATCTCCCAATATGTGTCCAGGAGTCTGAAGTAGTGTTGTTTGCAGATGATACGAATCTGCTAATAAAGGCAAGCAAGGAAACAGATCTGCAAGAAAAAATAAATGATAATATAAGGAATTGATGGAAATTAATCATTTCTTTACACTAGCCGTATATAGGCTAAGGTTTTTGATAGACAAGAGTCAACATGAAAAATTCAATGCCATGGCCGGGATTTGAACCACGGATCTCCTGGTTTCCATTCAGTTGCTCTAACCCATTGAGCTACCATGGCCAATGTGCCGTCCTGACATCATGATGAAGCCTGGGACTCAAGTACTTATGATAGTAAGTCGCCACAAACAGTGTATCTCGGATGCGAGAGCCTCTAGTGGTCTACCGGGGAAATATACGAGTCAAATGGAGAATTTGATGTCAGGACGGCACGTTGGCCATGGTAGCTCAATGGGTTAGAGTGACTGGAGGGAAACCAGGAGATCCGTGGTTCAAATCCCGGCCATGGCATTGAATTTTTCATGTTGACTCTATCTATAATATAGAGAAATTGGCATCTTGGTTTGAGGCAAATAGAATGCTATTAAATACAGATAAAACTGTTGCTATGAACTTTCATTTAAGTCATCACAGAAATATGGTAAGGCCACAAATAAAGTTTGATAGTGAGATAGTAAAGTACTAAGATCAAACTAAATTATGGGGATAGTTATTACAGATCTAAAATGGGGAGCACATATAAATATGCTATGCAGAAAAATAAGTGTGGGATGCTACATATTGAATACACTGAAAAGGGTGACTAGTACGAAAGTGGTTAGAAATGCATACTTTGCCTACATCCATAGTCACATAAGGTATGGAATAAGGTTCTGGGGGGCTTCAACAGAATCAGAAAAAGTATTTTGATTGCAAAAGTGGGCTTTAAGAATAATGGCTGGTGAATCGAGCAGAGCATCAAGCAGGAAATTATTTAAAATATTAAGGGTCATGAGTACAGCAAGTATGTACATATTAGAATTTATTAACCATATCAGAGAAATAAGGCATCAGCTACCAAACAATAAACAGATTCATTTTCATAGTACAAGGCAGAAAGAAAATTTACATGTACAATATTGCAGAACAAACCTAGCTAAATCCAGTGCTTATCACAATGGAATTAAATTGTTCAACAGACTATCCCCTAATATAAAAAAATGTAGAAAATGTGAATATACAAGGGGCGTTCAGAAAGTAAGTTCTGTTTCAATTTATCTCCGCTGAAGCACTGCAATCGCAGTTCCGCACATGCGCGGTAGACACTCTGTATCAAGGAGAAGAAACGTGCGCCACTGTGAGATTGCTGTCAGCCACGTTCATTTTGTTGTGCTTGTTTACAATGTCGGTGTTGATTGAAAATCCCGCCGCTTGTGAAATCAGATCTGTGATTCGTTTTCTGAATGCTAGGAAAGTGAAACCAATTGAAATTTATCGGCTGTCAAAAGGTGTTGTGTTTCTTCACGACAACGCATGACCACACACTGTAAATGCGACGAAAAACATCCTACAGGGACTTGGCTGGAACGTGTTTGACCAACCCCCGTACAGCCCTGAACTCGCTCCTAGCAACTTTCATCTGTTTTTGCATCTCAAATATTTCCTTGGCGGTCAACACTTCAACAATGACGAAGACACAGGCGGCAAACTTCTATGAAGAAGGTATAGAAAAACTTGTGCCTCGCTATGACAAATGTCTGCAAAATTTTGGCAGTTATGTGGAAAAGTAGTTTAAGAGTTGTAGAATTTTGTGCAATAAATAACTTTTCTGTATCTGTACACAATTTAATTTTATTACAAAACAGAACTTACTTTCTGGATGTGCCTCGTATTTAAGAAAAAGCTCAAAGCATATTTAGTAGAAAATCCATTTTATTCAATTATGGAATATGTAAATGGATAGTTCTGTATAAACCAGCTAATTAAGACAGTGTGTGAGTGAGCATTATTCTTAATTGTATTGTTTTAGTGTAAACTGAATTGTATTTCTATTTTTTTTTACAATGTTGACGATTCCATATCATGTAAACATGATCTTAAGGATGAAATAAATGAATATGAATAATGGTTATGAACCAGAAAATCAATGCAATGTTAATGGATTTAAAGCAAAATGAAGGCAAGAAGACACATTTGAAAATAAAAATAAATCAGCAATACTATAACACTAAACCCTTGGAAGATAAGAAAAAATATCAAGAAATTGACATTCCATCCACTTTTACATAACAGGTACCTAGGATTTTCTCAAAACATAATATAATCCTAGATCCTCAGGAAATTTGTTGTGAAAATATCTTAAACATAGGATGTTCTAATCAAAGTCAATATTATAGCCTTTTTGAGAAAATATAAAATCATGAAATATTTACTATATAGTGCAATACATTTAATGTTTTGTCTTATCCATCGGAATATCAAGAAATAATCACTACATAATAAAATTACAATTATTTGTATTAAAAAATTAGCATTTCATAAGTGAAAAATTCAATGCCACGGCTGGGATTTGAATAATGGATCTCCTGGTTTTTGTCCAGTCGATTTTAACCATTGAGTTACCATGGTCAACGTGCCGTCCTGACATTAAATTCTTCAATTGACTTGTATTTTCCTGATAAACAACTAGTAGTTCTCATATACATAGAGATATGCACCGTTAATGGTGACTTACTATGCCACAAGTACGAGGGTGGGTCAAAAAGTAATGCCTCCTATTTTTTTTCCCTTAAATAAGTTATGTGAAAATTTTTAATTTGGCACAATTCCTCAAACCTTCTTCTCCAATCCCCTGCAGTAGTAACTTCCTAAGTCAACAGGTGGCAGTACTGCATCTTCTTGCAAAATGGCTGACATCGATATTCGTATTAGACAGCGTTGTGTGATTGAATTTTTGACTGCGGAAGGTGAAACGCCAATTCGCATTCATGAAAAGCTAAAAAATGTGTATTTTAATGCAACGGTGGATGTCAGCACTGTTAGACGATGGGTTCATTGCTGTAACGAAGCTGAAGGGCAAACACCATTGGCAGATGAAAAGTGAAGTGGCAGGCGAGTGACTGCAGTGACTCCATGCAACATTCAGCGAGTCGATGACATCATTCGTGGTGATCGACGGGTAATAACAGGTGAATTGTGTTGCATTACCTCCCTCAGTAAAGGCAGTGTGATGACGATTATTCAACAACTGGGTTACTCAAAAGTTTGTTCACGTTGGGTACCAAGAATGATAACTGCCCAAAACAAAGATACAAGGAAAACAATAGCCTCCGAACACTTGCAGCGCTTCAATTTGGAGGGAGAGGAGTTTCTGGAAAAAATTGTTACTGGAGACAAAACATGGGTTCATTTTTTTGAACCTGAATCAAAGAGGCAGTCAATGGAATGGCATCACACAACATCACCGAAGAAAAAAAAATTCAAAACTCAGCAGTCGGCAGGGAAAGTTATGGCGACAGTGTTTTGGGATGCATAGGGTGTGCTTATGATTGACTTTTTGGGGCAGCGATGCACAATAAGTTCCGTCCAATACATGAGAACTCTCAAAAAGCAGAAAGCACCTCTTTGCCAAGTTCGCCCAACAAAAACTATGGCAGATGTTCTTCTTTTGCATGACAATGCAAGACCACACACCAGCCGTTGCACCACTGCAGAAATTGCGCACCATCAGACTTCCATCTATTCGGGCCACTAAAGGAAGCTCATCGTGGGATTCATTTTGAAGATGAGGAGGCTGTGAAAACGTCCGTGCGTCAATGGCTTAGGAAGCAAGACCGTGTGTTTTACCACACTGGAATACATGCCCTAGTTAAAAGGTGGACCAAAGATGTGGAAAAGGACAGAGATTATATTGAATAGTGACAAATTAACTGTCAATGTTGTAGTTTTCAAGCTATGTAAATTGGATTCAATTTTCTTGGCAATTAAAAGAGAAAAAAAATAGGAGGCATTAGTTTTTGACCTACCCTCGTACTTAAGTCTGAGGCTTCATAGTTAAACCATGGTTTAAATCTCGGCTATAGCACTGAATTTTTCAGTGTCACTCTAAAACCTTAACCTACACAAGGCTAGTTTTAAAGAATAATTAATTTCCATTAATTAAACATTTCATGTTAAATAATAAATTACTAAGGTATACCTTAAGAAGACAGTCCACAGCTGTTTTGTATTCACCACTGCGTTCCCATTCTCTTGCTTGGACAATAATGCTTGTCACATCCTTAGAGCCCTTTGCACCCATTTCTCGATCATACTCAGCTTGCAGAGCAGATAAAACAGTGGGGACATATTCACGAGAAATCCTCAGTGCTTCCACCCACATGCCTGCTTCCTGAGAATACATAAATAGCATATAAATAATACATTTACTTAACTAGTCCAAATTTCAGTGTCGCAGCTTCGAAATTCTGGTAAGTATAATTTTATGCAGCATTGAATATTGCATGATTTTCTGTTTAGGTAGCGTAGGAACCACTGGTGTGCCAACCTCAAATGTTATTGGGACGCACTGACCATGAAAACTTAAACATTACTCCTTGCTCTTTAACGGTGAACCTAGCCTCGCTTGCAGATAATGAGGCAAAGGGCAATTATTTGTGCAAAAGTCAACTAGTAACCCGGAAGGTTGCAAGGTTGCTCTTCAGTGTAAAACTACACATTCCATCCTAGCAGGGATAATTTTGCACCCACTTAGATAGCAAATCCAAGCAATATGGAGCGCTATACAAACGCCAAAATAACAGATATGGTTTTGATGTATGGAAGAGCTGAAGGGAGTTCAATGAATGCACAATTAATTTAGTTTCATTAACAATATGTATTGTAAAAATAGTTGCATCAATGATAATATTTATTTAACTTCAAAGCATTTTGTTATGATCTTACTTATACAATACTTTCAACTACTTACTGTAAATATCTACAGCTTCCTTTTCAGTTACAAATGACTTATTTAGTATTATCAAGCATGTGAAATAAAATGCTCATCTCAATCTACAAGCCTCTTAGTTTTGGTTAATTCATCTACAATTCTTTGATGTTGCTTTCTGCTCTGTTTATCATGTAATGCTTCCATCCTCAAACTCACTAACATTAAGTTCCCTCTAAAAGGTATAAGTTGCATATGTCCTCCAGCTTATTTGCCATCATGGAATGCTATAACAGATTTCTGGAACATGTTAAACACTCATAAGCAATAGCTTATTTATTGTGGTTTCATAAGCCAAAGAAATTGATAATATTAGAAAGCTACTGCAGAGTATGCCGGTATGTTTATAAACAGCTACAGCACGCGGCACAGTGTGTGACCTATACCTGCAAACTCTGACACCATGAGGCACACATCGTTGTTCCTGTCACTGCCTAATCCACACTCATTCTGGAGCATTTTTTTATGTAGTTCTATTGGCGGTAAAAACTATCTATATGTGTCACAGAGAAGCTGAGCAACTATTTCTATATTATTAATTCTTAGATGAGTCGTATTTATTACACATCTGCTTCACTTTCGTACCTATTTTGAGGACATGTTTCGCAAATCATCGTTTGCATCTTCTGCTCTTATGCGACTGAAGCTAGATCCAGTGGTGTGGGTAATTCTGGGGTTGTTGCCGTCATCTGTTGATTTAGTGATGAACTTAAATGTGGGGTTGTCTTCTGGCGGGATTTCAAAGTTCATTAGTTGGTTTTTATGTTTTTCTATGTATATTCTCTCCCATATGACGAGTTCACTATGTTTTTGTACGTATTTTAGTAATTCTGTGCTATCTTCAATTTCATGATTTTCAGACCAGAAATGAGCTGCTATTGCGGACTTATCAATATTTTTGTATCTTAAGTGCCTGAAGTGTTTTTTCTTTCTAGTGCCTATGTTTCTTTTTGTCCTCCCTGTGTAAATTTTTTAACAGTCTTTACACTTAATCTTGTAAATGCCTGACTTTTCCTCTGGTTTTATCTTATCAGTATTATTACTGTGAAGTAGGTTTTTAATGCTGTAATTGTTTTTTGGTGCCAATGTTATATTGTATTTCTTGAATATTTTTTGGAACTCTTTTGTGGCCCAGGGGTGGTAAGTAAATTTAGCAAATCTAATTTCTTGTTTTATTGGTGTGAGAGCTGTGATCTGTTTTAATCTCTTTTGAAGTTTGAATGATTTTAGTTTTTTATCTACAAGGTTTTTTCCATATCCATTTTTAATTGCATTTTTAAGATTTGATGGTATTCGTTTTGATATTCTTGCTGGCTGAGGGGTAGATTTACTAATCTGTGTGTGAGACTGTTGATGGTGGCATGTTTGTATGCAATTGGGTTGAAACTATTTGCTTTGATGTAATTATCTGTGTGTGTTGCTTTTCTATGAATGCCAAATTCTAGTTTTTCATTGCTTTTTTTGATTTTAAGGTCTAAAAAAGGTAGAGTACAGTCCTCTTCAGTTTCTACTGTGAATTGTATGCTGGGTTCTTGCAGGTTGAGTAGTTTCAAAGCATCATCTATTAGTTTGTAGGGCACTATTGCAAAGATGTCGTCTACGTATCTGTACCATGTTTTAAACATATGAGGGAAGGCTTTAGTAATATGTGTTTCGAAAAAGCTCATGTATAGATTGGCCAAAAATGGTGATAGCGGGCTTCCCATAGCTAGTCCTGAAATTTGTTTATAATATTTTCCATCGAAGACAAAATAATTTTGATGTATACATAATTCAGTCATTGCCAAATATTCTTCTATTGCATTGGCATCTAGGTTTATAGACTTTAGCCATTTTTTCAGTTGAATCAAAAGTTTGTCTAATGGAATGCTAGGGAAGAGGGAGCGGACATCAAAGGATACTAAAGTGTCATGAGGTTTTAGTTCAAGATTTTGAATTTTTTCTACCAGGTCTAAAGAGTTTTTTATACTCAGAGTATGGAATTGTGGAAAGGACTGAAATTTTTTGGATAGCCATTTTGCCAGAAGGTAAGTAGGAGTGTTTATATTATTTACAATGGGTCTCATGGGTATGTTGGGTTTGTGTATTTTAGGCAAACCATATATTCTTGCAAGGGTAGGGTTGTCTGGTTTGATAGTTTTTTGTTCTGTAGTTGTTAAAATTTTACTATTAATGATGGTATTTTGTACATCTTTTATGCATCGGTTGAGTGGATTAGAATCTATTTCCTGGAATTCTTTTTGTTGTAGTAACTCTAACATTTTTTCTTTGTATGTAGCTAATTTTTCGCTTCACTGTGGTGTTCCAATACAGTTAAATCTCAATATATTTCTATATGTTTGTTTGGTGTCATTTTGAAACACCCTTGATTCACTATTGCCATCTTCATTTTTATGTAATAATATTACTTGCTCTTTTCATTCATCAGAAGATTTTTTTTTTTTTTTTTTTTATTTACGTCCTCCAACATTAAGTCATATCGGACAATGAATGAAATGAGTGAAATAATGCTCAAATGAATCTGGGGTCCGTGGAGCTTAGAGTTACACGACATTCTACTGTCAGGATAAGGGAAAACCCTGGAAGAAATCTTATCCAGGTAACTCACCCTAACCGAGATTCGAACTCGGGACCTCTTGAACGTGAGGCAGACACGCTACCATCTACGCTACCGAGGCGGGCATTCATCAGAGGATGAATAAAGTTGCAAAGTTATTATAACTTTTCATTTAGCAAGTTACAATTAAATAATAAAGACATATTTTTAACGTACGACTGTTACTACCTGGATTTTTAATCTCTCATCACATACATGGTAGGTTGAGAATGTATTGTTTACCTCCCAAAAATTCATTTTTTTTCAAATGTTCATATTTTGGCAAAAAAGTCATAGTTTGACAAATTTTTTTCCTTCTTATTTTTCTCAAGCCATTAAGAAAATTGAAGTTACAGGGAAAATTTAAATAAGTTACATTAGTGAATGTCATGGAGAGAACTAACGGAACGGACATTAAAAATGAATTAATTTGGTGAAGCGACAGAAAGAACTAAGTGAAGTAATGATTTTATTATCAAGTGCTCAACATTAGATACCAACCAACCACAATGGAAATTGAACGATCTTTACATTAGTACTAGTGGCAAAGCGTGGCATGACATTTAGGGAAGCGGCTCCTGTATATCTGCAACTTGTGGACTTGGGTTCGAAGCTTGTTGCCATAAATGTCATACCATGCTTCACCCTTGATTAGTACAGTGAGAACTTGACAGTCACCTTGTATTGCTTGATAATCAGTTCTGGCTTCTGGGCTCTTAGTAACAGTGACTCAAACTGAGTGTAGTTCTTTGAGTCAAAACATTCTTTGGCTTTACCCAGAAGAACTTCTGTGACTGAGTCTGGATCATGTTGTTCTGCAACACGTTGTGCATTTTCCCAATCCTGGTTATGGATGTACCTACAAAGTAATGCAATGTCAGACCCATGCAGAAAAGGTTGCACTAAATTACACTTATATTTATATACAGTAAAAACTCTTTAAACTAGACCAGTTTTGGAAAGAAAACATTATGTTGTTTAGCATAGTAAATGAAGACTTGCTTTACAGACAGTAAATTGCTATTTTCTGTAGGTACATTACTCAAATTCTCTTGCCAGTGGACTCACATACCTACTTCAGATCAGGTTGGAAGGGAAACTTTGATAGCCATGTAAAAATTTGTGGCCTGATGTAAGTGACTTGTCAGAAAACAAGATTGAAGAAGAAGGAAAAATAAGTGTGGAAGAACATTTTATAAACATTTTTAAAAATATTGACAACTGTTCTGATGTTGATGAAGAAGTCATTGACAATGACGGAGGTTATAAACTGATTACAGAGGAAGTTATTATTGCATCATGCAGTGTTACTGAAAATGAAAATGAAGAGTATTCAGATTCAGACAGTGTTGATGAACCAGCTGTGGTTATGACCCACGTACAAGAGTAACAAACATAGAGAAATTGATGCCTTATTTCAAGAGTCAAGCCAAAACATTGCCAAATAAATTTCTAATGTTAACGCAGATGCAAATTGCACTGCTCATGAGCGATACAGTAAACTGAGACAGCAGAAGCTCACTGACTCTTTTACTACCAATTAGTTTGTAGTACAGTACAAATACATAGCCCAGTACTTAGAGTGTATGTACTTTAGGTGAAAGTGTGCTGATGATAATTTATGAACTATAAGGGGTGTCCAAAAAGAAACAAGCATGAGTCTGGTATGCGCAAACCGGTGACAGGATGGCAATATAGCGGCATGTATAACGAAGTGCTGTTACGACCAGAGCGAGGAAGTTCACAGCCCATTGCTAGAGGGCACACATGCATGTCACATGACTATACAAAGCTAGCAGCAGCATGCATAAATCATCTGATGCTGCCAGTCGCATTGCAAACAGTGAAATGGAGGCATCAAAATAAGAGCAGAGCAATGTTGTTCGTTTTCTGACAGCGAAAGAAGTAGCAGGAACGGAAATTCAGTGATGAATGTCACAAGTGTACGGCAAACACTGCATGTCCCTTGCAAGGGTCAAGGAGTAGCACAAGCACTTCAGGGGAGGACGGGTGTCGTTAGCCGATGATGCACAGTCTGGAGCACCACACTGCATTATTGATGACATTGTCTATCTGGTTGATGCACTCATTACCCAGGACCGCCGAGTGACAGTGAAAGTCATTGCTGCCAAGGTTGGATTGAGCGTCACAAGTGTTCACAACATCATGAAGGAACGACTGCTCTTGTGCAAAATGGGTGCCTAATGGGTGCTCCACAGTTTTCAACCACACCAGGAAGTATGTCGAATAGCCCACTGTCTTGGTCATGCGCAGTGCTATGCTAGAGGAGGGAATGAGTTCCTGGCACGAGTGGTGGCTGGAGATGAGTCAAGGTGTCATCATTTTGAACCAGAATCAAAATGACAAAGTCTCCAGTGGAAGCATCCAGGGTCACCAGCACCAAAAAAAAGCCAAGGTCATCCACACAAGTTGAGTCCAGAGGGTCTACTCCCATTAGCCTTGAACCCGTAGGAACAAGACCCGGGCCTCTTTCAACCAGGGAGTTATCCGAGCTGTCCCTTAAAGGGCGCCCGGCATCCTCCGTGGGGCTTTCCATTAGGGCAAGACCTAGTTTCCTAACAAGCCCCCCCATCTGGTCCTAGGGACACAAGACGGGACGGAAGTGGATACCACTTACGCGCGTCAACACTCAAGGTGAAGACTACCGATATGACCTCGGTGGGGCCGCCTGGTGATCTAGCACACCTTCTACTATAATCTGTTTCATATAACCTTGCCCGGCTGAAATGTATCACTCCGCGTTCAACAACCCTCCCCCTCGCCCTAATTGGCTAATGCTTTCGCGTCATAGGCCATAGGCGGTGCCTTTCCGTCACATTTCGTAATAATTGCCGGGAAGATAAATAAAATCATACAAAAATCATACAAATAAGGATATGAAGGCATGCAAAAATACAAGTTTATAATGAACTGAGCAAATTGAAACAGAATGACTGAGCAATGAAACTGAAAGAGTTTGTAATGAAAGGCCTTTGGCCTTTTCCACTGGGGTTTTTTAAACCAGAACACATACCTTTCAAAAATGCTTGCCTTTCAGTCTTAAAAGTCGTGTCACACAATACTTTACTTTTCGTGTGTTCTTCGTGTATATTTAGCGATTTGTATCTCGGTGCAGTGTGGTTGTCCTTAAAATAGCGTCTTCGCCACACAGCAATATCGCCTCTGTCTTTTAGCACATTTTTCTTGCCTCTTTTTTCATTCACAAATCCCAGCTGTATAAGCAATCTGCTGAAATTTGGTAAATCTGTATCCTCATTTACAGCAGACGAAATGTTACTTATGTTAGGGAGTTCGTTTCTAAAGAAAAACTACACACATGACGACGCACAACACTTTTCACGTATTTTCTCCGAGCACACACTTTTGTTTATTCCTGCTTTTGCCTGGAGTGGTAAGTTTTCCTGTTTCCTCAATTTCATGTCGCGATGTTTCTACGGATCTAACACTCACACCTGTAACTTCAGAGCACAGCTATTCGACTTCTCTCACTGACAAAGACGAATTCTTCTCTGTGAGTGCATTAAACACATGCAACACAATTCTTTTTTCGCCCGTTTGTAAATAATTATCCTTCCGATACTTCAGCGAAAAACTGGCGGTAGACTCTGCCATTATACATATAATAAGTACATGCGCAATAAACGATTAATAAAATAATTTAGCTCCCGCACTCTCGAATGGCGATGCATGACTAATCCAGTTCAAAACAAGGTCAGTGATAAAAGTCATAAACAAATGTCACCACTACCGCTAAATCACGTGTTATCGTGCCATGTGCTTGAGAGCAATGGAACCTGCTCTTTACTGCGTTTAAGAATTAACATGCATTTCAGATAAATCAACTCTGTTGCGTAATATAGTTCATTAAAACAGTTAAGAAAATATAAATTTGACAATTCTCTTCCAACATATAATGATATATCATCATGTTAAATAACGAACTAATTTTTACCGCACGACAGTCATTACCACAACAGCAACCAGTGAGAGGTGATTAGGTCACGTGACCGTTAAGAGATTCTGGGCAAGCTTACGTGAAACAAGGTATAGCTAAGCAGGCTAGTACCCGGAAACTTAATGGCTTCCCTCAACCCCGTCCGAAGACGTACCCAATCTCCCACGGGTATTGGGAACACACTGCCCCCTCGAGACCATCCCAATCTGAACAACTCCCGAAGGAGGGGCTCGGCTGTTCGGCCCAAGGTTCCTCTAGTAATGTCAGAGGTACCACGAGTGCTAAGGGTCCGCAGTGCCCGCACTTTGGCAGCTGAAAGGGATGGATCCCTTCCCCTACGGGACATCCACACAAGTGCAGTAAAGGTTATGCTGACGTTTTTCTTTGACCAAGATGGCCCCCTTCTGATACACTTCCTGCAGCATGGGACAACAGTGAATGCCCAGCATTAGTCGCAATCCTGGACCAACCTTCGCCAAGCAATCAAATCAAAACGACCAGGCAATCTCATCCGTGGGGTCATTTTGCTCCACAACAATGCAAAGCCTCATATAGCAAACACAGTTGCGGCACTCCTGCAGAAATTCAAATGGGAGATTCTCGGCCACCCTCCATACAATTCAGGCCATTCTCCCTGTGATTGCTTTGAGGGGCAAACGATTCACCTCGGACAATGATATCCAGCTGTATGTGCAGAACTGACTCACATCGCAGCTCTGGGACTTTTATGAGACAGTCATTCGCCGCCTTGTGTCACAGTGGGACAAGTGTCTCAACAGCCAGGGCCAATACCTCTAACATACAGGTACTGGTTTCTCTAATTATGTCTCTGTCTCGTTTCTTTTTGAACACACCTTATACATTAAAAATATTTCAGTGATGAAATTCTCTGGATAACGCGGATTTTCTTTAAATGAGATTGGTCATGGTCGCAACTGATCCGGATAAACAAGGTTCTACTGTGCAGTATATGAAATAGGTTGATAGACTGATTGGTTGATTTGCATCCAGTGAGTTCACTGGCAGCCACAAAGGGCTGTGAACACTGAACATGTCAAAGAAACTAGGAACTAAATATCCAAGTATGTTTAGCTTCAGGAATAATCACTTATAAAGATATCATGAGACATTACACTTTCTGTATTATTTTAAAGCCTCTCTATGTTAACACTGTGCTAGGGACTATTTAAGTTAAGTTTTTTTTACAAGAATTACTCTTTCACATTGACAGTGAAAAAGGAAACCTTTTAAAGTTTATATCTATTTTAATTAAAATTAAATATACTTGTGCTGAATATTTGAACAAATTCCTGTATCCTAAAATACGAGGGCTGTTTTTTTTTTCAACCTCCGATCGCTCCATGCCGACGCTACGCAGGCAGCAGAAAGCGGGTATGCGCTGTCGGTGACTGCGCAGCTCTCGCACTACACACTCCGCCATTGTTGACATTCAGTCGTCAGTCGGCGTTGTGCTACAGCCACGTAAACATGGCCGCCATTATTGATGCTCCCGCCAAGTGCGAATTGCAAAGTGTAATTCGTTTTCTACAGGCTGAAGGCCATGGTGCTGCAGAAATCCATCGGAGGATGAGTCGTGTGTATGGCGAAAACTTCATGAGTGATGGTGTTGTTCGTGAATGGTGTCGAAAGTTTAAAGATGGTCGTAATGATGTGCATGATGAAGGGGGTCAAGGACGCAAATCTGTCGTTTCAGATGACCTTGTTCAACGAGTTGACAGAATGGTTAAAGAAAACCGCAGATTCACCATCACTGCTTTGTCTACGGAGTTTCCAGACTGAATTCACTGAATTCACTGGCGGCAACTTTCTTTGAAGAGGGAATTGAAAAGCTTGTCCACAGATATGACAAATGTCTCAATCTCTTCGGTGATTATGTCAAAAAGTAACCATAAGTGTACTATTCCTTTGGTAATAAAATTATTGTTTTATATGAACTTGTGTTTTATTTATAGCCTATCGGAGGTTGAAAAAAAACGGCCCTCGTATTTAAATTTCTTCATTAATAACAACATTTTGAAGTGGACTATGAGTAAATATAATGGTATCTTGACACTTTTAAATGTTTAAGTTTTGCATTACTTTCTTCAATTCCTATTATTTTTATATCTACAAATGATGAAAACCTGTCCTGCATAATAACAGCATTAGTAACTCCCAAATCTGACTACTAATGCTCAAATAATCAGAATTTGAATTCTTCCAATATGTTTACACAGAGATTGTTTCTCTTTATCGTCTCATTAATTTCTTAAAATAAAACAAAATAAAAATCTTAAGTGGATAATATGTCTTTCATTCTTACATTAGGACTGCTTCCTTTGGTTTGCCAGCCTTTATGAACTCTTTTTCTGCTTCCTCAAATTTGCCATCATCTTCCAGAGCCATTGCATATTTGTTGTGGATATCTGGCATCTTGGACTTCATTGCAATACGAGCAAGATCAAAAGCAAACTCAAACTGTAAAATGCATATTACATCATTTAATGTTTACAGTCAACTATTAAGGTTAACTTTATAAAAACATATGATAAAAGAAATAGACACAAAACCTGATAAATTTCACAAGCGTAGTCGATTGATATTTCCAAAAGATCAAACTTGTTCAGAAGTTTGACTGCTGAATCCCCTCCTAGAGACTTTGCCCAGAGGAAGGCAACTTGCTGTCCAGCTTGTAGACCTCCATTATTTTTTGCTATCTGCAAGGAAATCACAAGCAAAAGTAAGATGAATGTGGAGATATACATATAAATAAGCATTAATGTACATGGATAGACAGAGTCAATTAAATTTAAAGGGAGTCGATTAATGACACTAAACAACACTTACTTTTAAATTTTTCCGGAACATGTTTCAGAGACTTTGCCTCTATCCTCAGCCGGCCATTGACTGGTTCTCATTGGTGTAGTTGACGATATTTTGTCATAGGTCTCCTCTGGTGGCGGTTCACGGAACTTGCTGAACAAATCTTTCTGGGGGATGTCGATATTGAATATTTTGTTCCTATTTTTTGAAATGAAGATTTATTCCCATGTGAATAGTTCTTGTTTTCCTGATGTATGTTTTAATAGTTTTGGTTCTGGTTTTATGTTGTGGTTTTTTTCCCAAAAATGTGTGGCAACTGCTGATTTTTCTAATTGTTTATATTTTATGTTTCTAAAGTGTTCCTTTGCTCTTGTTTCTAAATTTCTTTTGGTTTTTCCAATATAAATTTGACTACAGTCATTGCATTCAATTTGATATATACCAGATTTTTTGTTAGATGGAATGGCATCTTTGATGTTTGAGCAAATTAGGTTTTTTAAGGAGAAATGGTTGACTGTTGCTAGTCGAATGTTTTGTTTTTTGAAGACTTTTTTTAATTTATCATAGGCCCATGGATGGTAAGTGAATTTTTTGAAAATCATATTAGTTTCTGTAGCTGAGAGGGTTGTGGTTTCCTTTAGTAGCT
Organism: Mantis religiosa; assembly: GCA_030765055.1. Taxonomy (NCBI): domain Eukaryota; kingdom Metazoa; phylum Arthropoda; class Insecta; order Mantodea; family Mantidae; genus Mantis; species Mantis religiosa. The sequence goes on from CM060957.1 coordinate 24,013,772, forward strand.
TCTTCTTTTTTGCTAAGTTCACTTTTTTGTCTACTAATGATTTGGGAAAGTTATTTTTTTGTAGTATTTCAATTATTTTGATGTATTCTGTTTTGTATTCTTCTGCTGTGAGAGGGATGTTTACCAGTCTGTGTGCTAAACTATTGAAGATTACCTGTTTGTGGGATCTTGGGTTGTAGCCATTAGCTTTTATGTAGTTGTCTGTCTATGTTGGTTTTCTGTAAATGCCAAAGTTTAGTCTGTTTTTATTTCTCATTATTTTTAGATTCAAAAATGGTAAATACTCGTCTTTTTCTATTTCTACAGTGAACTTGATGCTTTTTTCTTGGATATTTAAAAGTGTTAGTGCATCACTGATGTGTTTTTTTGGTACTATTGCAAAGATGTCATCTACATATCGTTGCCAGAGTTTGAACATCCAAGGGAAACCTTTGGTGATCCTTATTTCTAATGCACTCATGTAGAGATCGGCCAGGAAGGGTGATAGGGGGTTGCCCATTGCTAAACCTAAAGTTTGGTGGAAATATTTTGTTTGAAACTGGAAGAAATTTTGTTCTATGCATAATTTGGTTAGTTCGATGTAATCTGAAATTTCAGGTGATGCCATTCCAAGTGGTTGGAAAGCGGCAAACGAGACCCTCGCCGCAAAGTTTGAAGAGCAGTTGACCGGTGTGAGGGATGACGTTACGGAGCTGGGCAAGCAGATGGGTCAAGTGGACGAGCGCATTGAAGACCTGGCGAGCTGCGTTAACAAACTGGAGGGAAAGGCCGACAGCAACACAAAGTCCCTGAACGTCATGGTGGAGGACGTCGTCGGCAGGAGATTGAAGGATTTAAATGTCGACACGTCGGGATGCGACACAACATTTGCGCACGTCAAACCTCCAAAATACGACGGCGCGACAACTTTCGAAGTCTTCCGCCGCCAGTTCGACACATTGACCAAACACAACAAATGGTCACCAGAGGAAGAGGCCGCACAGTTAATAGCCAGCCTCCAGGGATGGGCCGCAGAAGTGCTGAACGCGGTCCAGACAACGGCGGCGCACAAGGACATCTGCGAGGCCCTGGAGAATCGCTTTGGAAACCACCGCTTAGCCGCAGCGTACCGCAGCCAGCTGAAGTCAAGGTCACAGGAGCCAGGGAAGACTGAATAATGAGCTTTGAAATCCCACCAGTAGATAATTTGATAAAGAAGTTCATAGTTCCACCACCAGAGAGAGGAGAGCAGACACTACTTAGAGAGAGGTTGAAAATGGAAGCAATGGCTTCTGAAACTAGTCCCTCGAAAATATAAAAATGTAAGTGTCAAAGTATCAGTAAACCGACTACAAATAGTTTTTCTGATTAATTTTGACATCACTGTTACTAAATTCCTCCAATCACACATAAATAAAATTGCTTTGCAGGAATTTCGTAATTTTAATAGTTTAAAAGTAAAAAATATTTATATACATGTTATTTAATTTTTCAATGTAGATTGTGAAAAATAATTAATTCCAATTGGAGTATTTGATACATTTCAAGCAGTGCACAACTTTTAAATCTTTCATTACTCTGCTGAAAATGATGAGCTAATAAACTATGGTCCAAGAACAGTTTTTAAAATTTGTTAAATGTGCTCCAAAGTAATTCTGCAAGAAGAGTTTTAATCAGGCAGAGAAGGACTCCAAGCAGAGATTATCTTGCATAGTTCCTTTTTAATCATTCACTAAACAAGCAACATTAAGTTTTGAGAACATAATCAAATATCAGGAGCCTTACCCTGTAAGCATCTTCCCACATGTTAACAGCACGATACATGTTCACAGCCCCTTTCCAATCTCCCCCCTGTAAATAGTGGTGTTCAGCACCTTTCCAGTTGCCCTCTCCCTCAAGCTCTTGTGCCAAGTGCAGGTGTGTGGTCTGGATCAAATCAGGGTGATACTGTGCCACTAGTCGCATCATCTGGAAATTATAATAAATACATCTCAACAACCTACTCAAACACATTAATGCATTAAGGAATATTGCATTACCTTCATTTATTTATTTACAGTATTTTCATAGAGAGGACAAAAAGAAACATAGGCACTACAAATAAAAAACATTTTAGGCACTTAAGATACAAAAATATTGATAAGTCCGCAATAGCAGCTCATTTCTGTGTCTGAAAATCATGACATTGAAGATAGCACCAAATTACTAAAATACATACAAAAACATAGTGAACTCGTCATATGGGAGAAAATGTACAATGAAAAACATAAAAACCAACTAATGAACTTCGAAATCATGCCAGAAGATAACCCCACATTTAAATTCATCACCAAATCAACAGATGGCAGAAGCAACTCCAAAACTACCCACACCACTGGATCGAGCTTTAGTCGCATTAGAGCCGATGATGCGAATGATGGTTTGCGAAACATGTCCTCAATATAGGTACGTAAGTGAAGCTGATGTGTAATAAATACGACTCATCTATAATTTAATATTCATACAGAAAATATAACATCCCAGAGCTGCACACCTTTTCCAAAAAGTCTTCAAAGAGCACAATATTACTTTGTACCCATAGAACAAATTTAGTGTACAACACCTTTTGAAATCACATAATACAAAAGAGATACCCATAGACAAAAAATCAGGTGTGTACCAGATAAACTGCAAAGGCTGTGACAACTTTTACATTGGAAAAACTAAAAGGAATTTGAAGAATATGTTTAAAGAACATTTCAGGAACATCAACAACAAAGGGACAGAGAAATCAGCAGTACCGTACCACTTTTGGAATGATAATCATGATATAGAACGAGAAATCCACTTATTAAAAAGTGTCCAAGGTCCAGCTGCATTAACCACATAAGACAAAAATTTTCATAAAGAAATATGAAAGAAAACTATTCAATTTCAACACTACCTTTGAAGAAAACCCAAACTTCAGATTCATCAAGATACCAACAGAGACGCGCCTGTCACCTCCAAGGAGTTCACTAAACCAACATCCATTAGTCGACAACAGCTGATGATTTTAGGAAGATCCTAACAAAACGCGTTCTAGGTAAATACTAGCAATAAGTGGAGCATTGAGTATTAGTTCAACTCAAAATTGTTTTAATTTTGTGCTTCATTGTATCATAGTCCTTACACATTGAAATATTCAGGTACTTTATGTAGTTAGTAACATAATGTGTTTCTAATCCAATCATCTTTATAAATTAATCTGTAAGAGTATTATTAATAGATGGATTTATGATTATACTCTTCTAGCTTTGCTTATATTTTAATTTCTCAAGCAAGGACTACTTTTATAAAATACATTCTACTTTATGTTGATGACACTGCTATAATTTGCAAACTACTAAAAGCAGAGCAAATTTATTGATTTTCAGAATTTTATAGATCTTATGCAATTTACTATCTGGCTGTAAATAACATTATTGGAAACACCAACCTGATCATACTGTCGATGCTTCTTGTACATAGAGATACCCATATCAGGTTCTGTAACTGAAAGATACAGCCTTTCAGCCTCACGCAGCTTTCCTTGTTCTTCTAGAATCTTTGCCTGACTTATGTACATTTGTGACACTTCCTCAGGCTGCAAATATTGGCTTGCTAAGCGATAAGCTTTCTCCCACTCTCCTAAATTAAAAAAGAAAAAGTTATTTAGAAGTAAAATAAAAAGAAAGACAAAAAATGAAATAGAAACAGAAAAGCTCTGCCATGTTACTCTTACATGACTTTCTTTACTCTTGTACAAGCTGTCCTTACAAAAGCTAGGTACTAAACTGGAAATGGAGCAGAACAGATGTGAAATACAGTTGTTTCCGCAAAAGTGAGGAAAAAGGAACAAAGTGACCTGGCAGCCGCAAAGCAGATGGGAGAAGTTATAAGAAATAATGGTTTTGCAATGAGATTTAAGCAAGAATGGAGGAAGTGGGATAATATAGAGTTGGAGATTAAAACTAAAGAGTTGGAGAAGATAAAAACCAAGATGGAAAAAATGGAAAGAAGAATGAAAAGTATAAAAGACTTAATGAGAAGATAAAGTGTGGGGATACAAGGGATCAGGGAACAGTAGTGTGGGGATTCAAGGGGTTAGAAAAGGTTTGAGATTTAGGCAGGGGATATCGAGATGTACGAACATATCAGCAAGGCAAAAATATGGCATTTATGGGTAAATTGTAGAAAGAAAAAAAGAAAGAAAGAAGGAAGGAAGGAAAGAAAGAAAGAGAGCGGGGGAGAGAGGAGGGAGAGGGAGAGAGGAGGGAGAGAGGGAAGGGAGAGAGAAAGAAAGAAAGAAAGAAAGAGAGAGAGAAAGAAAGACAGGAAGGAAGGAAGGAAGGAAGGAAGGAAGGAAGGAAGGAAGGAAGGAAGGAAGGAAGGAAGGAAGGAAGGAAGGAAGGAAGGAAGGAAGGAAGGAAGGAAGAGAATGGTGTCATTAGAGGTATAGGAACAAATATGAACAAATGTGATACAGTGTACAAATTGCAAGAAGCTGCTAGTTAAGTTAAACAATTAGTAATAAGGAAAGGGGATGCAAATGGGGTGATGTATAAGTGAGAAATATTGAAAAGTGAGGTTAAGTGAATACAGAGAGTAAAACAGTAATAATATAAAGCAGAAATGAGCGTAAAAATTAACAGAGATAGACAAAATTTGGCAAATATGATAAATCTAAGGAAAGATAGAAAATTAAATGAAAAGCAATGACTTTTAAAAGGGGCAAACACGTGTAAAGTATGTAATTGTGTTGAAAGACTGCACTGGACCGATCTACCTCGCATTTCTTAGAGATATTTTGTCTACATTATTGGAGGACCTTCCACTACACATTCGGTAGGTAATGTGGCTGCAGCATGATGGAGCTTCAGCACACTTTGAAAGAAATATGTGGAATCATCTCAACGTTACGTACCCCAATCAATGGATTAGTAGAGCAGGACCAGCTCCATGGCCAGCACGATCACCAGATCTGACACCACTGGTCTGTTTTCTGTGGGACAGTATGGAAACCATAGTGTATGCTACTCCTGTAACGTCAGAGGTTTCCATTGCACGAGTACATGGAGCGATTACCATTCTTTCAGGTCAACCACACTTATTGGAGCATGTATGTGAAGCTCAACACAGCAATGGTGTAGGAGGTACCCAGTTTGAATGTGTTTGTAATGCTAAACTGCTTTCTGCTGCATACCATCTTTTTATGTACTGACGACATGTCGAAGGGACACTTTGATGGTCTACTGCACATAAACTGTGTGCTTCTGGACTTGGGTTGCTGCTTGAAAAATGATCCGTTTGCTGTCCTGCACAATGTACTGACCAGTTTTGACTCACCCCATATACTGTTGCCAGGCACTGTTTGCTGCTGCCGACTCGTGCGTAGGCGAATGCCGACAGAGAGAGAGAAGCGGGAAAGAAAGAGACAGAAAGTGCCCCAAGCTGCACCTACATGCGCGCTAGCCGAGAGTGAAAGAGACAGATAGTTCCAGTGTGCTCTCACTATGCCACGACAGATCGTGTGACTTCGGCCCCTTTCGAGAAACAGCGGCTCGGGTACAAATATGGCGGTGTGAGTTTTTGCCAGCAGTTGTCTATGAACTTCTGAACTGAGTGTGCAGCAATGTGGACATGTGGCAGACGACCTTGAAGGTTGCATTTGTGTATGTTACATAATTCTGCTGCTGCAAAGGGTTGTACAAAGAGTCTTTCTATGGAAATAAAGAGCATTTTGAATTTCTGCAAACTAGACTTTTAATTTTACGAACCTACAAAGTCACAATACTGCAAACATGGTATCTTGTTGTATATATGTTTACTCTAAATTTTCCTTTAGTATGTATTAATCACTGTGTCATTATTTTTGTATATGTACATAAGTTTGACTTCATGATGCTATGAATCATTTGTTTCGCTTAAACAGATAATAAATGAATGTATGAATGAAATAGAAAATTCAAACAAATAACAAAGTATATTTCAAAATAGTTCACTCCACAACAAAGAGGTATTTGATATTGTGATGTTAATATTTTGATACACTTTTGAAAAAGACAAAATTGGTAAAAATTGTATACTTGGAAGATGAAATAATATCGGTACACGCAACATCCGGTTGCATAGGTTTGCAAGTCATGCTGGGCTGTTAGGCGGAGGTCGAAAGCCTTGCTGACATAGCTGACGAAGCAGTGAGTCAGTTGCTGCTTCGGCAGAGTTTCGGCATTTAAACCCCAGGTTTTTGGCTCAGGCAAGAGTAGTCTCGCACGTGCTACCGGAATCTGTGTCGCCCGATTCTCTGACGGCCACGTCTACAATCTTCAAGAATGAACATCAAAAAGCAAGGAGCAGGAACCTTAGGCCAGGTAAAAGCCACAGTTGTCCTCGTTTAGATAATTTCTTTTGGTGTAGGGTAGATTGTAGAATAAACACTATTTAGTACAACAGTGAATCGAGAAGATATTGACACATTGCTTCACTCACACTGTTTATTCACAGGACATGTTTCAAGAGCTCTTGCTCTTATCATCAGCTGATACTCGACTAGTGCAAGTTGTAGTGGTTTCCTCTTTCTCCGTTTTGTCAATAGATGGCGTGATGTACTTGCCAAAGATGTCCGGTGGTGGAGTTTCAAAATTCATGACTCTATGACGATTTTTGTTGATGAAGATTCTTTCCCATACGGAAAGGTCTATGGGGTGATTAACATATTTTATTAGAGATGTTTCCAAGTTGATGTCATGTCTAGTATTCAAAAAATGAAAAGCCACTGCTGATTTTTCTGTTTCACCATTTTTAATGTTTCTTAGATGTTCTTTAGTTCTGATGTTAATATTTCTTTTTGTTTTTCCTATATAAATTTTAGGGCAAGTTTCACATTTGATCTCATAGATTCCTGGTTTTTCTTTGGTAGTGATTGAATTTTTGGGAGGGCCTTTTAACAAATTTCTGATATTAAACCTATTTTGAGGTGCAAGAGTTATGTTGTGTTTTGAGAAGATTTTTTGGAATTTGTTATAGGCTGATGGATGAAAGGTGAATTTTTTAAAAAGTTTTTTCTCTTTTTCTCCTGTAGGTTCTAGGGTGGTGGTTTCTTTTATTTTCTTAGCCTTGTTGAATCTGTTAACTGTTTTGTCTACTAAATTTGGGTTGAAACCGTTGGATATAGCCATCTATTGACAAAACGGAGAAAGAGGAAACTACTACAACTTGCACTAGTTGAGTATCAGCTGATGATAAGAGCAAGAGCTCTTGAAACATGTCCTGTGAATAAACAGTGTGAGTGAAGCAATGTGTCAATATCTTCTCGATTCACTTTTGTACTAATTTGTGCTTCACTGTCCCTACGCTTCTTCCAAGTTTATACTTTGAAACACTATTTAACCAGAACTACATGTCGAATTTTAACTTAAGCCAACCCTGCCTGGTAGCCCAGACCTTGGTAGGAACATCTCCCTCCTGAGCTACCCCGCCCCCCTCTAGTAACAAATGGGAAAGTGTAATTTGCTTGCCAGTTGGCGCAACTGTGAATGTTACAATATAAATTATGTGTTTTAACAAGACCTAAATTTTCTGAGAACATTTCCAAAAAGTTCAAGATATACATTTCATTTACCATTAAAATATCTTAAACTTATTCTATTTTAACCAAAACGGTTAGAAGCATGCTTAAGGAAATCAACATTTTTGAACAATTTTCCTTATAAAGAGTGATCTGTAGTGAAGGGATTCTCTTGAAAATCTTTTTATCATATCTTTGAAAGAAGATAACCTAAAACACTATGACTTTGTGGGTTCGTAGAATTCCAAATATTCTTTATTTCATTAGAAATACACTTACAGTAGCAGCATTACGTCACATACACAATTACAATCTTCCAGGTCGCCATCTACAAACAAAAGCGTTCACATAATTCAGTTCTGATTACACTCTCTCATTACGACTCTGTTTACTACTACTGTTTACAACAACTTTGCAACTGTCCCTTGGCGAGTACAGCTTCCTTATATATACCACGACTCATATTACTACATATTTATGGAACAAATAAGAAATCAAATATATCGAGATTTAACTGTATTGGAACACCACAGTGAAGCAACAAATTATTAATTTTTAGATGAGTCGTATTTATTACACATCTGCTTCACTTTCGTACGTATTTTGAGGACATGTTTCGCAAATCATCGTTTGCATCTACGCATAAGAGCCGTAGATGCAAATGATGATTTGCGAAACATGTCCTCAAAATAGGTACGAAAGTGAAGCAGATGTGTAATAAATATGACTCATCTAAAAATTAATAAGAAATCAAATGTTTTGTAAGACAATCAAGATGTCACTAGAATGTTCCATTTATCTCTTTATTTATTTCTGCAGACCTTTATCTCCATGCTATGTTTATCTGCTTAGGCAAGCTGTTTATCTTCGACCAGCACCATCTGTCCCTTATCTCTCTGCGGCACACTATCATAAATAATGGGTTCGCGACAATACCAAGTTTGGCATTTTATACATGCATGCACACTTTTTTCTAAAAATGCTTTCTTTGTATTCAGGAAGTCTCAAAATACATATCTCAGTACTGAAGATTTAAATGGAATTACAGAGTAGGTAATAGAATCACCTGCTTCATTGTACATGTCAATGGCCTCCCTGTACATTTCTGCCTGGACATAGAGACGCTCAGCTGTTGCATACTCCTTCGTAGAAGCAAAATGTTTTCCCAACATGGCATAGTACCTATGCACTAGTTTAGGTTCATCTATCACCTATTAAAACAAACAAATATTTAAATATAAGACAACAGACACACAAAAAAGACATTCAAGACTGATATTGCAAATCTTGTTAACTGAAAGAACTATGAGGGTGGTCTGAAAACTTCTCGGCCTCACCCAGAGATCGTGGTACTACTTGCATGAATTTTTTCCTTACTTTGGTACACATGTTAATAGACCGTATGTACAGTTACAAGTCATTCCAGGCAACAGTTGACTGTAGGCAGTTGTTTGAAGCAGTGGACGTGAGCATTACTTTGAAAATGGAGAAATTCGAGTATTGTGCTGTGATAAAGGTTTAACACTTACAAGGCCATGCCGTGGCTCAGTGGTTAGACCGCTTGGCTCTCACCAAGGCGGCCCGGGTTCGATCCCAGGCGACTGCAAAGTGAGATTTGTGGTGGACAACACGGCGCTGGGGCGGGTTTTCTCCGGGATCTCCGGTTTCCCCCGCCATCTCATTCCACCGGTGCTCCATCTTCATCTCATGTATCATCAGTGTCATCGCCTGCGGTGCCGTACGTAGTAAAAGCAGGCATTAAACACTACACATTTCATTTCACATTTTTAACACTTACAGAAATTCATTTCGGATTGTAAATGTGTATGGTGACTCTTCACCTTCAGTTTCCACTGTGAAGAAATGGACAGCCAATTTTAAACGTGGCCGTGAAGGCATTCTAGACAATCCATGCAAAGATCATCCAAAAACTGTAAACACACCAAAAATCACTGAAAAAGTGCATGACATGATTTTGGAAGATCGGTGTACAAAGGTACGTGGAATTGCTAATGCATATGGTCACATCTTACATCAGGAATTACACATAAAAAAGCTTTGCGCAAGAGGTTGCCACATATCCTCGCTGTGAATAACAAATGACACTTTCTGAAAAGTGCTTGGCGCATTTTTAGAAGAACAGAAGTGACTTTTTGCACTGATATGTCATAATGGATGAAACATGGATTCACCATATCCGAATCCAAGCAATAGTCGAGGTGATGGACAGAAGCTGGTTCTTCAACTCCAAAGAAGGAGGACGGTGCCATTGGCGGGAAAGATCATGGCGTCAGTCTTTTGAGATGCCAAAAGAATTTTATTGATTGACTAACTCAGAAAAGGTAAAACCATTACTGGAGAATACTACTCTCAACTTCTAACCAAACTGAACGCAATTATTCGTGGAAAAAAATCCCGGGTTAAAAAAGAAAAAAAATTGTTTTCTATTAGGACAATGTACCTACCCACAAAAGTGTTTCGGCAATGGAGAAATTGAGAGATCTGCACTATGAAGTGCTGGAACATACAGATTGGGCTCCATCGAACTTCCATCTGTTTCCAAAACTGAAGAAATTCCTTGCTGGTATGCGCTTCTCATCCAATGAAGGAGCAATTGCGGCTGTAAATGGGGACTTTGCAGCACTTCCAGAGGAACACTACAGAGAGGGAATAGTAGCAGTGGAACACAGCTAGACAAAACGTATTGATATTAGAGGAGATTATGTTGAAAAATAAAACTACTTTGAAAGCGTGAATTGTCGTTTTTCACTATCAGGCCGAGAACTTTTCAAACCAGCCTCGTTATTGTTTTAGGAGACACAAGCAGTTTATAAGTACAAATTGTGCTTTATATCTTGTCAATTATAGAACCTCAAGGCTAGTAACAGGTTCTTCAGCAACTTTAATTTAGAGGTACCTTTTGTGAAAACATTTTTACTTCAATAGATTTCCAAAACTTGCAGTCTGTAGTCTAATATAATCCTTAATATTATACAGAGATACATATAACTTACTTACTACTTTTTAACACAATGTTAGCAAACAAGACATTGGAGTACTTTTTTGTGTTTATTTACCTGTATTATTTGCACAGCTTTCTTCCACTGCTTTGCCCCAATAGCAGCTTCAAGTGCTTTTAAAGTCTTTCCTGCCTCTATGAAGTGGTTAATTGCAGCATCCAACTGTTTGCTAGCCACCAGATGATCCCCCCATTGCTCCTCCAGATGTACAACTTCTGTTGAAATAATCAAATTAACAGTATTACCATCAGAGCCCAGATGCTGGGTCCCCTATTGTTTTTGTTTTATGTAAACAATATACAATGTACAGCTGATTGTATTATAACATAATATGCAGATAACACATTGTTAATTTGTATGAACAAAACTATTAGGCAGCTAGAAAATACGGCCTGTATATTGTTAACACAAATTTCAAATTATCTGGAAAATTCAAAGCTGCAACTGAATCTCGTAAAAACAAAATATGTTTTAAGCATGATTGGAAAATTTTTTTAACATTGACGCCAAAATTAATTGAAAAACTAGTTGTAGTTGGTTTTTTGACACTTTGTCACTTGCATGTTTATATTATTGAGGGACTAGTTTTGGAAGCTGTTGAGTCCATCTTCAGTTACACACACATCTCGTCTAACAGCAGAGTATTTGAAGGCTCAAAAAATTGGATTGATGGGTCATCCACCATACAGTCCTGATTTGGCATGTAATGACTTCTTTTTGTTCCCGAACATCAAGAATAAATTGTGTGGACAATGATGTTTGTCAGTAGAAGAAGCCATTGATGCCTTCAAAAAACATGTTTTGGAGGTGTCTGAAGAAGACTGGAATAAATGCTTTGAAAAATGGTTCAAGCGGATGCAAAAATGTATTGATCATAACAGAGAATATTTTGAAAAACAATAAAGCAGTTTTCAATCAATCAGAAATTATTTTGTTTTAATTATTAGACTCAAAATATAAATAGTGTCCCTCGTAATATGGGTAATGTCAACCAAAAGCTCATTTGTGTTCAGGCTTCAAAGAGAATAATTAAAATTATAAAACAAATGCCTAATTGAACATAGAGTAGAATTTAGAGAACTCAAAATACTATCAATGCCATGTATATTCGTCTTAGAAACTGTTTTCCTCCATAATAATATAAGGAGCTTTAAAAACAATTCTGATTATCATAAATATAATACAGGAAGGGCCAACAACATCCATGTAAACTTTCATAGGCTTACCAGAAATATCAACAGCACATTACATAAAGGTACTCATTTATATAACAAACTTCCAAACATGTAAAGAAACTCTACAGTAAGGACTTTCAAGTAGTAAAGAATATTTTACAGATAGAATTCCTTATAGTATGGAGTATATCTGCATTTCAATTTATAATATAAGAGCAACAAAAATGTTTGGTATAATTAAATTAAAAAACAACCTATCTAAATTAATGTAAAGCATAACTACATAATTCTTTAAAAAAAAACAGTTTTACTAAGGAAATGAATATTATAAATTCAGAAAAAGTGTAAACTTAAAAGCTGCATGTACTTAACTAAACTAATATATTTTATTCTTATTCTTATCATGTGATCCAGAACACAAGATTTGTCAATGAAGAAAGATCTTCAAAATTCCTGAAGTGTAATATTTGCTAGCAGTGTCTGCATAATATTGTGACTTTGTGGGTTCATAGAATTAAAAGGCCGAGTTGCAGAAATTAAAAATCTCCTTTATTTTCGTAGAAATACTCTTATAGATTACAGCGGCATTACGTTAAGTCACCATCAGTCTACCAAGGTCGATGACAATAACAAACAGTGACAGCAGATTACATCATTAGCTCTCGTTATAATAACACCTCCAGCTGTCTCTCGTTCACAACACTGTTTCATCACTGTTTTGCAACTTGCAACTCCTCTTGTTTCACAACAACTGACTCATCACTAGCCATGGCTTCTTTTTTATACACCCATTCGTGAATTCCAGACTGTTCTCTACAATCACTAGATGTTTCTCGAATCAACAAGGCATCTAATGACGTAATCCGAATATTCTATCACCTTCCGGAAACGTCTGGGCCGGTAAATCTTTTATCTCAGCTATCTTTGTTGCCGGATATCTGTTTACACTAGCCGCGCTATCCTTAACTGCTTATGCAAGCTCTTAATTATAGTGAAACAATATCTGCCGTCTGTTTTCTATTTGTGCCGAAACTTTATTTCCTGTTGCCGCGACAATATTCTACATTATCATCCAGTATTTGAAGATAACATCATTTGTTACAATTGCTGAACCATGAAAAGCAAACTCTGGAATTATGTTAGTACTTTGGTGATTGTATGCTTTAAATTGAGTAACAGTCTCATTGTGGAAGGTTTGAGAGAAGATATTGTCACCCGAACGTCGGAACTCCCTATAGAACCAACCGGCAGCAGCAGGAGACGGTAGACGTTCGCCACGCCCAGTAATTTGTCTTATAGCGGTAACGAGGGTTGGCTGGAAAAACATCACTGTGTCGTCTCTTTTCGCTCCACCAGAGTTCTCGAACTTATGGGATATTTCATCTAATCCAGAACCTTCTAGAAAACAGTGATATTCCTATAAAAAGGGGCTGCAATGAGTGAGGAGTCAGTCAGTCAGTGTTTGGCGAACAGATGTGAGGAGCGCCCAGCGAGGGGACGGACTGCGTACGTGCGTCGGAGGAGTTTACGTAATCGCGAGTGCAAGTGGAATTGTAACGGACGAACTGGTGAATCATAATTGTGTGCATTACGTAATTCTGTGTAATTGGCAAGTGTTCAACTGTAAGTCGGTGGAAATAAAAAACATTTTTGAGTGGTGCAATTGGACTTTTCATTTCACGAACCCACAAAGTCACAATATGTTGACAAGGAAGCTTACTTCAAAGAGCAAAGATAAAGAGGATAGGCTACTTCCAACAACTGTTGACACAGCTTTTGTTAAATTTGTCAGCAATAACTTGTGGTAAGTGTAACAATAAAAATTATAATCTGTATGGTTTTTGAACAGAATGTTGGTGATTGTAACTTTTAAAATTTACTGTGTCATTACTCATATTGCCTACTTTGAAATACCTGAAGGAGAGATGTAGCGAGCCAGTTCTATAGCTTTAGAGAAGGCATGTGCTTTCCTGTAGCACTCAAAAGCTTTTTCAGATTGATTAACTCTCTCATACAGTTCTCCAGCTTGTTCAAATAGCTCTCCTCGAAGCAGTGCTGCAGCTACCTTGGCAACCAACTCATCATTTTCTAGCATCTCTGGATTGTTCTGAAGCAATCTAAACATACACAAACATGAGATTCTTTCCATTTCATAATTACAATCAATGATTACAGTTTCTGTAATACACACTAATAGTCTGGTTGCTTATTACTTGGCAAAACAATGAAGCATATCGCAAACAATGTCTAATAATGGAGTTGTTTATGTGAGGCTATAACACATACATGGCGAGACAGTGTATGTGCTCTCTACTCAGATGTAATCACAATGTGTCGTACATCAACAGGTGCAAGAAATCATATAGAACATGATTGAATATTGTAACATGGAGAAAGAAGATCAAATCAAAATCCCTTTGTGTCAAGTGAATGCAATGGTAATTTAAATTTGCATATAATAATTACCTAAAATTTCATATCAGATGTACAGCTCCCAAGTGCTTCATTTGTGTTTTGTCACTGTATGTGAAGTTACTAATATTTTTGTTCTCCTAGTAAACAAGCTAACAAGAAAATGCAGCACTCTACCAGTGAAAGCCAATATGCCTCAACACTTTGTCATGTATGTTGACATAAGAAATCCTTAATCTAAAATTATGATTACTTTTTTTAAATAAGTTGAGACTCAAAATATGAATTATCAGTGAAATCTTAAAATCTTGGCATCAAAATGTTGGTAGAGTGCAATACTTCCTGGTCTTATTATAAGTGGTATAGGAAAATTAATAAACAAGTAGCTGGTTTAACACTACATGATTTGTTTAGTGTGATGCAGTTTGTACCTGGATGCACGAGAGGGCAAGTTAGCTTTGAGGTACAGGTTTAGGGCTGATAAGTAATCTCCTTCCTTCTCTTTTACTTCGCCAGCTTTCTCCTCTTGCTTCGTGTCCAGCAGCCACTTCATGTGCTTGTCACAAAGCTCATCATATTTTGGGTGCCCTTTCAGTTCTGCAAGTGCTAGAGCTGGAAAAAAGAAATCATTTCAAATCTCTTCTTTATTGTCTGTAAACTTGTGGGTTACAAGCGTTAGACATTGTCACATTCTAAACTATGTTCATGAGCATTTAGCTTTCTTTAGTTTCCATTTACATTAAACTTTACAATTACTGTGTTACATAATTAGTACAACTATTGCATACAGAATTATTTTAGCTAACATATTCCTAGTACTAGTAAGTATACAATAACAACAGCAGTATAAAAGTAATAATAATATAATACAATTCTAATTCCCTTGGACTTATAGCAACATCTGTAATAATTTCATATTGTAAATTGAAAATAATGGTTGCCTTTCTTTTCTAATTTAAAGATCATAAAAAATAACAAAAATTGAATTTTGGCATTTGAAAGTAATGAGTCGGTACTGACTCATTACTTTCAAATGTTAAATACATCACTGTTTCTAACCTTTTGCTTCAAATAATATGAATTTTGGCATTTTCAGAAAATCGACTCATAATTGTGAAAACTACCTTTTCACATAAATTTGCTGTTTTTAAAAGTTTAATTTATATGTTGATAAATATAGCATTTAATAAAGAACAATTTAAGAGAGAATACAAATAAGTTAACTACATTGCTTCAATTAGTGGTTTCAATACAGATTTTATGCATAAAATCATTGAGAAATTTAAATATCAGAAGACTGAAAAGATGTTTCTATTCTCAAGAAAATAAAAGAAACTGTACTTTTAAAAAATTTACTAATTATCCATGGTATAATGAAAACATTATAAGAAGTTTTAAAGAATATGTTATATAAGGTGTGTTCAAAACGAAACGAGCCATAACTACACAAACCATTACCTGTATAGATAGACTCCACATGAAAAGTTCAATGCCATGGCCAGGATATGAACCACGGATCTCCTGGTTTCCATTCAGTCGCTCTAACCCATTGAGCTACCATGGCCAATGTGCCATCCTGGCATTAAATTCTCCAGTTGACTCGTATATTTCACCGGTAGACCACTAGGGGCTCTCGTATCTGAGATACACCATTTGTGGCAGCTTACTATCGTAAGTACTTGAGTCCCAGGCTTCGTCATTTAACTTTATTTCGTATATTTCCCCGGTAAACCACTAGGGGCTCTCACATTCGAGATACACCATTTGTGGCGACTTACTATCGTAAGTACCTGAGTCCCAGGCTTCATCATTTAACTTTTTTCGTATATTTCCCCAGTAGACCACTAGGGGCTCTCGCATTCTAGATACACCATTTGTGGCGACTTACTATCGTAAGTACTTGAGTCCCAGGCTTCATCATTTAACTTTTTTCATATATTTCCCCGGTAGACCACTAGGTGCTCTCGCATTCGAAGTACACTGTTTGTGGTGACTTACTATCGTAAGTACCTGAGTCCCAGGTTTTATCATTTAACTTTTTTCGTATGTTTCCCCGGTAGACCACTAGGGGCTCTCGCATTCGAGATACACCGTTTGTAGTGACTTACTATCGTAAGTACTTGAGTCCCAGGCTTCATCATTTAACTTTCTTCACATTAGCCATATATAGGCTAAGGTGTTTGATAGTGTCAACATGAGTCCCGGCCATGGCACTGAACTTTTCATGTTGACTCTATCTATCAAAAGCCTTGGCCTATATATGGTTAGTGTGAAGAAATGATTAATTTCCATCAATTAACTAAAACAGTACCTGTATGTTGGAAGTATTGGCCCTGGCTGTTGAGACACTTATCCCACTGCGATGTGAGCCAGTTCTGCACGTACAGCTGGACGTTGTCATCTGAGGTGAATCATTTGTCCCTCAGATCCTTTTTAAGGGGATCAAAAATAGCATAATCTCAGAGAGAGAGAGGTATGGACTGTATGGAGTGTAGCCGAAAACCTCCAATTTGAATTTCTATAGGAGTGTTGCAACTGTGTCGGCCGTATGAGGCTTTGCATTGTCGTGGAGCAGAATGACCCCATGGGTGACACCACTGTTTGCTTCGTGGCAATTGTTTGCTCATTTGATGGCCATACTATACATCTGATGTCATTCACGCTCTACGTCCAAGTAACTTGTATTGCATAAGAGCGCACATCTCTCTGGACTTTAGTTATAGCTAATGGAAATATTTCATTTGTAATAAAGCACCATGAGCTATTACAAAGATATAAATATTTGTAACAAAAACTTCACTTATCTTAAGAAAATGGTGTTAATACTTCTCTCTAATGGAGATCGATTTCAAAAACAGATTGTTTTCATAATCAGTCCATCAATAAACTTCGTAGTCAAGGATTCCAGTTACCATGTTGTTATGTTTTTTCAGTATTACCAATATCTGAAAATGAAACAAACCTAAAAACAGAATCAACTGCTGGTATTTCAAAATTTATTATGCGATGTTTATTTTTTAAAATAAATATATTTTCCCAAACCATTAAATCTATCAGACCATTTAATTGTTTTAATAATTTAACTTCTGGATTTATTTCTTGGTTAAATGACCAAAAATGATCTGCTACAGCCGATTTATCAGTTTGTTTATACTTAATATTATGAAAATGTTCTGTCATAAATGTTCTTTCTTTCCAAATTACGAAACGATCTCCATTAGAAAGAATAATTAACACCATTTTCTTAAGATAAGTGAAGTTTTTGTTACAAATATTTATATTTGTGTATAGTAGCTAGTTTCATTTTCTACGTAACCATGTTTATATCTGGGCCATATTTTTCTGTACCTCAAAGAAACATTTATCATCTGTATTATACTTTATCAATTGTTACCAACTAATCAATTTGTAAAGATTGAAGTTTGCTCATTGTGCATCTCCAAAGTAAAATTTTGTTCAAAACACTTGTGTTAGATTATTGTTATTAACTTAGTAAAATACCTATTGAGCAAGGACTTGTTGGAGCTTATTTACCTTCATCCCATTTATGGAAACGCTGATACATGTTCATTGCTTCCTCTAGCTGATTTTGTTCTAAATAAATAGCTTCTGCTTCCTTTAGACGTTTGTTCAAAATGGCCAAACGAGCCCATACTTCTGGACAGGTCATGCCATTTTCACCTGCAACCATAAAACATACTTTCTAAATGTTGCCATGGCAGCTCAGTTGGTAAGATCTATTGTTGAAATCCTAGCTGTGACACTGAAATGATATCTGATTCTGCCTTTCTAATTGTCTATTGTGTTAAATTATATGAGTTGGTAGGAACACTGGAGTTCACTTATTTGTAATTAATGAAAGACTATCAAAACACTTTTTAAACCAATTCTCGAACTGTAAAAACACTTAAGTTCCACTTACTTTTGAAATTAGGACATGTTTCACGGACACCGCGTCCCCATCATCAGCTGATGTTCTACTGGTTCTTCAGGTGACCGCCTCCCTCTCCTGGCGCTGTTCAATGAGTTGAATGACGTCATCTACTATTGGAATTTCGAAGTTCATTGCTCTCTTTTTGTTCTTCATAATGTGTATATTTTCCCAAACTGTTAATTCCCAATACTTTTTTGCCGGTACCAAAAGTTTTATGTCTTTGGAAATATTACGATTTTTTGACCAGATGCGATGTATTAAATACAAACAGACAGATAAATCAGCCATAGCCCATTACTTCTGGTCAAAAAATCATAATATTTCCAAAGACATAAAACTTTTGGTACCGGCAAAAAAAGTATTGGGAATTAACAGTTTGGGATAATATACACATTGTGAAGAACAAACAGAGAGCAATGAACTACGAAATTCCAATAGTAGATGATGTCATTCAACTCATTGAACAGCGCCAGGAGAGGGAGGCGGTCACCTGAAGAACCAGTAGAACATCAGCTGATGATGGTGACGTGGTGTCCATGAAACATGTCCTAATTTCAAAAGTAAGTGGAGCTTAAGTGATTTTACAGTTTGAAAATTGGTTTAAAAAGTGTTTTGATTGATAAAGCTCCACTGTTTATAAATACTTCTATTTAAAGTTTTATAATGAAAGACTAGTTTCAATAGCTCTTGAAATTAGGTTGAAATTCAAAGGATTCAGTGTAAATCATTTACGAAGTATCTACCATGTGTTAATTCAATCCCATTTGGATTACTTAAACATCTTATGGGATATTTCTGTTAAATATTTAATTCATGACCTTGAAGTACTTCTAAATCGTGCCTTGAAAATAATCTACAATCTGCCCTTTAGAACAAACACAAAAATACTCTACCATGTAACAAACATTTTACAATTACAAGTAAACATAAGAGTTGTCATTGGTAATATATCTCCACAAAATAAAGGAAACTTAACAAAACCAACAGTGAACACTTCTACTTATGGCCTGAACAGCTTAACCTCACACGTTATCAACTTATATAATGCACTGCCACTGGAACTGGAAGGCTGCAGGAACATAAAACGTTTTAAAAGGAAAGTTGCTGAAAATTTACTGAAGGCATATCTTTATAGCTGACAGTGTCACTCATTTATAGCTAGTTTGATTAGCTGAACTGGTTAAAAATTAATATGGATTTAATGTCTCATAGAGTAAGTAGCTCATGGTAGCGTGTCTGCCTCACGTTCAAGAGGTCTCGAATTCGAATCTCGGTCAGGGTGAGTTACCTGGATAAGGTTTTTCTGGGGTTTTCCCTTGTCCTGATAGAAAAATGTCGGGTATAACTCTAAGCTTAATTGACCCCGGACTCATTTGAGCATCATCAGCCATTTCATTCATCATCTGATATGACTTGATGTTGGAGGACGTAAATTATAAAATAATAAAAGCTGTTTTTTTTCTGTAATGTTCTTTGTTACTATTATTTCTTGAGTTATAGTAAATGTCTGTATCTTTGTTTGTTTCATATATGTTATTCTTGAACAGTAATTCATTCCTACTATGAGAATGTAATGTAAGTATTGTTAAGGGCTGTTTGCCATCATTTTATATAATTTTGTACTGTTCCCTAGCATGAGCTACGGCTCTGGGAACCTTTTCAGATATAAGTAAATAAGTAACTAAGTAACTAAGTGAGTGAGTAAGTAACTAAGTGAGTAACTAAGTAACTGAGTGAGTGAATGAGTGAATGAATGAATGAATAAAAAATACATACATACATACATACATACATACATACATACATACATACATACATACATACATACATACATACATACATACATACATACATACATACATACATACATACATACATACATACATACATACATACATACATACATACATACATACATACATACATACATACATACATACATACATACATACATACATACATACATACATACATACATACATACATACATACATACATACATACATACATACATACATACATACATACATACATACATACATACATACATACATACATACATACATACATACATACATACATACATACATACATACATACATACATACATACATACATACATACATACATACATACATACATACATACATACATACATACATACATACATACATACATACATACATACATACATACATACATACATACATACATACATACATACATACATACATACATACATACATACATACATACATACATACATACATACATACATACATACATACATACATACATACATACATACATACATACATACATACATACATACATACATACATACATACATACATACATACATACATACATACATACATACATACATACAACTGCTCAACTTAGTCTATACAAAACGAACTGAATTAATCGCTTTTGCCGACGACCTACTTCTCATGACGAAAGGAAGGAGCATATTAGACGTAGAAAACTTTGCAAATCATGACTTGAAGAAAATTGAATATTGGGCAAGAGAAAATAAAATTACTTTCAATGACGCTAAATCAAAAGTATTAGTGATATCAAGAAAGAAACAAGCTGCAAACGAGAAGATAAACATCTATCTTAATAACATAATTATAGAACAAGTAGACATCATGAAATACTTAGGCGTTCATATCGACAAACAGTTCAAGTTTGATTATCATATTGACCAAGTGCATGATAAAGCTATAAGCCTAATTCACACTTTATCTAAATCAGCAAAACTAACCTGGGGACTTGGAAGCAAAGCACTAGAAACAATATACAGAGGAGCTATAGAACCTGTACTGACGTATGGAGCACCCTTATGGGCATCTGCATTAAACAACCCGAAGAATCTGAGAAAAATTCAGAGAATCCAAAGGTTGTTTAACATAAAAATCACGAAGGCATACAGGACAATTTCATTTGACGCATCTTGTGTCATTGCTGGCATCCAACCCATTGATATCACGATTGAAGGGAAAGTCAAACTGTACAACTTCTTGCAAAATAAACAAGATTATGACGCACCCTTGCCCCCCAGCGACTGGAACCACCCTGCAGAAGTACCTGAAGTTAAAGAAGCTGATGATGAAGACTCTATATTCAAAATATACACGGATGGAAGCAAAATAGGAGAGCAAGTGGGTGCAGCAGTTGTAATATTCAAACAAGGGACTTCAATTCGAGAGATAAAATACAAGCTAGACAGAAGATGTACTAATAATCAGGCAGAACAACTGGCCATATTTAAAGCGCTACAAGAACTTCAAAACTTTAACAACACACCGGAGGAAGAGAAGACTGTAGCGATATATACAGACAGTACAGTAACTCTAGCCATTCTGCGGAATAATAATAAACATAACTCCATAGCAGAGAAAACCCTTAATATATGTAATACCTTACAAAGACTAAAATGGAGAATACACTTCAGTTGGGTTAAAGCCCATGTAGGTATATGTGGAAATGAGTTAGCAGACAAACTAGCGAAATCCGCTGCTCTGGACGGAGATCTGCCCAATAGTTACAGTTTGATACCTAAATCTGTAATTATTTCTGAAATACAAGAAACAGGACATCAGGTCTGGCAGAATAGGTGGAATGCCACGGACAAGGGGGCACTCAGCAAATTATTTTTTCCAACAATAAAAGATAGGCTGAAGAGAAAGCTTCCTTTAACACCAATTTTCACAGCAATAACTTCCGGCCACGGAAAAACCAAAGCTTACTTACACCGATTCCATATAGTAGACGATCCAAAATGCACATGTAACAGCTCCCAACAAACCGTAAACCATTTAATATACGAATGTGTAGACAAAAGTCAACAAAGAGCCAAGCTAATTCAAGATGTAACTCTAAATGGAAGCAAGTGGCCAGTAACCAACGAGAGTCTTGTAAAACACCACATAAAAGCATTCTGTAAATACATAAATTCAATTAACCTATAAAGATATGTAAATATGTATAACTTGTGAAATCAACTGCTAAAAGATCTAATGTAATATTAACATGTAAATATGTACAATTTGTAAAATCAAATGTTGGAAAAATGTAATGTAATGCATGTAATACTACTATGTAGTGGGGCATGCTGATTATCAATAAAGAAAAAAAAAAAAAAAATACATACATACATACATACATACATACATACATACATACATACATACATACATACATACATACATACATACATACATACATACATACATACATACATACATACATACATACATACATACATACATACATACATACATACATACATACATACATACATACATACATACATACATACATACATACATACATACATACATACATACATACATACATACATACATTCCAACAATAAAAGATAGGCTGAAGAGAAAGCTTCCTTTAACACCAATTTTCACAGCAATAACTTCCGGCCACGGAAAAACCAAAGCTTACTTACACCGATTCCATATAGTAGACGATCCAAAATGTACATGTAACAGCTCCCAACAAACCGTAAACCATTTAATATACGAATGTGTAGACAAAAGTCAACAAAGAGCCAAGCTAATTCAAGATGTAACTCTAAATGGAAGCAAGTGGCCAGTAACCAACGAGAGTCTTGTAAAACACCACATAAAAGCATTCTGTAAATACATAAATTCAATTAACCTATAAAGATATGTAAATATGTATAACTTGTGAAATCAACTGCTAAAAGATCTAATGTAATATTAACATGTAAATATGTACAATTTGTAAAATCAAATGTTGGAAAAATGTAATGTAATGCATGTAATACTACTATGTAGTGGGGCATGCTGATTGTTATCAATAAAGAAAAAAAAAAAAATACATACATACATACATACATACATACATACATACATACATACATACATACATACATACATACATACATACATACATACATACATACATACATACATACATACATACATACATACATACATACATACATACATACATACATACATACATACATACATACATACATACATACATACATACATACATACATACATACATACATACATACATACATACATACATACATACATACATACATACATACATACATACATACATACATACATACATACATACATACATACATACATACATACATACATACATACATACATACATACATACATACATACATACATACATACATACATACATACATACATACATACATACATACATACATACATACATACATACATACATACATACATACATACATACATACATACATACATACATACATACATACATACATACATACATACATACATACATACATACATACATACATACATACATACATACATACATACATACATACATACATACATACATACATACATACATACATACATACATACATACATACATACATACATACATACATACATACATACATACATACATACATACATACATACATACATACATACATACATACATACATACATACATACATACATACATACATACATACATACATACATACATACATACATACATACATACATACATACATACATACATACATACATACATACATACATACATACATACATACATACATACATACATACATACATACATACATATGGAAATTGGCCAGTGTCAAACCAAAACCTTATAAATAAACATTTGAAAGCTTTTTGTATATATGTTAATTCAATTGACTTGTAAACAATTTTTATTTTAAAACAATACGTGAATTGAATTCTAATATTTAAAAAACTATTGTAAAATAATATCAAAATGTGATTACTATTTATAATGTATCTATGTAATTAAATGCATGTAATGTTACTCCGTAACGGGGCATGCTGTTAAAGTTCAATAAAATAAAAAAAAAAAAAAAAATACATACATACATACATACATACATACATACATACATACATACATACATACATACATACATACATACATACATACATACATACATAATTGGTATAACAATACAAGGCAAAATAAAACTGTATAATGATATACACAGTGAACGTGACTATGATGCACCCCTACCACCAAGCGTCTGGAACCATCCAGCAGAACGACCTCATATAAAAGCAGTTGAGGATGATGGGGCATACGTCTTTCAAATTTTTACGGATGGGAGTAAATCAGATGAAAAAGTCGGGGCTGCTGTAGTTCTGTACAAGCACAATACTGTAATTCGACACTTGCAATTCAGGCTGGATGGAAGGTGTTCAAACAATCAGGCCGAACAACTGGCTATTTTGAAAGCACTTGAAGAGCTACAAAACATGGCAAATACGCTGAACAAAGAGAAGACTGTAGCCATATTTACAGATAGTCAAGTGGCACTATCCACCTTACAAAACAACAATAAACACAATTATATTCCTGAGGAGACACTTAATAGACTAGGAACTTTAGAAAGAAATCAGTGGACAATACACTTTAGTTGGGTGAAAGCACATGCAGGAGTTACTGGTAACGTGCTAGCAGACATATTAGCAAAATCAGCTGCTGAAGACATCGAAATAAAGACTATTTACAACAAGGTACCAAAATCTTCTTTGAAAACTGAAATAGAGAGGGCAGGACATCTACAGTGGCAACAGAGATGGAGCAGTACAAGTAAAGGAGCCCTTACCAAATCATTCTTCCCTTTGATAAAGGATCGTCTTAAGACAAAACTACCATTAACAGCGACATTCACTGCAATGGTATCAGGACATGGAAAAACTAAAGCTTACTTGTATAGATTTCATATCATAGATGATCCCCAATGCACCTGCAATAGCCCACAGCAGACCGCAAACCACCTCATTTATGAATGTAGAGACACAAAACATCAGAGGGACAAGTTGATTGAAGAAGTACACAAGAATGGAGGAAATTGGCCAGTGTCAAACCAAAACCTTATAAATAAACATTTGAAAGCTTTTTGTATATATGTTAATTCAATTGACTTGTAAACAATTTTTATTTTAAAACAATACGTGAATTGAACATTTAAATTCTAATATTTAAAAAACTATTGTAAAATAATATCAAAATGTGATTACTATTTATAATGTATCTATGTAATTAAATGCATGTAATGTTACTCCGTAACGGGGCATGCTGTTAAAGTTCAATAAAATAAAAAAAAAAAAAAAAAAAATACATACATACATACATACATACATACATACATACATACATACATACATACATACATACATACATACATACATACATACATACATACATACATACATACATACATACATACATACATACATACATACATACATACATACATACATACATACATACATACATACATACATACATACATACATACATACATACATACATACATACATACATACATACATACATACATACATACATACATACATACATACATACATACATACATACATACATACATACATACATACATACATACATACATACATACATACATACATACATACATACATACATACATACATACATACATACATACATACATACATACATACATACATACATACATACATACATACATACATACATACATACATACATACATACATACATACATACATACATACATACATACATACATACATACATACATACATACATACATACATACATACATACATACATACATACATACATACATACATACATACATACATACATACATACATACATACATACATACATACATACATACATACATACATACATACATACATACATACATTAAGAATGCGAGTGTGTGTGCTCTTGATTATTCGGTGTTAGTGGCGTGACTTTCAAGTACTTGTTTGTGTTCGGCATTTCATAATGTTTTTTGTGAGGCTGTTTCTTTGTGGGCGTGTTAGTTGAACCGGGCATTGCTGAGTTACAGAGTTTTAAGGGAATTGACGGACCCAGGCATTGTTCATGGATTGAGAAGCATAGAAACTAGTATTCAGGAGGCCGTGAACCGCACGACTAAATCGAGAAATACAAAGTTATATCTTAATTGGAATGTTTCGTTTGAGTTAACAAGGAACAATAAACAAGAGATTTCAAAATGGTGGATGAAGTTAGTGAGGGTATTGAGAGTGCCTTTAGAATGCTCTTAAATGTTACGGAGGCTAGTAAAAACTTGCGTCAAGATTTGAAGCAGGATATTGTGAAGTCGGTAAGTAGTTTACGTAAATATTTTACAAAAATGAAAGACATCGTGAATCAGAAGGAAAATGAAACCGAAAGTTTACAAATGGCAGTGCAGAACTATCAGGAACAGTTGAGTGTTGGCATCACAAGTGACACCTGGGGTGATATCTTCCGAACGGGTTGTGGAGCAATTTGGGGTAGAAAGGAGTTATGCTTCGGTGTTGACTGGCGCTGCACGTACAGGGGACTCTAAGTGCTTTAAACTGCTTGTTCGGAGCAAGAATAATCAAAGTGTGGAATATATAAAGACACTGGTGAAAACTAAGGTTAATCCTGTAGAGATGAAGGTTGGTGTTCAGTCTGTAAAGGCATTGAGGAACAGACAAGTTCTAATACAATCGAACAATAAAGCTGAAGTAGATACTATTTGCAACAATATTAATAATAAGTGTGGAGAGGAGCTTGAGGCTACCGTCTCGAAGAAAAGAAATCCAAGAATAATTATTTTCAATATACCAGATGAGATAACAACGGAGAATGCTGTGGAGGTTTTAACAGCACAAAATACAGAGCTGGAGAATTTCAGCACAGAGATTCAGCCTAAATTTTCCTTTCATGATAGGAAAAAGAATTTGAATTTGGTTGTTGAAGTCACTTCAACTGTACGGAGGGAAATACTTGGCAAAAGATTAAAAATAGGATGGAATATGTGTAACTGGGATGATTATGTCAAGGCTGGGCGTTGCTTCAATTGCTGTAAATATAATCATCGTGCGCAGGACTGTAAAGGACAGCAAACATGTCCAAATTGCGCAGAGAAGCATGCTCTAAAGGAATGTACTGCTAACAGAGCTGCATATAAATGCATTAATTGTGTAACGTATAATAAATATAACAGAGACAACAAAGTGTCAGAAAATCATTCTGCACTGGATACGAATTGCTCCTGTTATCAAGCAACACTTAGGCGGCTAAAAGACAATACCGACTATTAAAATGGATAGATACAGATTAACATGTTTTCAGGTTAACTTGAAACATTCAAGGATTGCGACTGCTAATTTGGTACAGCTTGTGAATGAAAAAGCTATAGATATAGTATTTATTCAGGAGCCCTACTTGATTAACAATAAACCAGCAGGTGTACCATTACATTTTAGAATATATACAGTTGGTACTACGGGTAAACGAGCAGCAATATTTATAAACAACAAAAATATTGACGTAACTACCATTGGTCAGCTTTCCGACAGTGATTGTGTCGTTATACAGGTTGTATATAATAAGAAAACATTTTTTGCAGCTTGTATGTACTTTGATGGGCACTTGAATATAGAAGATGACATTAACAAGATTGAAAATATTCTCCAGCATATTAAAGGAAAGGGTCTGATAATACTAGCAGATAGTAACGCCAGAAACAAACTTTGGCATGATATAATAACTAATCAGCGTGGTAGAATATTTGAAGAATTCATTACAGCAACAAATTTACATATCATGAATGAAAACAACGGCTTGCCAACTTTTGAATCCCAAACTGGAAGGAGTTGGGTCGATTTGACTATCGTTAATGACAAACTCCTTAGAGATGTAAGGGAATGGACCGTTGGAGAGCAAGAAAGCTGCTCTGATCATAAGATAATATCGTTCACAATAGGAAATGCAATCAAAACCCAAACTCGTACATTAAAGGGAATTAAATATATAACTAGACCAGAAAATTATAAGACATTTGAGGAAACGTTGCCACGAAAGCTGACCAAAAATTTTAATTGTCTGGGCAATGGACAGAGTGTGGATGAACAGCTCGCCCATAAAGTAAAAGAAAATAATGTTGAATATACAATTGAAATGTTCTACAATAGTATGGAAGCTGCATGCAGGGAAGCGTTTAGAGTAAGCAGGGGTAAGAAGCAGGCAATTAAAGGCAAATCAGTTCCCTGGTGGACCATTGAACTAACCATATTGAGGAAAAAGGTAAATGCATTAAGACGACGATATCAACGAACTATTAATAATGAGCAGTTAAGAGAAGAAAGAAGGAATCAGTATTTGGAAGGTAATCAGCAATACCAAAGGAAAATAAATGACGAAAAGTTTAAATCCTGGAGGGAATTTTGTAATGTAACTGATGGGACTAATCCTTGGACTGTAGTCTATAAGATCGCAGCCAATAAAATAAGATATCAGAATTCACTTACTACATTGCAAAGAGAAGATGGAACCTACACTGAAGATATACCAAGCACATTAAAGTATATGCTGGAGAACTTCATTCCGGAGGATAGGGTACAAGATGATACTGAACGACAAAAAGACCTAAGGAGGCTTGCAGAGGAAGTAATTAGTACCCCAGATGACAAGGAATTTACACCTAATGAAATTTGGGTTGTATTAAAAAATTTCAATCCAAAAAAGTCACCGGGAGAAGATGGAATATCTAGTGATATTCTGTTAAATGCTTTTAAAATGTTCCCATATTTCTTTACAGCAATATATAATCAATGTCTTATGGAAGGAATTTTTCCAGAAAGATGGAAGCGTTCATCTATAGTTCCTATAGTAAAGCCAGGCAAAGAAGATAGTGTAACGATAACAAAATATCGACCAATCAGCTTGTTGAACATATGCGGTAAAGTTTTAGAAAAGTTAATGATAAATAGGATTGAATATCATATTAACACGAGAAACCTTTACAGTACAAGACAATTTGGATTTAAAGCTCAGAAAAGCACGACAGATGCAGCAATGGCGCTGAAGGTATTCATTGAAGATGAGCTAAAATCTTTTGGTTATGTTGTTTTGGTGAGTTTGGACGTGAAAGGAGCTTTTGATGCATGTTGGTGGCCTAGTGTCTTAAATAACTTAAGAGAGATGAAGTGCCCAAGAAATTTGTACCAACTTACAAAGGATTATTTTAAAAATAGGAAAGCAACTCTCTCTACGAATGAATTCAGGACTGAAGTACAGGTCCAGCGAGGCTGTCCGCAAGGATCTTGTTGTGGGCCTGGACTTTGGAATATACTATATAACTCTTTGCTAAAATTGGAATTTACAACGCGGACAGAGGTAATAGCATTTGCTGATGATTTACTTGTCATGACAAAAGGAAAAAGTATATTAGATGCTGAAAATTTTTCAAATCAGGACATAAAGAAAATTGAGTTATGGGCTAAAGAAAATAAAATCCAGTTTAACGACTCAAAATCAAAAGTTTTGGTAATATCAAAGAAGAAAACTAATCATAATGAAGCAATCAGCATATATCTGAACAATAAAACTCTGGAACAAGTGGATGTTATTAAATATCTTGGTATTTACATTGATAGGAAGTTTAGCTTTGATCACCACATAGATCAAGTACATGACAAAGCACTACGACTTCTGCATAATCTTTCCAAGTGCGCAAAACTCACTTGGGGACTGGGAAATAAGGCGCTAGAAACTATTTATAAAGGCGCAATAGAACCTATTTTAACTTATGGTGCTCCTGTGTGGGGATTTGCCCTAGAAAAGCAGAAGAACATTAAAAAATTCGAGAGGATTCAGAGATTGTTCAATATAAAAATGACGAAGGCATATAGGACAATTTCTTATGATGCA